>JAGFNQ010006406.1:0-70080 GCA_024364735.1 Boesenbergia rotunda
TTAGCTTCTATTCCTCGCTCAGTGACAATGTAGCCGAGGAACTTCCCACTCCGTGCCCCGAATAGACATTTGGCCGGGTTAAGCTTCAGGCCGAACCGCCGCAGAGTTTGGCAGGTCTCTTCAATATCGGGGATTAGCTCTTCCGCCCGGGCAGTCTTGATAAGAATATCGTCGACGTATACTTCGACGTTACGCCCTATTTGTGACCTGAACACCTTGTTCATCATCCTTTGGTATGTGGCACCAGCATTCTTGAGGCCGAACGGCATGACGGTGTAGCAGTAGGTGCCGTCAGCCGTGACAAAGCTAACCTTCTCCTGGTCAGCAACCGCCAGCGGGACTTGGTGGTATCCCTGGTACGCATCCAGCATTGATATGAACTCGCTGCCTGCCGTTGAGTCCACCATTTGATCTATCCGTGGAAGTGGGTAGCAGTCTTTTGGGCATGCGCGATTGAGGTCTCGGAAATCAATGCATACTCGCCACTTGTCGTTGGGTTTGGCTACCAGCACCACATTGGCTAACCAGGCCGGGAACTGGACCTCCCGGATGTGTCCGGCCTCCAATAGTCTTTCGACTTCCGCCCGGATGACTTGGTTCTGCGCGGCGCTGCGATCTCTTTTCCTTTGCTTTACTGGCCGCGCATTCGGGTAAATATGGAGCTAATGTTCCGCAACTTCTGGTCGGACCCCCCTTCAAATCTTTCGGCGACCAGGCGAACACATCCTGATTTTCGGACGAGGGCTTCGATCAGCGATTGTTTCAGCTCCTCGGGAAAGTCCTGCAGCAATTTGTACTTTGGACTCACCCCGATCGGGCAGAAGTTGTACCTCTTCCTTGTCCTCCTGCAGTTCCGCCCAAGGGGATGCCTCCACCACGTTACAGCCGCTATCTGCCCGCCTGGCCTTCTGACCTCCCGATCGGACGTCATCAGCATAGCAGCGCCGGGCCACGATCTGATTGCCTTTCACCTCGCCGACCTTGTCGCCGACCGGAAACTTCACCTTGAGGTAGTAGGTGGAGACTACCGCTTTAAATTCATTGAGTGCCGGTCGACCGAGTATGGCGTTGTAGGCAGCCGGCGCATCCACAATCAGAAATGTGGTCAAACGGGTCCTCTTGAGTGGCTCCTCTCCAAGTGAGACGGCCAGTCGTATTTGTCCGATCGGCTGCACTTCGTTCCCCGTGAATCCGAACAGGGGCGTAGCCACCAACTCCAGCTGCGACATTTCAATTTGTAGCTGATCGAAAGCTCGCTTATATAAAATGTTTACCGAGCTGCCGGTGTCTACAATGGTGCGGTGGACTTCGTAATTGGCGATGACAGCCGAAATGACCAACGGGTCGTCGTGTGGCACCTCCAATCCTTGCAAATCCTGCGGCCCCCAGTTGATTTGGGGCCCTTGAGCTTGAGAGGTGCTGACCCCGACTTGGTGAATTTCCAGCCGGCGCACCTGTGTCTTTCGGGCCCGATTGGAGTCTCCTCCGGTAGGCCCACCGGAAATCACATTGACGCCTCCTCGGACGGCGTTCTGGTGATTCGCCTGATCTTCGTCAATCTCCCCCGCCTCTTCCTGCTCGGGCTGAGGAAATAATTGCCGGGCGGCGGGGGTATCTCGCCCTTGTCCTTGTTGGGCTGTGGCTCCATAACCACGCCCGCGCCCCTGTGGGGTTTGTCTTCCTTGACCCCTGCCGCGTGGGGTGCTTGCTCTAGCGCCTGCTCGGCAGTCTTCAGTGTTGTGCGTGTTGCATTGGTGAAACGCACAATACGGTGCCCATCTGTTGGGCCAATTCCCTTGTGCTACTTGCACTTGTTGGGGTCTCATTCCCGGCCGATCGGCCGGTCGGGGACTGCGAATCGGTCCCCCTGGTGATCTGTGATGTTGAGGTGCGGGCTGTGGGTTAACCGCAACTTCCTTCCTCCGGGCGACTTACGCCTCCTCTACATTGATATACTTGACAGCCTTCCCGAGCAGGCTGTCGAAGTCCTTCGGTGGCTTCCTGATCAGGGATCGGAAGAAATCACCCTCCTGGAGCCCTTGCGAGAATGCGGTGACCAATACTTCTGGCGTTGTATTGGGCACCTCTATAGCTATTCCGTTGAACCTCCGGATATAGTCCCGGAGTGATTCTTTCGGACCTTGCCTCAGAGCAAACAAATTGAGGCTGGTCTTATGGTGCCTTCGGCTGCTTGCGAAATGCTGCAGAAACAGTCGCTTTACTTCTGCGAAACTCCCGACTGATCCTCCCGGGAGTCCGTCGAACCACCGCTGAGCCTGCCCAGAGAGGGTTGTCAGGAAAGCGCGGCATTTGACGCCCTCCGGGTATTGATGCAACAGGGCGGCGCTTTCGAATTTCATAACATGCTCTTCGGGGTCACTGGCCCCCGAGTACTCAGGCATAGTGAAGAACCGCAGATGCTTAGGAACAGGATCTTCAAGAATTTGGGGAGAGAATGGGCTATGAGCCGGGTAAGCCGAAGCGGGGTCGGCTAAACCTTTCCCTTTGTCCGGCCGCGTCTGAGGCGCCAGGCTGGTTGCTGAAACTTCGGTCGGGGCCGAGTGGACCGCGTTCCGGAAAAGTGCTCGGGGAAATGTAGGAACGAAGGGGTCGGGCTGAGCAGCCATACCTTCCGAGTTTCCCCGCGTAGAATGCCCGGGGAGTCGGGCTCCTTGACTGCCAATTAGCGGGTGAGATTGTTGCGCTTTCTGTGTCCGAGCAGCCATCAGCATTTCATATTCTTCAGGCGTAAGTGTAACCGTCAGTGGATTAGGGTTTTCCATCCTCCGCTCTCGATCAGGCGGAATGCCCTCCTTCTAGCGCCAAATTTGATCCTGTCGCCGAGCGGGGTGGGTCCGCAACCGGATGACGGTGTAGGGATGGATGACGTGTGCGCTGACGGGCTGCCTTCGCTCAGAACGACGCAGCGAATGGGGATGCCCTCCGATCGGGCAGAAGCGGATGTTGCCTGGTACGCCTTTGGCCAGATGGAAGATGCAACCGCCGAGTGGGATTCCCGACTGTCCGAGTGAGGATGATGTCGTTGTCAAGTGGAACTTCGGCCGGATGACCTGAGCCTGCTGGAGGAAAGGACCGTTAGCAACCTAGCCGGGAAGCGTCCCGGCAAGGCCCTCCGACGGTCAAGTCAGTACTCCGGTGAACAAGCAAAATAGAGGAGCACTGTAGACGAGAAGCTTCGCGCGCGTCCCTGATAATGAGGAGGGGAGGGGCTTATATAGCCGGGGGAAAGGACCAAGTCTGACCTGTGTCAGGATTCTCTGACCTGGTCGAGGGATATTCCCTGACTGTCTGCCGGGTGTCAGGATTCTCTGACGGAGTCAGGGAATATTCTGTGATTGTGTCGACTTGTAGCCAGCATTCCTTGTCTTATACTGTTTGTCCTATGTGAGGACAGAGACAGGTTCTTGTACATCCCCGACCGGCGCCGCCTGGCACCAACGGCCCGACAGGGCGGCGTGCCAGGGAGCGTCAGGTCACACGAGTGGTGACAGCCTGTTATCTGCAGCTGGTGCGGATGTTTTGTCGTTATCCTCGGGCGGTTTCGGGGGAGTGCCCGAGTGAGCGACAGGCGGGGATGCCCGGCTGGATGTCCGGTATGGACCTGAAGGATTACCGGGCGGATTCACCCGGATGATTAGGCGTGTGGCCTTTATATGGCCGGGCGGCAATACCCGGGCGAGGGGATGTAGAGACCGGGCGGAAGTACTCGGGTAAGCGAGGCATAATAACCTTATGATGGCAGACCGGGATTGACTGGCCGGCTGAGCCCTGGCATTTATTCTGCCCGGGCGCTTGAGTTCGACCGGCCGGCAGGAAATCTAAGACCGGCTAGGGTGTTTATCAGGCCGGCTATCCGTACAATGACATGGACCCAGAAGTTGGCCAGGCTGTTCGCCACGCGGGCTGTCCGTACGGTGACAAAGATAGGGCGGGATCAGTCGCGATTCTCGACCTTTTCATCAATTGAATGAAGTCCATTAAGGACTTCCTTGAACCGGCTATGGAGCTCACTTACCGACTCATTCTCCTTCATGGAGAGATTTTGGAGTTGATTGACGAACAAGTCCCTCTTGGCAATTCTAGAGTCTCGGGTGCCTTCATGGAGCTCTATGAGTTTGTTCCACAAGTCTTTTGCACTTGTGAAAGGACAACCTTGATGAGTTGGTCTTTGTTCATGCCACATTGTAGAGTGACAACCGCCTTCGCGTCGGCTTCACTCTTCCTTGTTTGTTCGGCAGTCCACCTCCATGACTCAAGTTCTTTGCCTTCATCATCCTTAGGAGGAATGAATCCCTCCTTCACCGCGAACCACGTGTGGATATCCATCTTCAAGTAGTATTCCATCTTTGATCCCCAATATTGAAAGTCGGCGCCATCAAAGAATGGAGGTCGGGTGGTGGAGAATCCTTCTCTCAAAGCCATCTTGTTGAGAACTCTCGGTTGTTAAGCCGTAAACAGAGCGCCTTGCTCTGATACCACTTGTTGGGAACGAGATGGCTAGAGAGGGGGGGGGTGAATATAGCCAATCACTTCTTCTTTGCAGAGTTATCAAATTTCTGCACTTGAAGCTATTAATAGCACAGCGGAAGTATGAAAACAAAACTTGCAGAAACTTAAACCAAAACCTAACTAGCAAGATTAGCAAGATCGCTAACAAGGAGATTTTACAAGGTTCGGGGATAACTTGCCCCTACTCCTTGGCGTGCCCTTAAGGTGGGCGATCCCTTGATCGTCGGCAGATCAAGCCCCGGTAATCACCGGATATGAAGCAACCTCCTTCTCGGTGGAGAAACCTCTCCACAGTATGTTTCAAATAAGGATATAGTTTAAGCACAAAGAAACAACAAGAAGGATCTTACTCAAACACTTAGCAAGGACAAAAACACAGCAAGCTTCCCTGAGCTCCACCCAGTGGCGATCTCACGCAAGAACCTTTCTCCGTGTCTTCCCACTGTCGGACTCCAAGCCTCTTGTCTTCTCCTTCAAGTGCTCAAGTATGATGATTGTTTTTCAATAGCTTGCTCAGAATGATTGAAGAACTCAAGAACAGCAAGCTTGATGTGGAACACAACTCAGGAACTCAAAGAGCACAAGGATCAAAATCGTTACTGAACACCACAACTCTCGTTCCTTTTGTTTCTCCGCCAAGCGACAGATGATCTCATCTCCAGCAGCCTACAGCTGCCTCACTGCCAACGCGCCAGCTATACTGAACCCTAACTGAACTTCCTGAGCTCCCTCAGCCAAGCCTCAGTCAGCAGCTTCAGTCCTGCATCCAGCCGTTGCAACCTGTGTGGAGAAAGGGACAAACCTGCTCCAAGGAAAGCTCTCTTTGACTTCTCCTTGAGTGTTTGAATCCTCTCCTGTCACCTGAAACTCAATCAGAGTATTAGAGCACCAAATCAAGCAGCATATCAAATATCAGAGAAAAGTGGCAGCGAATCAGTTGTGTTCAGACGCGATCAGAGCGTCTGACAGTGCAGTTTGAATTAAAGTGATCGGTCACCGGACCGATCAGAGAGCCTCCTGATCGGTCACCGGACCGATCAGAGAGCCTCCTGATCGGTCACCGGACCGATCAGAGAGCCTCCTGATCGGTCACTGGACCGATCAGTCTGGTTCCAGACCGATCAGGCTCTGTCCTGATCGATCTCCAACGCTCAATCAGAAATCGCGATTTCCTTGAGATTCTCCTGGACCGATCACCAGACCGATCCCAGGTCGTGGATCGTTCATCGGACCGATCCACCCTTATATTGAGCGATTTTTGAGTCTCGCAGGCTAAGCCTTCTGATTGGTCACCGGACCGATCAGGCAGCCCCCTGATCGGTCACCAGACCGATCAGACTGGCTCCAGACCGATCAGGATCCGTCCTGATCGATCATAGAGAGGAACCTGCGACACTTGATCGTTCTCCGGAATGATCTGCACAGTGATCCTGATCGGTCACCAGACCGATCAGGAGCAGTTCAGCAAGGGAACTCAACCTCACTGCTCGCTCCCTGATCGGTCACCAGACTGATCAGGAGCCAGTTAATGGGTGAAACGCATACTCCCTGATCGGTCACCATATCGATCAGGAGCAACACAGTAGGTTCCCAACCTCACTGTGTGCTCCCTGATCGGTCGCCCGACCGATCAGTCATCGCTGGATCGGTCACCAGACCGATCCACGAAGGAGCAGCGTGCCAGAATCCCTGATCGATCACCAGACCGATCCAGAGACTCAAACTCAGCCCTCCAAGCTAAGTTTCCATCCACCTTAGCCCTCCAAGCTAAGGATTTTCCATCTAACTCTCCAAGTTGGGAATTTGCACCTAACCCTCCAAGTTAGGACTTTTCACCTAGCCCTCCAAGCTAGGACTTTTCATCTAGCCCTCCAAGCTAAGACTTTTCACCCAACCCTTACGAGTTAGAACATCATCCAACCTAGCCCTCCAAGCTAGGCACCTGACCCTCCAAGCCAGGACTTTTTCACCTAATTCTCCAGGATGGGAATTTGCATCTAACCCTCAAGTTAGGACTTTTCACCTAGCCCTCCAAGCTAGGACTTTTCACCCAACCTTTCCGAATTAGGACTTTTCCAACACCTAGCCTCCCAGACTAGGACTTTTCCAAACACCTAGCCTCTCAGACTAGGACTTTCAACACCTAACCCTCCAGGTTAGGATTTTCCATCACCTAGCCCTCCAGACTAGGATTTTCCATACCATGCCTGATCCCCGATCAGGACTTACTCATAATCAACATGATCAACCTAAACTAGAATCGATGTCAACACCAAAATAACAATCAGGGCCAGACTGCATCAACAGTTATTGGCACCTGCACTATCCTAAATCATCGCTGGATAAATGAAGGTGGGCTTTCATCTTTGAAACTCTTAATCTAATGGCAAGATAGGCCTCTTGATGAAGTTAGTTGGGAGAATTATGATTTACTCATTGCATAATTTCCGCCATTGCACCTTGAGGACAAGGTTTCCTTCAAAGGAGGAGGTATTGATACGATCTTCATGTCACATCATCAATCTATGCCACATCATCAGTGAGAACATCATTTATACATATTCTAAAAGAAATAAAAAAGCATAAGAAAGATGATTATAACTTTCAATTATAACTACCACCTATTTACATTTATATACAGAACTTAGGACTAATAAGGCGATTGTCTTTGAAAATTATTGTTTATTCAATATTAGCAGGGTTATCCACTCTATAAGGATAAATATATTGAGAGAACTCGATATGATATAAGTGAAAGATATTTTTGTTTTCCTTCAAATAAATTATTTCTAACAATGACAACGAATAGTTTGAAGGTGTGTTACTAATTAATTAGCTAAAGTGTTACCAATATCTTTAGAAAAAATTATGGCTCTTAATACGACACCATGCATAACTATTTAGTAAGATTTTACATAATTGATCAACTATTCCCCTTTTTTTGTATTATTGTTTGTGAAATGAGTATGGAATAAATTAGGGATTGTGCCAAGTATTTATCTAACTTTCATTGTGCGATTGTTATTATCCAATCCTGTTGGTTTGATTAAGGTGACAACGCTAATATGTGCTAATATAGTATGTGTGATCTTTTAACCAGGATTAGTGTTTGTGAGATATGATAGTTGTCATAATAGGGGCAAGTTTCATATTAAACTATTCATTTTTAACCTTTTAGATTTGTTAAAGGTGAAATTCATAATATATTGCAATTATGTTCTTACATAATCTTTGTTTGGATACAGTATCGATAGTTTTTTGCTTTTATATGAATGACGATGAATCAGCCATCAGACAAATTGAATCTGAGATGATAATTCGGTTTCACAGAAGTTTTTTATCGGTCACCAGGATAAATCGGGAAGCGTTCGCGGTGGACAGTCTAGAAGCCTAGCGTCTCAGGGTTCGCGCCCCATTTAGAGGAAAAATTATTGTAAAATGCACCGTAGCGGGGATCAAATCGTGGATACCTGGGTTAACAACTAATTACCCTACCGTTGCACCATAACCCCGGAGATATTTTTTTTTTTTGGCTTTTATACGAGAACATGAACAATGTTACCTTCAATAAGATAAACAAATATTTACACACAAAACTATTTTACTTTTTTTACTTAAGGCAGAAATATTTTATATAATTTTTTGAGTTGATGAGTGATTTTTTACTCTTAATTAAAAATATGTATAATTTCATATGAAACTATTCAATTTTACAATCATTCAAAACTCAATTGCATACATTTTTTTATAAATTATTTCGACCGTTTTCTATGATAATCTATATTATGGTGTAGGACATATGATTTTGACCATCAACATAAACTTAATATATTTTATATCAAACTATTTATTTTTTATGCCTTATTAATTTTAGAGTTTAGTACATGCAATAGATATTATAAAATAGATGCATGATTTTAGCCATCAACATAAATAATTAATAATTTTATATGACAAGAGAAATGAGTTGAGCAGTACAGAAAAAGGACTAAACAGGGAGATTTCTCTGCCCAAGTTGCTTATTTGTTTCAAGGGAAAGAACTGTCAAACATGAAAAGATGAACCACTGGCAATCGGTAATGAACAAACGTTGAGCTTGATTGAAGGTAGCATTACCGACATCCGGAGTAGTAGACTACTGGTTCATCAAACTATGATACTACCCCTAAAAAAATGTTATATTTCTTCAATTAGGGTACACGAACCAACAAAGAATAATTCCCAAAGTCGACAGAAAATTTTTCCACCAGGCAGGATCATCTAAAAAAACAAAACAAACAAACCAACAATATGGAAACAGATAGCAAGGCACAAGCAAAGGAGAATTCCAAGCATTAGAAATAACATTTTCTAGTTTTATGGGCAGAAAGTGTAGAGCTAGAGATCATCATTGTATGAATAGAGCTAGAGGTATGGCTGTCCATTTCAACTTTTTTTAAAGTATTCAAATCACTTTTTTTCCAGCCGGCTTTGTCAACCTTTTCAGCAGGAAAAATTTAAGGAGCATCCCAGGAAATTAGCAAGCAAGCAAGCTACATGCTCGAGAAAGATTGACAAATGCTTAATTGAGTTGGGCAGTAAAGAAAAGAGTTCTGATATTTTCAATAAAAAAATTCAATGAAATACTTAATGAATAATGTGATATTTTACATACACATATTCGATGGTCGCTCGGACACCATCAGAGGTCATCCCGAATCAATCTATACCTTGGGGGCACGGTGAACCCGTCGGAGATTGTTGCATGCAAAGCGCCACGTCATTCACTAGCTTTTCCTTGAAATTTTTGACTGAGCATATCATTTTTCGTCAAGAAAAAAGTTCTGATACACTCAATGAAACGCTCAGTAAATGACGTGACATTTTGCATGCACATGTCCGATAATCGCTCGGACACCATCAGAGGCCGTCCCGAATCAATCTATACCCTGAGGGGCACGGTGAACCTGTCGGGAATCGCTGCATGCAAAGCGTCACGTCATTCACTTAACTTTTCCTTGAGATTTTTCACTAAGCATATCATTTTCCGTAAAGAAAAGAGCTCTGATACACTCAGTGAAAAAACTCAATGAAACGTTTAGTGAATGACGTGACATTTTACATGTACATGTCCGATGATCGCTCGGATACCATCGAGGCCGCTCCGAATCAATCTATACTCTGAGGGCATGGTGAACCCATCGGGGATCGCTAGACGGCTACTACAGTAGAATTCTACAGCAAGTTTGCAACCATAAAGGTAACATTGCCCTCTTTAAGGCATAAAGGAGAGAGCTCGAAGGGCCTTGTTGAGCAAAGAATGTAGGCAATGGCACAAAATGGTCATAGGACGCCACCGACAATCCAAACGAGTTAATAAACAAGTCACAAAGTAGAATGATCTCATGCACATTTGACCCTTAGAGGAGTTGGGCATTAGCAACTCCATGAGAAAACAAAGGTAAGAAACAAATTCTAACTGAAATTTGGAAAAGAGACAGAATAGTAGATAGGAATAGACTAACAAGAGTGGCTTCAAATGAATGCTACTCATGCTTGGAACAATGTGGGGATAAATGACACAAAATTAAGAGAGTAAGAGAAACTTACACAAGACCAACAGAAGAGGCTCAATGCAGTCCAAGAATGTGCACTGCCATGTAGTGGGAAGGCATTTACCTTCCCCCGTTGGTAGAAACTCCAATCCTCCGGCTATTTGGCGTCGGTGGCAAGTGGAACCTTAGCATGCCAGTGTCGAGGTGGTTCGGAGAATACCTAGCACTTCTGTTCCTTTCCATGGAGTTGGAATTGTTCTTCTTCATGCTCCCATAGCCGGCACTGCCACTGAAAGAGTGCCTAGAGCTTATGCTGCTGTTACAGCGCAGCATTCTGTTATTGAAGCTACTGGATCTCAGCTCCGGCCAGGACTCTGACAAAGATCTCTCGACTATGTTGGCTTCTCTGCTGCTGCTTCTTCGCTGAATGAGCCCCCAAATGTTCCATGCTTTGCTCCACCTCCGAGATTTCGTGGCAGAAGCGCCTCTTTGGTCCTTGAAGGCTGATTCGAAGCTTCCCGAGTAATCATCTCTCAGAGAATTTGAGCTCCAGTCTTTCGCGTCCCGGTCGAGCAATGTGCTGGGGTAAAACTGGAAGAAGTCCATGTTGGCAGCAGGGGATACCTTCCCGTTGGATACTGGTTTGGGCTCGGTAGGCTCGACGGGTTGCTCCCGGATGGAGGTCGACCGGTCAAGGCTACGCCGCCGCCTGCTGGACGAATCCAAGTAGTACTCCCGAGTCTGTGACGATCCACCGGGGACGGTGGTGTCCTCCTCGACGGGGATCAGATAGTCCGATCGTTGCACAGCTTGTGTGGGGGCGTCCTCTACCACTGAGAGCATAGGAGGCAGACGAGGGAATACTGACCGCCCTCCCGTGAGGTAGCCGTCCCAGGAGGCCCTCGGCTCGTCCCAGGAGAACCTCGGGTCGTCGAAGGACATCCGTCCGGCGTCCAGCGAGAACGGGGGTCAGTGTCGCACGATCTCCGGCCGGAGGCATCCACAGCGACCTCCGACTGTGTGTCCCGGAACCTCCGGGACGCAGTGGGCGGCTTCTCCACCCGCATTGTGGCGTCGCCGCCTTGCTTCTTTAGCTTCTGTTTTCTCCGCCACTTATGGAGCTTTTTGCTGAAGACAGAGGCGGCCAGCCAGAAGCTGCTGGCGATCTCCTTGAGGTCCTTGGCCAGAGGTTTCTTCACCTGCTGCTGCTGCTGGTGGGAGTCGAGATTTATGTGCTCCTTCATTAGCTTCAGTTCGATCGTTCTCTCTTCTTCCGCTTCCTCGTTTCTTTCCTCATTTATCTCCCCCCAGCCTTCGTGCACCAGCACCACGGGATCGGAAGGCGTGATCTCATCATTGCTCTCATTTTCCTCTTCTCGTGTCTCGGAGAAGGGAGGGGTGACGCCGGGACCAGGAAACCCTAGGTTTCGGCACTCGACCTTGCTAGCTATCGCATTGCTGGCGACTGCAACGGTGGAGACCGGGGCTGAGGCAGAGGAGGCCGCACCGCAAGTGTTCTCAGCCACCCGTCGGTGGTCGTCCTGGTTAAACAGCGACCACAGGGTGCTGCGGCCACGGATGTCGAGGACCGCCGCTGCAGCTCAAAGGCCACCGCGGGCGGCCGCTGGGCCGAGAACCCTTCGCCTCCGCCGCCACGGGCGACGGAGAATGACTTGGATCGGCGAAGGAAGGAAGGCCCAGCGGACGGGGCGGCACCGGAGGAGACCTTCTGGAAGACGGACCGGAGAGCGGAGGTGGACTTGCGGCCGGCGGAGGCGGCAGGTGCCTCCAGGCCGGCGAGGCGTTCCCGTAGGCAGGAGGCGCAGAAGCCGGTGACGGTCTCGCCCAGGTGGAGGTCGCAGGTGGAGGATGGCAGGCGGCGCTGTGGTTGCAGCAAGTGATGACGGTGGAGCACTTGCCTCTCGATCACGGCCGTCATAGGATCCTCGCGCGTCCCCGCCCCTACACTCCACGAAGCGGCCTCCTCTGCTGCTTCCTTCTAGTTGCTACGGCACCAGCAGCAACGTTGCAAGCCCTTGCAATGGCGGACGCCGGAGCGCAGAGCAGGATTTGCGGTTTGATGAACGAGAACGTCAGTAAAAGCAGATCGAAAAGCAACGAAAATCGGATTCCAAAAGAGAAAAAGTAAAAGCAATCAGGACGCTCTCTCCTCCCACTTTATCCCTTCTCCTTCTTTTTTTTTCTTTTTTTTTCTTTTTCCCATTTTCCATGGATTTCCTTCTCCCTTCCTTCCAAACTCCATATCGAACGTTGTACTTAATTAATTAAAAAAACAACAATCCGAAAATTGGAAAATAAAGAGTTGTCGCGAATTCGGAAGACACCGAGCGGTGTAGCGATTGGCAAAGCCGGTGGTTCATTGGGAGACGGTGGGGCCCGCGTGGTACCGGCTGGTCGAATGAGACAAATCCTGAATATCGAAATTGATGACGTGGGCATAATGGAGGTGGCTGCGGATTTGGGATTGCAAATTGGGTGACGTGGAGTCGAAGGAGAGGCCTCGGCCAGAACGGTGATTGGCAGGGGGATCGTGATTCCAAACAATAGTCATATTATGGACACTTTTTGGACCATTCAGGAAATATTCACATTTGGTCGAAAAAGTAAATCTTATTTTGATATAAAGGTTTCTTTTTTGGGAAAAATTATCCTAGATTTTCTGCATACAAATTCAACTTTCTTATCAGTCCTTACGTCAGAAAAAATTTATTTTCACTCCCTACATGCAATATTTCATGTGTTTCAACTACAGATTTATCGAATTACCCCTCAATTTTTTTAGGTACAAAAAGTCTAAAATAAGTATAATTTTTTTCTAAATTTAGCATCATTTAATTAAAATTCAGTATATTTTATATCAAATTGAGTATGATCTAATCAATTGATCATCCTAAGCTAATTAATTGGTATAAATTCCTAATCAATTAGTCTGGTGGAAAAAGAATTGTGCTCAATTTGATAGAATATATACTAAATTCTAATTGAAGTATACTGAATTTAGGAATAATTATACTTATTTTCGGACTATTTATACTTATAAAAAGTATGGTATTTAATTTGATAGAAAATATATTAGATTTTAATTATATGATACTGAATTTTGGAGGAACTATATCTCATTTTGGACTTTTTATACCTAAAATAATAAGGGCAATTAGGTATGAACTCCTAATCAATTGGTCCAGTGAAAAAAGAATTGTGCTCAATTTGATAGAATATATACTAAATTCTAATTGAAATATACTGAATTTAGGAAGAATTATACTTCTTCCTGGAATTTTTATACATATAAAAAGTGTGATACTTAATTTAATATAAAATATACTAAATTTTAATTATATGATATTGAATTTAGGATGAGCTATACCTTATTTTGGACCTTTTGTACCTAAAAATAATAAGAGAAATTAGGTAAAGTAATATTTATTAGAGAGCTGAAGCAAATGAAACTTTGCATTAGGGAGTAAAATGAATTTATTCTGACATAGGGACTGAAGATAAAGTTTAAGATTCAATTGAGAATTTAAAGATAATTTACAATTTTTTTTAATGTTGTTCCATTTTATCTTTCTGATAAATATAATTTTTTATCTTATTTTTCTCTAATAATTTGTCTGTGATATTCTCTTTACTCTTTCTTATACATACATCTTCTCTTTACTTTTTCTCTTATACGTGTAACATCTCTTTTCTTTCCTGTTCTCTTTTCATCTTTTGCATGCGTGTATGCATAATTTAAAGATCACATTGAGCCTAATATAATTCATATCAAGCTCGAATTGGATTTTTCAATCGATTCTTTTAATAACATTTTAACACCTTCCGAGAAACCAAAATAAGTAATGGATAGTACCGTTTTACTTTTTGCAATCTCATAATTTCATAAGAACTAAAAATGGATTCAATCAGACATGTTTAGGTTTAGTAATGGATTTTGACAGAAACCTACTAATGGATATGTCTAAGTCTACGTTGGACATGATATAATTTTATTTCAAGTCCACGTTGGACCTAATATGTGAATAATGTAAAAATGTCACATTTTTATAATTTCTCTTATCAAAGTCAAACTAAAAAGGTTAAAATATTACATCATTCATATTTTAGCTTAATCAACAAAGTAATATTTTCTCTAAACTATAAATTCTTCACACATTCTAAACTTTAATCAAATCCAAAAATATATATTAATGCATTATGAACTTTTTTAAAAGAAGAAATATTTTCATTAATACATATTATCTCTTTATTCATGTTACAAAGAGTAAAATATCATATTTTTTATGTTTTAACCTAGTTAATGAATTTAGGGTTCTTCTTTTTTGTAACTACTTGGAAGTTCTTTAAACCGTTCTAAACTACAATTAAATATAACTATATATATATATAATTTAGTTCTTTTGATAATATTTTAAACTTTATAATTTTTTATTTGCTAATAATAATTATTTATCATCAATATCATTATCAATATCTCTTGTTAATTATATTTAAATTAATTATATTTAAATATAATAGGATTTCATAAAATAATAGATAAGACAAATTAAAATAGAAAAAAACCAAAATTTAAATGTCATATCAGGCCTAATATGGAATTATAGCAAGCCCACGTTGGACCTGATATGGAAACCATATCAAGTCCAACATGGGCTTAGACATGTCTGTTGATGCAGTCTGGCCCAGTTGTTGTTTTGGTGTTTGACAATGATTTAAGTTTGATTGAGCGAATTTGGGTTAAAGTCCTGGTCGGGGACTGGGCATGAAACTCTGGTGAGTGAAGCCAGGTCCTAGCTTGTGAAGCTAGGTTGAAATCCCGGTGAGTGAAGCCGGGTCCTGGTGAGTGAAGCCAGGTGTTGGAAAAGTCCTAATTCGGAAGGGTTGGGTGAAAAGTCCTAGCTTGGAGGGCTAGGTGAAAAGTCCTAACTTGGAGGGTTAGGTGCAAATTCCCATCCTGGAGAATTAGGTGAAAAGTCCTGGCTTGGAGGGTCAGGTGCCTAGCTTGGAGGGCTAGGTTGGATAAAGTCCTAATTCGGAAGGGTTGGGTGAAAAGTCCTAGCTTGGAGGGCTAGGTGAAAAGTCCTAACTTGGAGGGTTAGGTGAAAATTCCCATCCTGGAGAATTAGGTGAAAAGTCCTGGCTTGGAGGGTCAGGTGCCTAGCTTGGAGGGCTAGGTTGGATGAGGTTCTAACTCGGAAGGGTTGGGTGAAAAGTCCTAGCTTGGAGGGCTAGGTGAAAAGTCCTAGCTTGGAGGGCTAGGTGAAAAGTCCTAACTTGGAGGGTTAGGTGCAAATTCCCAACTTGGAGAGTTAGATGGAAAAATCCTTAGCTTGGAGGGCTAAAGTGGATGAATTCCTAGCTTGGAGGGCTAGGGTTGAGTCTTTGGATCGGTCTGGTGACCGATCAGGGACATTGGCACGCTGCTCCTTAGTGGATCGGTCTGGTGACCGATCCAGCTATGCCTGATCGGACCGGTGACCGATCAGGGAGCAGGCTGCTTCCTTGCTGTCTTGCTCCTGATCGGTCTGGTGACCGATCAGGGAGCAAACGGTGAGTGAGTTCCTTGCTGATCAAAGTCCTGGATCGGTCCGGTGACCGATCAGGGATCTTGGATCTGATTAAAAAATCACTGTTCATCTGCCCTGATCGGTCTGGGTGACCGATCAGGATTCATTCTGATCGGTCTGGTGACCGACCAGGTTTCACCCTGATCGGTCTGGTGACCGATCAGGCGCAGAACTTTAATTCAAATACGCTGTCAGAAGCTCTGATCGCGTCTGTTTTCACTGCCGATTCTCTGATACACTGCTGATATGTTTTGATATGCATTGCTAAGCCTCTGTTAGAGTGTGCAGGTGATAGCAGGTGATTCAAACACTCAAGGAGGGTCAATGGGAGGCTTTCCGTTGAGCAGGTTTGGCTGTTTCTCATTCTCAGGTTTCAACGGGCAACTGACGCAGCTGGCGACTGACGGAGGCTCAGCTGGAGAGGAGGTCTTCAGTGGACTGAGTGCTCAGGGAGGTCAGTGGGTTCAGGCTGGCTCAGTGGATGCTGATGAAGCTTGTGATGGTGAGCAGAGCTTAAGTGGCGAAGCTGGAAGCAGAGGCGAACAAGACAGAAACTTGGGAAGTTTGGCTGGGCTGTGTTCGTGCTCTCTGTTGCTTTGTGCTTAAGCGATCTTGTTACATCTTTGTGAGCTTGTCTTCTCGAGTGTCTCTGTGCTTAACTTGTATCTTCTTGAGATCACGTGTGGAGAGGTTTCTCCACCGAGAAGGAGGCTTCTACTATCCGGAGTTCACCGGGGCTTGATCTGCCGACGATCAAGGGATCGCCCACCTCACGGGCACGCCAAGGAGTAGGGGCAAGTTATCCCCGAACCTTGTATATCGAGGTGTTGGCGTCGGTTTGCTTCCCTTTGTGTTTTGCTGTCTGTTCTTTATTTCTGCTTCTGTGTTTTTTGTTTCCGCTGCTACTAATCTGATCACGCAAAAGTATCAAAGAGCAAGAAATTGTGATTGACTAGATTCACCCCCCCTCTCTAGCCATCTCGTTCCCAACAAGTGGTATCAGAGCTTGGGGCTCTGTTCAACCGGATTAACAACCGAGAGCTTACAACAAGGATGGCAACGAGAGAAGGACTTAGCACAAACCGACCTCCACTCTTCGACGGCACAGATTTTCCATATTGGAGATCGAAGATGGAGTTTTACTTGAAGATGAACATCCACACTTGGTTTGCTATCAAGGAGGGCTTTGCTCCTCTAAAGGATAATGAAGGAAAAGAGTTGGATTTATCAAAATGGTCGGCTGAGCAAGTTCGCAAGGGAGAAGCCGATGCGAAAGCGGTGGTGACCTTGCAATGCGGGATGATCAAGGATCAACTAATCAAGGTTAGCCCCTTCACCTCAGCCCAAGACCTTTGGAATAGGCTCATTGAGCTTCATGAGGGCACCCGGGACTTAATGATAGCCAAGAGGGACCTCCTTCTCAGTCAACTACAGAATTTGACAATGGGAGAAAGTGACACTGTAAGTATGCTTCATAGTAAATTCAAAGAAATCCTCAATGGTCTACACTCCATAAATGAGAAGGTAGAGAACCGAGATCTTATTAGGTATGTTCTCAAAGCTTTCCCTAGGAACGCCTTGTGGTCATCCATGGTGGATGCCTACAAGGTCTCCAAGGATTTATCATTTGCTAAGTTAGAGGATTTATTTTGTGAAATGGAACTACATGAGGTCTCTAACAAAAGTCCAAAGGAGAAGGAGTTTGTGTTTGTGGCAGGTGACCGAATGGAGGAGAAGAACATTCATCACTTTGCTTTCATGGCACTAGAGGAAAGTGACAACGAATCAAGAAGCTCCTCAACCACGCCTTCATCATCTTCGGATGATGAAGAGGTAATCTCTCCGGAGTTGGATAAGTGTTATCGGACAATAGCATGTTTAGCTAAGTTATTAAAGAAATCAAAGAACCAAGTTAAATCCTTAAAATTAGAGGTAGAAAAATTGAAAACCTCTAAGGATGAGGATGTTAATGATTTTCATGATGATTTGCATGTTAAGACCCTTGAAAATGAAAATAAGGACTTAATGAGCGAAGTTGAAAATCTCAAGAATGTTCTTGAGAAATTCTCATCTAGCTCCAAAACCTTAGACATGATACTCAATTCCCAAAGGGCGGTTTACAATAAGGCCGGTATAGGTTACCGACCTAAGGAACCAACTTTTGTATCATTAATGTCAAGAACCCAATTTAGATCATCAAATGATTCTAGGGTTCAAAAGGTTAGAAAGAAATTGATTAAGGCATGGGTGCCTAAGTCCCTCATTGTTGATGCATTAGGTCCCAAAATTTGGGTATCTAAAACCTCCATATTTCGAATTGTATAAGCATTGTTTGAGGGGGAGCATCTATCAACATAGGTTGTTGATAAGTGGTGCTTCAAACCCAAGGCTAAAGTTACACTAGTTTCAAAATAAGTCAACAAGCCTTGGAAATTATTTTTATATATAGCATGAAGGGTTTAGATTCACACATAATTTGCTCTTGCCATGAATTGCTTCGAATAATTGGTTTTCTTGTAGCAATTTATGTTTTACTGCAATTTGTGTTTTCATGCAAGTTATGGTTTATGAAATGTCTTATCTCAAGCCCAAGTATGTCATGAGTATCTGTATGTGTTATAGCACATGAATGCATGTTTAAGAACAGATGACATATAGTTTGGGCTGATCATTATGAAAATCTCACAAGGCATCACCATGAGTTTTAAAATTCACTGTTTAACCTTCTATGACCTAGTGATTCCCTTGTATCAAACTAAGGTTTCTTGATATGATCATGCTTTGGTACAAACATGTTTCGATACTCAAGTTCATGCTTAGAAAATACTATCATGCTATGACACAAATCATGATATATATTTTGATTAAGGGAACCTTTAGAATCAAATGGATTACCTCTATGCTTTGACACAAATCATGTTGATCATGTTTTGGGAATTTGGTATTAGTATCATATATTGATGATTGTTTGAAGAAATGTATTTTGATTGAAGGAACCCTTAGGAACAAACGGATTACACATGATTGTATTAGGGTTTAGGAATGGTTGAGATTTGAAACAAAGTTGATTTCATAGTTTCTGAAATTTTGTTTCTGAAACTGAAAAACCATTCTGTATCAGACCTGATCGGTCCATTGACCGATCAGGGATCAGTCTGATCGGTCCGGTGACCGATCAGACCAACTCTGATCAAGGAACTCCCAGATCGTTCCAAATTGATCCAAAACCTCCTCAAGCCAATCTCTTCTCATCAAATTGTATCAGTGTAATGATAATACCACATACAAATCTGATACAAACCAATTACAATTGACACATATTTGATCACCCATTGGTACAAACCTGGTACTAAGGGAGCACAAATTTGTTCAAGTGATACAAACCTGGTACTTAATAGTGATTTGATACAAACCTATGTTGGGATGTTCAAATTCATAAGAAAGGGTTTGTTGAGTCATGACTCTTGATCTTAATGTCGTGTTTCGGAAATTTTTCTGAAATGACGAATATTAATAGAGTCATCTCCCCTGTTACGGAATGCAAATTGTCAATGCAGTCTGATCAGGAACGTATCAGAGGTTCAAAAAGTTTTCTGAAATCTGATCGCTCCCCAGACTAATCAAAATATTTCTGTATCACGTAATCAACAGACCTGATCGGTCACGGAGACCAATCAGGACTATATTTCAGATACAGTTGCATTCCTTACTTGTCCAATGAAGCATATACGTATTTGACCATGATATACTTCTGTATATGTCTTCACATGGAAGTCCAAGTGTTAATGCAGTCCGATCTTGAACGAATCAGAATTACAGATTTTTTTTTAAAATTGATCGTTCATAGATAAATCAGAAATTTTTCTGTATCGACCATAAGTCTGATGGAACTGCGATAAATGTTGTCATATGATGCATATACATTGTTGCCATGATACATTTATGGTATATGCCTCTCATATGCAATTCCAAAATCATCCTTTGACTTACTTGTCATATGAAACATATACATGTTTGACCATGATATAATTTTGTATATGTTGTCATGTGCAATTCAAAACTTAACCTTGATCATTTTGGATTTGGGGAGAGACCCGTGTTTAAGGGGGAGGTATGCTCAAACTTAATAACCATACCCTTTTCGATGTTTGACAAAGGGGGAGAAAATGAATGATTAAGTTTATGGTTATTATAGGGGGAGGATCATGATTCGCTTATGTGAATTGAACGGACTTCAATTGATTGATACCTAAACTTAAATCGGGTTGTCAAACAACAAAAAGGGGGAGATTGTTGATGCAGTCTGGCCCAGTTGTTGTTTTGGTGTTTGACAATGATTTAAGTTTGATTGAGCGAATTTGGGTTAAAGTCCTGGTCGGGGACTGGGCATGAAACCCTGGTGAGTGAAGCCAGGTCCTAGCTTGTGAAGCTAGGTTGAAATCCCGGTGAGTGAAGCCGGGTCCTGGTGAGTGAAGCCAGGTGTTGGAAAAGTCCTAATTCGGAAGGGTTGGGTGAAAAGTCCTAGCTTGGAGGGCTAGGTGAAAAGTCCTAACTTGGAGGGTTAGGTGCAAATTCCCATCCTGGAGAATTAGGTGAAAAGTCCTGGCTTGGAGGGTCAGGTGCCTAGCTTGGAGGGCTAGGTTGGATAAAGTCCTAATTCGGAAGGGTTGGGTGAAAAGTCCTAGCTTGGAGGGCTAGGTGAAAAGTCCTAACTTGGAGGGTTAGGTGAAAATTCCCATCCTGGAGAATTAGGTGAAAAGTCCTGGCTTGGAGGGTCAGGTGCCTAGCTTGGAGGGCTAGGTTGGATGAGGTTCTAACTCGGAAGGGTTGGGTGAAAAGTCCTAGCTTGGAGGGCTAGGTGAAAAGTCCTAGCTTGGAGGGCTAGGTGAAAAGTCCTAACTTGGAGGGTTAGGTGCAAATTCCCAACTTGGAGAGTTAGATGGAAAAATCCTTAGCTTGGAGGGCTAAGGTGGATGAATTCCTAGCTTGGAGGGCTAGGGTTGAGTCTCTGGATCGGTCTGGTGACCGATCAGGGACATTGGCACGCTGCTCCTTAGTGGATCGGTCTGGTGACCGATCCAGCTATGCCTGATCGGACCGGTGACCGATCAGGGAGCAGGCTGCTTCCTTGCTGTCTTGCTCCTGATCGGTCTGGTGACCGATCAGGGAGCAAACGGTGAGTGAGTTCCCTTGCTGATCAAAGTCCTGGATCGGTCCGGTGACCGATCAGGGATCTTGGATCTGATTAAAAAATCACTGTTCATCTGCCCTGATCGGTCTGGGTGACCGATCAGGATTCATTCTGATCGGTCTGGTGACCGATCAGGCTTCACCCTGATCGGTCTGGTGACCGATCAGGCGCAGAACTTTAATTCAAATACGCTGTCAGAAGCTCTGATCGCGTCTGTTTTCACTGCCGATTCTCTGATACACTGCTGATATGTTTTGATATGCATTGCTAAGCCTCTGTTGGAGTGTGCAGGTGATAGCAGGTGATTCAAACACTCAAGGAGGGTCAATGGGAGGCTTTCCGTTGAGCAGGTTTGGCTGTTTCTCGTTCTCAGGTTTCAACGGGCAACTGACGCAGCTGGCGACTGACGGAGGCTCAGCTGGAGAGGAGGTCTTCAGTGGACTGAGTGCTCAGGGAGGTCAGTGGGTTCAGGCTGGCTCAGTGGATGCTGATGAAGCTTGTGATGGTGAGCAGAGCTTAAGTGGCGAAGCTGGAAGCAGAGGCGAACAAGACAGAAACTTGGGAAGTTTGGCTGGGCTGTGTTCGTGCTCTCTGTTGCTTTGTGCTTAAGCGATCTTGTTACATCTTTGTGAGCTTGTCTTCTCGAGTGTCTCTGTGCTTAACTTGTATCTTCTTGAGATCACGTGTGGAGAGGTTTCTCCACCGAGAAGGAGGCTTCTACTATCCGGAGTTCATCGGGGCTTGATCTGCCGACGATCAAGGGATCGCCCACCTCACGGGCACGCCAAGGAGTAGGGGCAAGTTATCCCCGAACCTTGTATATCGAGGTGTTAGCGTCGGTTTGCTTCCCTTTGTGTTTTGCTGTCTGTTCTTTATTTCTGCTTCTGTGTTTTTTGTTTCCGCTGCTACTAATCTGATCACGCAGAAGTATCAAAGAGCAAGAAATTGTGATTGACTAGATTCACCCCCCCCTCTCTAGCCATCTCGTTCCCAACAATGTCCACCAATGAATTTCGACTGAAACCTATTGATGGACCTAGATATGTCCGATTGAACCATTTCAGATCCTGTGAATTTTTGATGTTGCAAGGAGTAAAATAGTATTATCCATTGTTTATTTCAGCTTCTCAAAGGTGTTAAAATATTATTGGAAGAATCGACTAAAAAATCCAATGCGGACCTGTTATTGGAAGAATCAGGCCCAAGTTGGGCTTGATATAGAATTATATCAGGCTCAATGTACACCTGATATAATTCCATATCAGGCCTGGCATTTAAGTTTTGATTCTTTTAGTCCACCTTTATTTGTCTTATCTATTATTTTAGGGAATCCTATTATAATTAATTATATTCTTATTAACAAATAAAAAATTATAAAGTTTAGAATATTATCAAAAGGACTAAATTATAATGGTGCATATCATCATAAAGTTTATAATATATCAAAACCTAACTAAAAAAATAGGCTCAATGTAAGCCTGATATGAAATCATATTAGGCCCACAGTTAATATCAATTCTATGTTGAGTTTATTTTTTTAGTTGGGTTTTGATAATATTCTAAATTTTATGATAATATACACCAAAAGAACCAAAAGACAAATATGGTGGAACCAAAAGAACCAAAATTTAAAGGCCACATTGGGCCTGATATAATTCATATCAGGCTCGCGTTGGATTTTTTAGCCGATTCTTCCAATAACATTTTAACATCTTCCAAGAAGTCGAAATAAGCAACGGATAACACCATTTTACTCCTTGTAACCTTAGAAATTTAAAGGATTTGAAATGGATTCAATTAGATATGTCTGGGTCAATCAGTGGTTTCGGTCGAAACTCACTTATGGACATGTCTAGGCCTATGTTGAGTCTGATATGGAATCATATCAAGTCAAACTTGGGCCTGATATAATTCCATATTCGCCTAATAGGACCTTTAAGTTTTGGTTCTTTTGGTTTAAATTTAATTTGTCTTATCTATTATTTTAGAGAATTCTATTGCATTTCAATATAACTAACAAGAGATATTGACAATGTTATAAATAGTTCTTATTAGCAAATAAAAAATCATAAAGTTTAAAATATTATCAAAAGGACTAAATTGTATATATTCTTTCAAATTTAATTATAGTTTAGAATGTTTAAAGAACTCTTAAGTAGTCTAAACAGAACTCTAGATTAATTAATTAAGCTAAAACAAAAAAAATATGATATTTTTGCTCTTTGTAACATGGATAAAAAGAAATATGCATTAATAAAAATATTTTTTTAAAAAATCAAATGCATTAATATATATTTTTAGATTTAATTAAAATTTAGAGTGCGCGGAGAATTTAAAAACTAAATAGGAAATTTAGTTTAGGAAAAATCTTGCTTTGTTGATTAAGCTAAAATGTGAATGATATGATATTTTAACCATTTTTGTTTGACTCTAGCAAGAAAAATTTTAAAAATATGACCTTTTATATTATTCACATATCAAGCCCAACGTGGGCATGATCCGGAATCATATAAAATCCAATGTGGACCTAAACATGTCGATTAATGGGTTTTCGGTCAAAACCAATTATTGGACTTAGGCATATCCAATTGAATCCATTTCAGATCCTATAAATTTATGAGCTTGCAAGGAGTGTAATTGTGTTATCCATTGCTTATTTCTGCTTCTCGGAATGTGTTAAAATATTATTAAAAGAATTGGCTAAAAAATCCAACGTGAGACAGATATGAATCATATCAGGCCCAACACGAGCCTGATATGAATCATATCAGGCCCAAATTGGGCCTGATATGGAATTATATCAGACCCAACTTGGGCTTGATATAATTCCATATTAGGCCAACCTTTAAATTATGTATGCATGCATACAAAAGAGGGAGGAGGGAGGAGAGAGGAGAGGGAAAAAAAAGATGTTGCATGCAAAGAGAGAGTGGAAAGAGAAGAGAGATTACATGTATAAAAGAGAGTAAAGATAAGACAAAGAAAAATGACATAGAAAAGTAAAAGATAAAAAGTCAAATTTGTCAGGAGAGTAGAACGGGAAGAACATTCGAAATGATGTATCTTTTAATAAATTCCAAAGCAACGTGCATTTTTTTATCAATTTGAAAAGTTATCTGCACCCTTTGGTAAATTGCTGGAAAATATTTAGGGAAAATGTGTATAATATTTGATATTCTAAACTAATTCTTTTCTTTCCTTATTTATTTGGTACACTTAACATGAAAAAGGATAGTTAAACACCACATATATATATATATATATATATATATATTATATATATAATATATATATATATATATATATATATATATATATAAAGAAAATTAAAGTTATGTAAGATGATGTAATTGTTGTTAATTATTTTAAAATGATTGAATTTTTACGACATCTTTTAGATTTTAGATTGTCATCTTATGTTAGATTAAACCACTCGTATGGTTTATGAATGACCAACATCTCTTATAGGACGATGATATAATTTTTATAAAAATTATAAAATAATATGTATTATTGATATTGATTTGTACTTCAATTTAGAGAAGAATTAATTACATGAGAAAATAGACATCGACAAAGGAAGAGAATGCTTGTACAAGTACATTGGGACATGTCTCAACGAGTAGGTGGAGGCAAAGATAGCTGACAATGAAAAAGATCTTCTTTGATAAAAATTAAAAAAAAAATAATTAGGTTTTTCCAATCTCGGGCGACCGACCCGGTCTCACGAAAATTTTCCACCAACTACCAGGATAAATCGAAAAGCACTTGCAGTAAACGATCTAGAAGTTCAACGTCCCAGAGTTCGCGCCTCATTTGAAGGAATTCTTTGATAAAAAATAAGAAAGATATGCCAGTTGAAAATCAGCCATTATTTGGCTAGTTGATTAGCCACTGCTTGACTATAAAATCAATCATTATTTGGCTAGTTTACCAGTCATTACTTGAATATAAAATCAGCCACTATTTGGTTGATTTAATGGTCATTATGTGACTATAATACAGCTATTATTTAATTGGTTTCAACAACTAATTATCCATCTCTTTTTTAAGCAAAAAACGATGTCTCTCTTGTGTCAGCTTGCTCCAGAATCAATATAGAGGAGGTAAATCAGAAAATTATAGTTAACCACTATCGAGAGGTTTTTTTTTCTAAACTTTGCAGAGATTCGAATCCCCCTATTGTAGCAACTCTGCCTTGCAATAACCAACTTTACTCAACCCTGCCCAGGTCAACTAATTAACCATCTCATCGCCTACAAAAGAGGACCTTATCTCTCTTTGAAATAAAGAAATCATCTTCTTCTCTTCTCTTCGGGTAAAAAGCTTGTAAAGCCATTTCCTCTACTCTTCTTATTCTAAAAGAAAATGGACAATAGCTTCCTCTCTTACCTAAGGAGTTTGGTTTTCCTTTATTACAATACTCTCTTTACAAAGGAATGACATGTTACATACCTATCTGTGAGAATTCATGAGTACTTAGTGTTATTTTTTAATTCTTTTTAGCCTAAATACAATATTCTAAACTCTAAAAAGAAATATAAAAAGAAATTAAAAAAATTAACACTAGATGTTCATATATAGATGTACAACATAATATTTTCATTTTTTATATATAATATATTTTGTGAATATAAGAGTGAGTTTTTTTAATATATTTTATCTTGAGCATTTGTGAATATGATTATGAATTTTCAACCATTCTAGTTGTCTAAATCTATCGTCACATCAATTGACAAGAAAGAATGCTTTAATGGAAAATTTTAGTCGACTAGGAATCAAAAGTCATGTTGAATTGTTGATCAAAATCAAGATGCGATGGGGATACACGAGGAATCAAACTCATCCTAGGATGAACTCGAGTCTAAACCACTTAGCTCCATGTGCTCATCCCCAATGACTTAGTTGGAGGTCCCAATGTCCTCTCAATCTCTGCCTTAGTCACTGACACCCTTCAGGCCTCGATTTTAGATCCCAATATTATCTGTTAGGACGGATCCACAATGGTAATGATATTGTCCACTTTGGACTTCAGCTCTTATGGTTTTGTTTTTAGATTTTACCTAAAAAATTTCATACCAATGGAGATATCTTTCCCTTATAAGGTCATGGTCTTTCCCATATATTTAAAGAGCAATGATAGAGAGAGTGAAAATGAAAGAGTGAAAATCATAGTGAATGATGTGACATGACGTGGCATGACGTGACACTTTATATGTACACGTCCGATTATCGTTTGGACATCATCGGCGGCCTTCGGCCGCCGCCCCGAATCAAACTATACCCTGGGGGGCACGGTGAACCCGTCGGCGATCGTGCATACAAAGTGCCACATCATTCACTATGGGTTTCACTCTCCCATTTTCACTCTCCCAATCATTATTCATATTTAAATGTGGGTCTTTATTTGCAACTTTACAACCCAACAATCCCTCCTCAAATAAAGGACCACATAACCCCCCTTAAGCGGAAAGTCTATTCGATTGTTGTCTTATCCTCAACCCACTAAGTCTTCTTGCTCCTCGGTCCAACCGACTTACTAGGACTTCCTTGCCTAGTTGCAACTAGGGCTTCTCTACATGGTTGCCCATTAGAACTTTCTGTCTGATGTCTAGTCCTCTTGATCTGGACATAGAGCTCCCACTTTTTTTATTCAAGATCAATATTCTCTCATATGACTCGATTATATTATAGCTCATGCGCATAGTCAACAGTTAGACCTTTTGTAGTCCGAGCTATAATACTAATTGTTATGATCGAAAAAATTTAGATATATTCACAATGGTATGATATTGCCCATTTTGAATTTAAGCTCTCATGATTTTATGTTTGGATTTTACCCAACAAACCTCATATTAATAGAGATATCTTTGTCTTATAAGTCCATGATCTTTCCCATATATTTTTAATGTGAGACTTTATTTGCAACCTTGCAACCCCAACATCATCTACCTGGCTTGGCCTTAGTCATCGGCACCCTCCAGACCCTGATCTCAGATATTCTAATACCATCTACCTTGCTCAGTTTCAGTTGTCAACATCCTCTAAGCCTTGGTCTCAAATCTTGGTACCATCTACCTAGCTCAACCTTAGTCGTCAACGCCCTCCAAGCCTCGGGCTCAAATCCAGACCTCATCTACTCTCAAGGCAACTTCCCAACGACTTCATTTCCTCGCCTCTTCACCCCATATCTAGCCTACACAGCACGTGGCTTGCTCAAAGCACGTGAGGGGTGATGTAACCTCCTCATCATAAAAATTGTTCCTCTATGAATATTAAGGGGCACATGGCATTCGATGAAGAGAGAGAGAGAGAGAGGCAATTACGAGGTTATCAGAGCTTGCCTCCTAGATGCTATCCTTCAAACATGTGGAACTTAGTGAATGGAACGACAACTAATGTTTGTTGGATCTGGTCTCCTCACAGGCTTACACTATGGTGAGGCGAGAGAATATATAACATCTACATAGAGATATTCCTAGGATAGATATAAAAACCCTAGAAAAGGCCAGTATACTACCACAAGCAAACCCTAACTTGAGTATTTGAGTGACCTACTAATTAACACTCTCTGGTGCCAGTCTAACTCTCTATTGAAGTGCATTTCAAGTCCTCTTCATCACCTTCACTAGTAACCTCTGATGAGTGTGTAAGTTAAATTGTTCATTGACTAGTTGTTTGACTATCCAACTGAAAACACTTGGCAAAGGAGAACTTTGTAAAAGTTAAGTAAGAGGAAGTGAATCTCTTAGTTGGGAGTAGATCTAAATCAACATTAGATGCAATATTATTGCGATGTGAAACATTAGCTATAGAGGGATTTAAAGGACATATCATTCTGGACCTAAATGATTAGTTGTCCAAGGAGCTCGATAGTAGCAGAAGCAAGGGGCGCGAGGATGTGCAGAAGCACCTCCTTGCTCCCAAAAATATCATTAATATATATATTGCTTTTATATTAAAAAAATAAATGGTACAATTGTGATTTTTCAAACTTATTAGACTTTTTGATAAATTTTTATTTAAAAAAACTAGTCGAGCGCTTCATTTTCATCCATGATTTCGCAAGACCTCCTTCTCATCATCTCTTCAAACTAAAAATCCTAATCCTCAAGTCGTTCACAAATCACAAGATCTCCTCCTTATCATCTCTTCAAACAAAAAACTATAATCCTCAAGTCGTTGCCCTCATCATTGTCACCTTTTCACTTTGTCGACGCCACTACTATTCTGTTGATGCCACTACTATTTTGACGACATTGACATGCCTGTGCTACAGCGGTGGCGGCAATAGCCGAGGAGGAAGAATGAGAGCAACTTGTGTTGTTTGCAGCCGTTAGTGAATAGGGTTTGATTTCTTTATTTGCTTGCTCGCACGCATTATGCTGGTGGGCCATTCTGTTGGGTTCTCCCGGCACCAAAATACAAAAACGCAGCGGAAACAAGAACCCACGAGCGATCCATGTGAAAAAAAACTCGTACAAAGTTCATCTATCTAATAGATCTATCTACAGTGTATACCTTTGGAGCGTGCCCTTTGCTTATCCCGCTCGTCCAAGATGCGCCGGATCTCTTGCACGTTCAAGCGTCCGTGCCTCTATTCGTATCCACACGGACATAATCTCTCAACTTCGGGAGAGCTACCTTAGTTGTGCTAGCAACTTGAGGTAGCTCGCAGAACACCAAGAACCCTACAATAGGGTTTCGGCCAAAAGAGGAAGATGAGGGAGGGAAGAAAAAAGGGAAGAAGACCCATTTAAAGTCACAAGGCCCTCTTTTATACTCATCCCATGAATATGAAGAGGTTTGTGTCTCTTTGGTTTTCTTCATTAATACCAATAAAGAGCACATCTTTTCATGTGACTCTTTATCTTTTTCCATGCAAGAAAAGAATCTTTTCTTTTCCCTTCATTAAACACTTTACTGAATTTTCCCTGTAATCCCGACCGGGCCTCTCGGGCTTCCGACCAGGTCTCCCGACCAAGTCTCCCGAGTGCCGAGCCCCCGACCCAATCTGTTGAGCTCCGACCCAGTCTGCCGAGCTCCGACCCAGTCTGCTGAGCTCCAACCCAGTCTGCCGAGCTCCGAGCTCCGACCCAGTCTGTAGAGCTCCGACCTAGTCTGCCGAGCTCCGAGCTCCGACCCAGTTTGCCGAGCTCTGACCCACACTCTTGAATTCCCAACTCGAGCTCCCGAACTGACCTCCCGAGTTCCCAACTCGGCTCAAATCTCCCGAGTTCCCAACTCGGGCTTAGGTCTCCCGAGTTCCCAACTCAGGCTCAGATCTCCCGAGTTTCCAACTCAGGCTCAGATCTGCCGATCAGATTTCCCGAAGCATTGTGTCCTTTGTGTGTGACCCAATAGGTTCTCGTGACGTTGGCAATACACCTAAACACTTTAGACACATAAGCAATGAGCGGCATCTGGCAATGCATCATTGCTACCCAAGTAACAAGAAAAGTCGAGATCCGACTAAACCTCCGTGACTATGATAATGTATGACCTTGTCCTTCTATCCTTGATATCTAGATTGACCAATGAGGCATAGACCGTGTCATCCTCAGTCAATCTTGTGTTTCTGGATCCCCGAGTAGACTCACTCAAACAAATGAGCTCAATATCTCATATTGACTCATTCGAGCATAGCCATGCGTTTAAGCAGTCCTACTCGATCAAGGGGCCCACAGATATCACTCCCGTCATATGGGAGGGATAGATCTCATCTACATCACTCACATCCCTCCGCATAATTCATTACATACCCAGTGATCGCCTTTATAGTCCACCTTGTTACGGGTGACGTTTGACGATACCAAAGTACATAACTCCTTATGTAGGGAACCGTAGTGACTTCAGGTCTAAGGACTATTCATACTAATAGTCACATGAGAAAGTTTATGACACTCATATGACAATCTATGAAACTTTCTCATGGCGGGTCAATTCAGTACACATTCTCCAATGTATACCTATGTGTCAACTTGATATCACATATCCATGACTTGTGAGCTCAAGTCATCAGTTAACCTACATACTAGTCTCCATGCATGAATATTGTCCTTGAATATTAATGCTTGACTAGGAATAGTTTAGTGTAGTGTTTTCTACATCATCTCACTATCGATTCAACCAATCGATATGATGTAGATAAGAACCTACTATACAAGGACATTATTATACTTAGTTATTTGGCACAAATACAAAGTAAGTATAATAACCAAACATGCCTTTATTAATGATAGAATATGATACAAAATGTCCCTAGTCAATCATCATATAATTGGCTCTAGGGCTCCTACTAACACATTCAACTTCATGTCGACCACATTTGCGATTGGATTTCATGTTGTCGGTTTCCTATGCAGTGACTTTGTTGCCTGATCCCTCATTTTCGTGTCGACCACAAGTTCCTACCTCTCGATCTATTTCTTCTCTTCTAGAGGTGTCCAATTTAAGCTCAGGGCTCGTTGTTGACTTGTTATAAGAACTGATGCTTTCTCTAGATGTTGGTTGTATTTGTAAGGTTAATTATAGTGACAGATTGATTTTGTAGATAGAACAATCTTCTATTATTAATCTCTCTTGTGGATACCAGTAGATCATTTTTTCAGCAACAATAATTTATGGTGGTTTTCTTCAGGTTGAAGTGAAAAACAAGAGATTAGCTTTATACAAATCCTTCTGTGACTTCATCTAAAGACTTCATTTTCTTAGTCGGCAGAATTAATATAGCATTTCTTAGTCGGCAGAATTAATATAGCATGAACTTTGTTGTTCTTTACAATCATATCCGCTTCTGTTTGAAGGTAGAAAATTAGTGTGTTGAATCAACTGCAGGTGACATTATTATCTAGTGCCATTTTTTTTGCTTATTGTTAATATTTATGGCATGGAACTTTGGATAATGATGAACTTCATCATTTTATTTAAACTCAGTAGTATCAACCATGAACTGTATAATCTGCAAAGGAATCCTGATCAATATCATTTTTGGAGTTTGATCTCCTCAAGTGAAACCTAAGAGCTCATGAATGTCTCGTGAAAAATGAAAGTTAATTTTTGATGCTTGTGATGTTGGGAGCTTATTGAGATTTTTCATGTTTAGTCAATATAAACCATTTTTAAGCCTTCATATTGCTTGTTCCATTATTCAAAATTTATCATATGCTCACATAGGAATCTTGTTCTTTATTTCATTTAATTCCTAATTTCATGATTTATACTTGGTAGTGCTACAACTATTATGTTGATTGCATACATCAATAATTTTGATAAATTGACATAGGTTATGGAGAAATTTTTAAAACAAAGTGTTGAGTCTTCTAACCGTTCTAATGAAGACAATATTAAAAAAAACATTCTCACGTTGAATTTAACCCGGATGATGTTGTTAATGACCTAGGGTACACAAGCCAATTAATGAATTTGATGTTTCTATTAAAGATTAGATTCGAATAGAATATTTGATTAGAGGACCTTATCAACCATTTGACTATAGTTATCCCCAAAGACAATTTGGTAAAGAGCATAGAGTTTCCAAGTTGCTTGGTTTAAAAAAATTTCATGGTTAGAGTATAGCATATCAAAAGATGCAGCTTTTTATTTTTGGTGTTATCTCTTTAAAAATTCTCATAGAGGATGTCGAGTTGGAGATGAGATATTTACTAATTCAGGGATGAATACTTGGAGAAAAGCAATAGAAGTATTTAATACATATGTTGGTGGTGTAGCTAGTGCTCACAATGATGCAAGAACACAATTTGAGGCTTTTCAAAATCAACGACAAATTGTGTCACATTTGTTACCAGCATAGGGCGTGGAATGGAAGTTGCATATCACACTCAATTAATGACAACTTGATGTTACATGCTTTCTTTTGAAACAAGATTTGCCTTTCCGTGGACATGACGAGCCATCGAGTTCCTCAAATAAAGGTAACTTTCTTGAATTAATTGAGTGGTATACCCAAAGAAATGATGATGCTGCCAAGACAATGAATGAGATTGCCCTTGGAAACAATCAAATGAATTCTCCAACAGTTCAAAAGGATTTAACACGAGCTTGCGCTACTGAAGTCACAAATGTCATTCTTAATGATATATAAGACAGTATATTTTCTCTTATAATGGATGAGTGTCGAGACATTTTAGTTAAAGAACAAATGAGTGTTGTTTTAAGATATGTGAACAAACATGGATGTGTTATTGAAAGATTACTTGTCATTGTGCATGTGTCTGATACTTCTACTATTTCTTTGAAGAAGGCTATAAGTTGTCGTTATCAAGATTGAGAGGTCAAAGATACGACGGAGCTTCAAATATGCGAGGTGAGTATAGTGGATTGAAGGCTCTCATTTTAAAAGCAAAATTCATCTGCAGGGTATGCCCATTATTTTGTTCACCAACTTCAACTAGTTGTTGTTGCAGTTGCTAAAAGCAATCAAATTATGAATGATTTCTTCCAATATGCTGTTATGATTGTGAATATTACTGGTGCTTCATGTAAAAGAAAAGACAACTTTAGACAACTTGAACATGATAGACTTGTAGAATGTTTAGAGAAAGGAGATATTATTAGTAATAAAGGAAAAAAAAAAATCAAGAAATCAGTTTAAAATGACCAAAGGATACTCGTTGGGGTTCATATTACACGACTATTATGTTGGGGCAATCGGCCCAAGTATGATCGGGAGGATCATGGGTTTTGATGTGTGTGTAAATATGATTATGTTAGGGTTTCATGTTGATCTAATAAGTGTATGTGAGTGTGCAGGTTTGTAGGATACACATAGACTTGGTTGGACGTCTTCGGGTATGGTGAAGGGTGGCATGGAGGCAAGCCGTGGGCTTGTGTACGCATTCGAGGGACCATGGACAAAGTAAGGACGATGAGCCGAGAGAAGCGGACTTCGAGGCATACGTGAAGGATGGAATGGAGGCAAGCCGAGGGCTTGTGTGTGCATCTGAGGGACGAGGGTCAAAGTCGAAGAGGGCTTGAAGGTAATAGGTTGAGGCTGCTAGAGCAGGAACGATGAGCTGAGGGAAGCGGACTTCGAGGCATGCATGAAGGATGGCATGGAGGCAAGCCGAGAGCTTGTGTGCGCATTTAAGGGATGGGAGCCAAAGTCGAAGAGGGCTTGAAGGCAACAGATCAAGGCTGCTGGAAGAAGAGTCAACCAGGTCGTGAGGTTTCGAGTGCTGAGGGAATTGTACTAGGGGGCTAAGTCGTGAGGGATCGAATGCTGAGAGAAATGTACTCGAGAAGGGTAACCCAAGACTTAGGGAGTGGACCAGTCGACTGATGAGGGACCAGTCGACTGATAATGTCCACATAAAGATCAGTCGACTAGTCCTGAACCAGTCGACTGATGGTGACCAGAATTTGAATTGAGATTCGAATTCGACCAGTCGACTGGTAACGGTCATATCAGCCTCGAGCTCTATTTAAGGGAGCTCATTTATGACTGTTTCTTCTTGGTGAAACTAGCTTGGTTAGAGCTTGTTAGTAGCCTAGTATTGCTCAGGGATTGTCCAAGATTTGTAGCGAGGTTTCTCCACCTACATGGAGCGACAAGAGCTAGCCGGAGGGGCTCCGAGGAATCTTCCACAGCAGGATCGGGATCGTTCACCATATGGACTGCCGTGGAGTAGGAGTTTCATCTCCGAACCACGTAAATCAGTGTGTTCTTCGAGTTTGTTAGTTTTAGTTTTTATTATTCCGCTTGCGCACTAACATTTGTAGAAAAAAGATCAAAAAGTGCTATTCACCCCCTCTAGCACATGGTAAGATCCTAACAAGTGGTATCAGAGCGAACGTTCGCTCATCTACGGACTAACCGTCGAGAGAGCAAAAAGCTAGAGGAGATGAGGATTGAAGAAAAGTTGGGTGATGACATCAACGTTCCACCTTCCTATGATCACGAGGATTTCGACTATTGGAGGATGCGGACGAAGACATGGTTTGACATGGATTGGCATTACATGATGGTACTAGAAGAGCCATTCGAAACTCTAAGAGATAATCATGGGAAAAGGCTCCAACCAAGATATTAGACCAAGGAGCAACAAGCACAATCGAAGGCAAATGAGAAGGTAATTGGAATATTACTTAATATTTTGCCTAATGATGTATTGAGTGGTGTAGGTAAATACAAAAATGCACATGAGTTATGGAACAAGATGAGAGTATTTCATGAAAATCTTACACAAGCTCAAATAATGGAAGAGCCAAAGGAAATAAGTTCAATGGTCCAAGAAGAGAAAGAAGAAAGTGAAAATTCATCCATATCATCAAGTGAAGTGACACAAGAAAGTGAGAGATCATCCACTCCATCAAGGGAGGAAGAAGAGGTTTCCACTTCAAGAATTGAGGGGGAGGAGAGACCCTCTTCAATATCGGAGCAAGAAGAAGCCTCAACCTCTACCAAAGTAAGGACAAAAGACCATATCATTTGCTTTGGATTCAACAAGAGGGGACACTACAAGGACAAGTGTCCATTAGGTAAAAAGGAGGTAAACCCTAAACCAAAGTCAATTCCTTTGAAATCTAATATGGGTTGTAGGGAAAAGGAAGAGAAAAAGCACATTAGATGCTTTACATGTGGAGAGCTAGGGCATTATCATACCAAATGTCCAAGAAAAGGAGAGCTCAAGAAATGGGAGCATTTGAGAAAGTGGGAAAAAGAAGAAAAGAAGAAAAGCTCACATTAAGGGGGAGCTACAAGGGTAAGGGAGGTAATCCTTAACTTTAAGAATGTTTCAAATTTCCGTATATGTGCTAGAAATAATGAAAATTGCCTGTCTATGCATAATTTTGGTTTCAAGTATCATGATAAAAATAGAGTTACTATTGCGTGCCAAAATTCTAAGAAATCCATGTATCATGATCAATCTAGAACTTTTAGACCTAAAGACCAAGCATTAACCCTAAGAAAAGGAGACACATGCCTAGACAAATGGGTAGATCTTGGAATGCCCAAAATGGATATGATGATGCTAAGGTTAGGAGCCTAGAAAGGAAAAATCAAGCTTTGTGGGCAAAGCTTGATAAATTAGAGAAAACCTAGATAGACTTATTATGGGATCCAAGGGGTTAGACATTGTGCCGGATGGTCAAAGCCTTAACAATGATAGATTGGGTCTAGGATATCAATCTAGGAGATCAAATAGTAGTGGAAAATCATATACAAGGATGCCATATGATTATAGCAAAGGGAAGGTAAAAAATGACAAGGAAAAGAAAATTAAAGGAAAGAAGAAGGATTTAGTCAAGGAAAAGGTATATAAACTCAAGAAGGTTAGAGTTGTAGGTCAAGAAGCACCGGAGGTACACCAGTGTGGTCTTGCCATTGTGGATGAGTCACCTAGAGAGGTGACTAAGGCTAAGAGCTCAAGGGAGAGCTCTAGAGGTCAAGATAGGATCCATAGTCAATGGATCTCATGAGGATTTCTCCAAGAGGACTAGATGGACTATGGAATGTGCCAAAGGATTTGGAAGACTAGTGTAAGTTTTAATCTCAGGGGGTTGGCACATAAAAAGGGAGTTTTATGGATGAAAAGATGAAAATGAGACTATATTTCTTGGAAATTGATTTTCAATGTCTAGATGCCATATAAATCAATGCTAGGGGTGCATTGAGGTTGAGGATGAGAAGATACATCAAGAAGAGATCAAAATTAGGACTTTAGGCCAATGATGAATTGGACAAATTAATAGTTTTGGATTTCGTATCAAACTTGGGATTGGGAATAGATTTACTTGTAAACGTATTTTTCTCAAGTAGACATAGATGCCACAAATCTCTCCATGAAATTTTAGATTTTTTGGAGATTTATGGAACTAGTTATGCGTTTTTGAAATTAGGACAGAATGGTTGAAATTAGAATACCAGTCGATTGATTCAGAATCAGTCGACTTGTCCAGTTCAATTCAGAAACTAGGCTTTCTAAGGTAGTCGACTGACCCCAGATCAGTCGACTGATCCAGGGGCAGTCGACTGATCTACAATTTATTTAAAAGAAATAGCCGCGCGGGGGTGGCCGAACCTAGGGTTTTAGCGCCACCCCCTGCGAGTTCTTCTCTCCCTCGACCTCCCCTTCTGTTCCAAGCTTTCCCAAGGCCCTAAAATCACATTCTTAGTCTTCCTCCAACTCAGATCTAAGTCTAGGGCAAGAAAGGCATCTTCCTTGAGTCAATCACGATCATTTTTCACCATGTAATGAGCAGGGAAAAGGTAACAAGTTGTTTGCCTCACGTCTCGCAATTAATTCATGATTCATGGCTAACTCTCTCTTTTTTGCATGTTTTCCTTATTTTTACTCTCCATTTAGGTCATTTTTGATGTATGCATGGGTAAATTGCATTTTCAAGTTGTCCAAAAGAGAAGGATGGGTGATGGACCATCCCAACAACGTTCTGCATATTCTGATGCACCTCGATTCCGTTCCGAGGAATGTCATCGGAGATTTGCCAGTACTGACTTTGTACTAATGAACTGTAGGTACCTTAACCGGTCATATTTCCATGAAAATACCTCTCACATGGTTGAGATGATCACCTATTTTGGTTTAGAGCAGTTTCTCTATTGTCAGCACTATGTTAACATTGATCTGTGCAAAGAATTCTATGCTAATCTTACATGTATTAGTCTCGATGATGGGACTTATGAGTCCATGGTAGCGGGAGTTACCATTCCCTTTACACCTATAGTATTAGGGTCATTTTTAGGGTGTAGAGTCTCCAATAACCCCTTTACATGTTTTCCTAAAGTTATTGAGCCTTTGACCTTGCCAAATGTCACTGTTGATCAAGTTTATCATTATTATTTCAATAATCCTCGCCCTCTTCTAGATCGTATCTTCGAAGCCAAGCGCATGACTCCAGTCAGCAACGTATTGTATAAAATTATTTTAGATTGCATTTTATCTATTGTCACCAAGGGGAGGTCGAAGATTCGACTGCCACACTTAGTAATGGTGTATGCATTAGAAAGGAGGTTAGATATTGATATCACCTTGCATGTATTTGCATCCATTGTCCATTTTTTGCATAGTATCAATGCGAAGATCTACATGCTTTTCGATCATGTTTTGACCGAATTCTTTGAGTCTAGAGGTATTTTCACTACTAGAGGTCAGGTGCATCGTCTGTCCAAGGACTACGATCAGATCGGTTCACGACAGCTGTCCTTGGCGGGGATTGAGTGCCAGTAGGGGGTGATGGTCTGGCGACAATGTCCTGCTTCTTCCAGTTCAGATGATGAGGAGTCTGTTGCTGCTGCTGCTGGGGTTACATAGAAGCAGTTCTCCTTGTTGGACCTTGGATGGCTAGAGAGGGGGGGGGGTGAATGTAGCCGGCCACTTAAAACTTAGCTCTTTTGAATTTTCTCTGCACTTCAGAGGTTAGACAGCGAAAACAAAGAAAACAAACAGAAATGTGCAGAAATGAAGAGCAAACCAAAACGCTAACAAGGATCGTTTACAAGGTTCGGGGATAACTTGCCCCTACTCCTTGGCGTGCCCTTAAGGTGGGTGATCCCTTGATCATCGGTAGATCAAGCCCCGGAAAATACGGATAGAATGCAACCTCCTTCTCGGTGGAGTAACCTCTCTACAGCGTTTCAAGATGAATGAAGTATTAAGTACAAGAAACATAAGAAGGAATCTTACTGAGCACTAAGAATCGCAAGAACACAAGCGAACTCCTCACCGAGCTCCACTCAGCACAGATCTCACGCAAGAACTCCCTTCTTCGTGTCTTCTCGCTGATGGACTCGCCAAGCTCCTTGTTTCTTCCAAGTGCTCAAGTAACAGAAGGTTGCTTCAGATTCACAGTTGCTTGCTCAAGAGATGGATCAAAGTTGTCGCAAGATCACAAAAGTTGTAGCAAAAGCAGAGAGCTAGTTCTTATCTTCTCCACTTCTCAGCACTTTTAAGCATCTGGCTTCTCCAGCTCACATCGCCAGCCACCAGACGCCAGCTGCTCAGCTGCAACTGCTCACCTACCACTGAGCTCTCCTGGACTCTCTGAGCTTCCCTTAGTCAAGCCCCAGTCAGCAGCTCCAGCAGCGCCAGCATCCGTTGCAACCTGAGATGGAAAACGGACAAACCTGCTCCAAGGAAAGACTCCCATTGACCCTCCTTGAGTGTTTGAATTCATCCCTGTCATCTGCACACTAAATCAGATCATTAGCACAGTAAATCAAGCAGAGGATCACATATCAGAAGACTCTGAACAAGTATCGGTAGCGTATCAATAGTAATCAGAACACGATCAGAGCTTTGACAACGCTTTTGAATTAAAGCTGTCAGCTGCTGATCGGTCACCGGACCGATCAGAGGGACTCCTGATCGGTCACCAGACCGATCAGGATGGGTTCAGACCGATCAGGCTCCAACCTGATCGGTCCCCAATGTGTAATCAGAAATCGCGACTTTGCGGGATCGATCACCAGACCGTTCCCAAGTCGTGGATCGGTCACTAGACCGATCCACCCCTTTGCAGGATGATTTCCCAGCTTCGCAGTCCAAACCTCTTGATCGGTCCCCAGACCGATCAGGGTGTGGCCTGATCGGACTGGTGACCGATCAGGCCACCCTCTGACCGATCAGGCTCTAACCTGATCGGTTATAGTGAGAAGTCCGCGACGTTTGATCGTTCCCTAGAACGATCTGAATAGTGTCCCTGATCGGTCACCAGACCGATCAGGAGTCGATCAGTAAGGTTCCCCAAACTCACTGTATGCTCCCTGATCGGTCACCAGACCGATCAGGAGCCGATCAGTAAGTTTGCCAAAGTCACCGTATATTCCCTAATCGGTCACCAGACCGATCAGACATCGCTGGATCGGTCACCAGACCGATCCACGAGGGAACTCTGTGCCAACTTCCCTGATCGGTCACCAGACCGATCCAGGCAAGGCCAAACCCACTCTAAGTCAAGAGAACTGGCTCCCAGCCTCCCCTGACTCGTGCTCAGTCCCCCGGACCAAGACTCCATGCCCAGTCTCACTCACCGGGACTTCCACCTAGCCCTCCAAGCTAGGACCTGGCCCTCCAAGTCAGGATTTCATCCAACCTAGCCCTCCAGGCTAGGACCTGGCCCTGCAAGCCGGGATTTCATCCAACCTAGCCCTCCAAGCTAGGACCTGACCCTCCAAGTCAGGGTTTCATCCAACCTAGCCCTCCAGGCTAGGACTTGGCCCTCCAAGCCGGGATTTCATCCAACCTAGCCCTCCAAGCTAGGACCTGACCCTCCAAGTCAGGGTTTCATCCAACCTAGCCCTCCAGGCTAGGACCTGACCCTCCAAGTCAGGATTTCATCCAACCTAGCCCTCCAGGCTAGGACCTAACCCTCCAAGTCAGGATTTCATCCAACCTAGCCCTCCAGGCTAGGACCTGGCCCTCCAAGCCAGGACTTTTTCACACCTAACCCTCCAAGTTAGGACTTTTCACACCTAAGCCCTCCATGCTAGGACTTTTTCATTCATCCAAAGCTCAATCCCCTATCAGGACTTAATCATAATCATCTCATCAACCTAAACTAAAATCGGTGTCAACACCTAAACAACAATCAGGGTCAGACTGCATCAACAATCTCCCCCTTTTTGTTGTTTGACAACCCGATTTTAAGTTTAGGGATTTGAAATCAATAATTGCAAATTTCACATTTCACACTCATAGGGCAATCAGGACCCTCCCCCTACAATAATTATGCTTGTAATCGGCCTAAACTTAACCAACCACACTCTCCCCCTTTGTCAAACACCGAAAAGGGTCTAGAGGGGTTGTTAAGTTTAAAAATAAAACCTCCCCCTCAATCCTAGGGGTTATCCCAAAACAACAAAGGTATGATTGAATATTGAAAGCATATGAAACCATATGACAAATATAACGCATGACAAAACAATCATATGTATCATATGAACATGGAGTACGAATAAGCATAACAATGCATAATATAGCAAGGCATACATGAAGATATCTATCATATGATCAGACATACGAACTAACAGTAAGCATAATATGGCAAGGCATACAGGAAGATATCGATCATATGAACAAACATATGAACTAGCAATAAGCATAATATGGCAAAGCATACAAGAAAATCAGTCATAGAGGCAGATGCATAACACAACATCAAAAATATAGTCAAGTACAACACCAAAACATGATAGTCAGAGCATAGGCATACACCATAAAGTCAGAGCAATCAAATAGTCAAATGCAAGTCACGGGCAGAGACAGAGTACATGTTGGGACCGGGTGCATGTTGACATGGATACGGGTTCGTAATTTTAAAGTTTAATTACGTGCAGCGGAAGAATTAGCATAAAAATTTCTCAAATTATTTTAACCGCGTATCAAGCATGCAACCTTATGATGTGTGGACATGATCATAAATTAAAACTTTGCGGAAAAGTAAACTAATTTACTTTGTACCTCGCGTAACTCGAAGAAAGGGACGAGATCCAACCGTAGCGTCCCTTGGAAGCTTCGCCTCTATTCGCGTCCACGCCGAGTTCTCTTCGGGATGACTTCGCAAAGCCACGAGTTTTGTGCCGACAAGAACTACTAGATTCTCCAAAGGTACAACTAGAATATCAAGAGAGAGAGATGGAAGACTAACCACCAAGTAACGGAATCAAGATCCGGGAGAGGAAGGAGTTGCGATCCGCTTCTTCTTCTTCTTTGTCACCTTCTTGGTGGAGGAGGCTCTCGGGAACCCTAGGCGGTGCGCCGGCCCTAGAGAGAGAAAGGGCGCCGGCCCTAGAGAGAGAAAGGGGCGCCGACCCTAGAGAGAGATAGAGGGAGAGAATAAGGGAGAGAGAGAGAGCTTCTTAATCTCTTGATTAATTGGAATTCAAGGCTTGCCTTTGGTTCCTTTATATAGTAGCCTCTCCATTGCCAAGTCTCCCTTTTAACGGAATAAATTTACATAAAAAATTTATCTTATAAATTTTCTTATGAATTATTCTGTTATGTCAAGTTTTATTATAACTAAATTTATAATAAAACAAACACATCTCCCAATTTTATGGAATAAATTTTTACAAGAAATTTACTATATAAATTTTTCTTATCATGGAAAAATCAATTCACAATTGATTTTATAAAATAAAATAAACCATTTAAAGTTTATTTTAATCTCCATGAAAATAAATTTATTTATATAAATTTATTTATATAAATTTCTTTATATAAATTTATTTATCCATAATTTTATAAAAGAAATCGAGCTTGATTTATTTTATAATTTAAACCAAATAAATTGGTTTCTCTCCTTTGTTGTGGCCGGCCAAACCAAAGAGGGTGGGACCCTCTTTGGCCGGCCAAACCTAGCCGCCTCCTCGCGAATTAAACTCATTTAATTCGCCCAATAAGCCTTCAAAAGACTTAGCCATTTTAAGCTTCCGATGCGCCTCTGATAAATTCAGATTCGACTTATTTCTCTTGATCGGAAAATCCAATTTTCAACTCGTTTTAAATCCCTGGATTACTCGTTGTGCGTGTGACTAAATAGGCTTTCGATTTATGTTGGCTGTCTATAATTAATCAATTAATTATAGAACGATCATGAGTGACACCTAGTAGTACATCATGATCCCCAATTAATCGAAAGATCAACGGTTGACCTTAGAAACAATTCTGAAACCCTTCAGCAGCTATAATGAATCGTGCCCCATTCCCTTCACCATTTATACCCACTTGTATCAGGACATGGTCTATGTGTGTCAGTCCCCACTAGGCTGACTACGTCACACCTAGCCCAAGTAACGTTTTCTCGTCCTACGGATTCTAATTACTCTCATGTATTTAAGAGATTCATACTCTGAACATGTCATGCTCTGGCCAGAGGCTTCGAGTAACAATCCGACGATAGGCCTCGGGTATACATCTCCTTGCAAGGAATGGTGAATCCTTTGTAGGCTGTTCAAACATCTTCGGGCACTTCGGCTTATACCCAACCATCCTGGGTCCACACCTCCTTAGAGATGCTTGCTTATGATGTCAAAGTATAAGTCTCCGTGACCAAGATGACTTGAACACCGCAAGTCAAAGGAACATCGCACTTAAGCTGCAGTAAGAACTTCATTGACATATCTATATGTAGATTACCATATGAAGTTTTACAGCTAGTCACTCCAATGAACTAGTTCCCTTAACTAGCATTCATGTTTATCTCCGGACATCCCAATGTCACCAGCCAGTGAGAATCAGCTGATTAGAGAATAACCCATGCTAGTCTCAACAGAATTGATAGTGTCCGTATTTATCAATTCATCGACTAGGGACAATTTCAATACTTCACAATTGCACATGTAGAGATAATCACTAGTTGTGAATTCATCACAAATTCTCTCATGCTGTGAATTGTATTGCGGACATTCAGTAAATGAGTTTAAGATCCCAATCAAATACACAAACATGTATACTCAAATAGTAAATTTTCATTTATTAAAATAAATGTTTACAATCATAAGGCGATTGCCTTAGGACACTTCTCTCATATTACTAACAGTACATCCATAATCAATCGTCGGCCGGAGGGTCAGCCTGCATAGGGTCATCAATCGTGTCATCATCAGGTACGAAGGACCCCGGTGTCGTACTGCCAGAGGGTGCAGCTCCAGTAGATGAAGGCTGGTATGGATGACCAGCTGCCCAACTGCGCCACTCCTTATGCCATGTCTCCTGCCTGGAGCGGACCCCAGAGACGTCAGACTCGATCGCTAGCAATCTGCGATCGAAAGCCTGAAACCCAGACCGGATCTCCTCTCGCCAGAGCTCTCTCAAATGAAGATCATGCTGGATGGTCCGATCAAGCTCTGAAATTTGCCAGCGCAGGTCTGGATCTGGCTCATAGTCGTAGTCAGCAGCAGCGGCGGGCGCCTCCTGATGTGCAGCCGGGGCTGCGGGTACCTGTACGTGTGAGCCTCGAGGAAGCTCACCAAGACCTCGCCCGTCCTTCTAGATAAGACTCTGATCGTCTGGCCCAACAACAATACCAGATTTGGCAAACGCCCGTTTGCCCAATCGGCAATCCTGTCTAACCATGAGCACTGTCCTGCCCTTGGTCACATCAATACCAACTGACATAAGCCAGTCAGTAATAACGTGACCGAACGACATATACACAGTGCGACGACTGGGCCCGCGATAGGAGATGATCGACTGAAAAACACTCTCCATAATGTCAAAGTCCATGTGGCGGTGCATGCCATAAAGCATCAGACAGTGATATGGTCGGATCTCAGTGAGGGGTTTGGAGGTTATGGGCAGGATGTAGTTCGTGATTATCTTAAAAAGAACATAATCAATAGGAGAAAGTCGGAGGGCCGCAAAGGTCGGAAAGTCAGGCCCCAACTCATCAAGGCCAGCTGGTCGAGGGTGTCCGAAGAAGTGCTCATATATGGAGTCGGGGGTGACGTCCCCGAATGGAGCCAATAAGGGGTCGGGAAGCTCTGGGTAGATAGAATAAAAATTAGACGATCGGCGACCACCCAGATACTCCGCCAGGACATCATAGGAGAAGTCAAGATTCCTCTTGGCTACTCGAGTAGTGAAATCAAAGCCACCTTGAGGTCCTTGTTGTAGATTATTGTAGAATTCAGAAACAAGGTCATAGTTGATTGTTCATTCGAGGGAGAGAAAGAAATCGAGATTATAAAACTCAATCACCTCTATGATAGAAGGACAATGCTCAACCAAGAAAGGTCGATCAATAGATCGACACGAAAGTAGTTTGAAAGTTCTGGATTGAAATGCCTGCTTAAAGGCCGCATTCGGGAACCGAGAACTAGACGAAGGCTGAGGCCTTCGGGAGGGGGCAGATGATGAAGTGTTGGGACCGGGTGCATGTTGACAAGGATACGGGTTCGTAAAATTTTAAATTTTTACGTGCAGTGGAAGAATTAGCATAAAATAATTTCTCAAATTATTTTAACCACGTATCTAGCATGCAACCTTATGATGTGTGGACATGATCATAAATTAAAACTTTGCGGAAAAGTAAACTAATTTACTTTGTACCTCGCGTAACTCGAAGAAAGGGACGAGATCCAACCGTAGCGTCCCTTGGAAGCTCCGCCTGTATTCGCGTCCACGCCGAGTTCTCTTCGGGATGACTTCGCAAAGTCACGAGTTTTGTGCCGACGAGAACTACTAGATTTTCTAAAGGCACAACTAGAAGATCAAGAGAGAAGATAGGAAACTAACCACCAAGTAACGGAATCAAAATTCCAGGAAAGGAAGGAAGGAGTCGCGATCCGCTTCTTCTTCTTCTTTGGCACGAACTTGGTGGAGGAAACTCATGGGCACCCTAGGTGCTTGCGCCGACCCTAGGGGAGGAGAGAGAGCCGACCCTAGAGAGAGAAAGGGCGCCGACCCTAGAGAGAGAGAGAGTTAGAGAGAGAGAGGGAGAGAGTTAATCTCTTGATCAATCTATTAAGGAAATCAAGCCTAGCCTTGGTTTCTTTATATAGTAGCCTCTCCCTTGCCAAGTCTCCCTTTTAACGGAATTTTTCATAAGAAATTTATCCTATAAATTTTCTTTATGAATTATTCCGTTTAAACCAAGTTTTATTATAACTAATTTTATAATAAAACAAATACATCTCTCCTTTTATTATGGAATAAATTTTACAAGAAATTTATAAATTTTTCTTTATTATGGTAAAATCAATTCATAATTGATTTTATAGAATTAAAATAAACCATTCCATGGATCATTTTAATTTCCATAAAAAAGAATAAATTTCTATAAATTTCTTTATATAAATTTCTTTATACAAATTTATTTATCCATAGTTTATAAAACAAATCGCGCTAGATTTATTTTATTAATTAAACCAAATAAATTGGTTTCTCCCCAAGTGGTGGCCGGCCAAACCAAAGAGGGTTGGCACCCTCTTTGGCCGGCCAAACCGAGCCGAACCCATCGCGAATTAAACTCATTTAATTCGCCCAATAAGCCTTCAAAAGACTTAGCCATTTTTAGCTTCCGTTGCGCCTCTGATTAACTCAGATTCGACTTATTTCTCTTGATCGGAAAATCCAATTTTCAACTCGTTTTAAATCCCTCAGATTACTCGTAGTGCGTGTGACTAAATAGGCTTTCGATTTATGTTGGCCGTCTATAATTAACCAATTATAGAACGATCATGAGTGGCACCTAGTAGTACATCATGACCCCCAATTAATCGAAAGATCAACGGTTGACCTCAGAAGTGATTCTGAAACCCTTCAGCAGCTCTAATGAATCATGCCCCATTCCCTTCACCATCTTATACCCACTTGGTTCAGGACATGGTCTGTGTGTGTCAGTCCCCACTAGGCTGACTACGTCACACCTAGCCCAAGTAGTGTCTTTCTCGTCCTTTGGATTTCTAATTACTCTCATGCATTTAAGAGACTCATACTCTAAACATGACATGCTCTGGCCAGAGGCTTTGAGTAACAATCCGACGATAGGCCTGGGTATACATCTCCTCGCAAGGAGTGGTGAATCCTTTGTAGGCTGTTCAAACATCTTCGGGCACTTCGGCTTATACCCAATCATCTTGGGTCCACACCTCCTTGGAGATGCTTGCATAAGATGTTAAAGTATAAGTCTCCATGACCAAGATGACTTGAACACCGCAAGTCAAAGGAACATCGCACTTAAGCTGCAGTAAGAACTTCACTGACATATCTATATAGATTACCATATGAAGTTTTACAGCTAGTCACTCCAATGAACTAGTTCCCTTAACTAGCATCCATGTTTATCTCCGGACATCCCAATGTCACCAGCCAGTGAGAATCAGCGGATTAGAGAATAACCCATGCTAGTCTCAACAGAATTGATAGTGTCCGTTTTTATCAATTCATCGACTAGGGATATTTTCAATACTTCACAATTGCACATGTAGAGATAATCACTAGTTGTGATCTCATCACAAATTCTCTTATGCTGTGAATTATATTGCGGACATTCAGTAGATGAGTTTAAGATCCCAATCAAATACACAAACATGTATACTCAAATAGTAAATTTTTTATTTATTAAAATAAATGTTTACAATCATAAGGCGATTGCCTTAGGACACTTCTCTCATATCACTAACATGAAGGGCCTTTGCCCATGGAGGACCCTTCAATGAGTTCCTTGCCCTTAGTGGATTTCCTAAAGCATGGAATTAATGGATCAATTTAATCATAAGAATGATCACAAGAAAGTAAGGTCAAGATTAGGTGTAATCAGTAGTGTAGGATCATGGGAAGGTCACGACACCAAATTGAATGGATCAAATTACGACACAAGAAAAGGAATTTGAAGTTTAGGACATTGATCATAATAGAAAATAATCAAATGAAGTTAGGTTTAATCAATGAGATCCATGTCATGGTAATGAAAGGTCACGGCAAGAGTAGAGTCACAACACAAAAAGAAAACACAATAAGAAAGAACATGGTTAGGCTAAACATTACAAAGTTATGATCTAAGCCGAAAGAAAACTTAACGCAAGCTTACTTAGGTGCCATGAAGGTTAGTCGAAGAAGATCTGGATAGCAGCTTGTAGAGCATGCACGAGGCTTGCTTGAAAAAGAACCCACAGATTCTTCCGAACACAACGTGCAGAGGACAAAGACTAAGTGCAACCTCACAGAGATGAAGTTGCAGAGATCCCACAGATCACAAAGAGATTACAGGAGGCTTGCTTCACAAGGATGACTGGCGCACGAAGACGGGGATGGAAGGGTTTTTTGACGCCTAGGGTTGAAGATGAAGCGAATAGAAAGAGTTAATAGGTTGGTGGATCAGTTCACCAACCGCAATTTAATGTGATCGAACGGATCACCATTCGATCTGGGAGCGCCCAGACCGATCAGGCCCCAGCCTGATCGGTCTGGCCTGGTCCTGATCGGTCGGGTGACCGATTAGGCAGGCTCCTGATCGATCGGCTGATCGATCAGGGAACGAATAGTGGATTTGGGAGGTTTTCTGTGAGCCTCCTGAACGGTCTGTGGACCGATCACCACAGTGAGCCAGATCGGTCTGTGGACCGACCCAGGCCAACACAGAGAGATTTCTGTGAGTAATCGTGAAACAGCTTGATCGATATGTTGGACCGATCAGACATCCTCCTGATTGGTCCTATGACCGATCAGGCTCCCTGAATTTTTCTGATACGATCTGAAATTTCAGTTTCAGACTTCCTATCGATTTCTGATAAGATCAAATGAAAATTATAGATCTTAGAAGTGATCCCTTGACTATAATTGATCTTTTAACAAGGATCAAAGGTCCTTATGAGTCTAACAAATCAATTTGCTCCACCCAAGTGAAGTCAAATTCAATCACAAACATTCAATCAATTTCCAACCAAGTTTGTATCAAGAAAAAGTTTCCAATCAAGTTTCCTTGATTGGAATGTCCAAGTATGATCATGGAGCCAAGTACACATGTGTTGTGCATTGGTTTTCCCCATACTTGGTCAACTTAGTGATTATTATCTCGTCAACCTAATTTCTCAAGGGATGCATTGACATTTTGAGTAATTAGGTTGATCCTAGCATCTCACCCCATTTCTAGCAAACAAAAACGTTTTGTTAACCCTTATAGTTTGTGTGAGATGTCCCCAAGTTGCCCAATTGTTCCCAACAATTGAATTGATCATGAAGGATTTTGAATGCTTCTCAATCCTATGAGGCACGACACATTCCCAATTCCCTTCGTAAGAAACTAAATTCATTCTCGGGGAGTGGTTTAGTGAAAATATCCGCTAGATTTGATTTGGACTCTACATGTGAGAGTACAATGTCTCCTCTAGCAACATGATCTCTAATGAAGTGGTGACACACTTCAATATGCTTGGTCCTAGAATGGTCGACTGGATTCTTGGTTAGGTTTATTGTGCTAATGTTGTCACACAACACTTGCACACCTTTGTAGCTTAATCCATAGTCCTCTAGTGTATGAATCATCCACAACAATTGCGATACACTCTCCCCCATGGCGATATATTCTGCCTCGGTCGTGGAGAGAGCAACACAATATTGCTTCCGACTTGACCAACTAACTAAAGATGATCCTAAGAATTGGCAACCTCCACTCGTGCTCTTCCGATCCAACTTGCATCTAGCATAGTCGGAATCAGTATAGCCAATTAGGTCAAATGACTCGGTACGGGGATACCAAAGACCAACTCCAATTGTGCCCTTAAGGTATCTCAGAATTCGTTTAACAACAATTAAATGAGATTCCTTGGCACATACTTGATACCTAGCGCACATACCTACAACAAAAAGTATATCAGGTCGACTAGCTGTGAGGTATAGCAAACTACCTATCATGCTCCGATATTGAGTTAGGTCAATAGGTTTACCACTCTCATCCTTGTCTAATTTTGTGTTTGTAGCCATGGGAGTGGTAACTTCCTTCGAATCACTCATGTTAAATTTTTGGAGCATCTCTTGAGTGTACTTTGATTGGTGCACATGGATTCCGTCACGAGTTTGTTTGATTTCGAGTCTAAGGAAGAAAGTCAACTCTCCCACTAGACTCATTTCAAATTCACTCTCCATGTATCCAATAAATTCATTTAAATAACCCTTGTTGTTTGAGCCGCAAATTATGTCATCGACATATACTTGGGCCACAAATATATCATCACTATCTCTCCGTAGAAATAGTGTAGGGTCTATTTGTCCTCTCACAAAATCTTTCTCAATTAGAAATGTCGACAACCACTCATACCAAGCTCGGGGTGCTTGTTTAAGGCCATAGAGCGCCTTCTTGAGCTTGAACACGTGGTTTGGGATTTCAGTACTCTCAAACCCCGGAGGTTGTTCGACATAGACCTCTTCTCTTATTAAACCATTTAGAAAGACCGATTTGACATCCATTTGATAAAGTTTGAAACCACGATGTGATGCAAATGCAAGCATCAATCAGATGGACTCTAATCGTGCCACGGGAGCATAGGTCTCATCGTAATCAAGGCCTTCAACTTGACTGTAGCCCTTGGCTACTAAGCGTGCCTTGTTTCTTATGATTTCTCCCTTATGGTTCAATTTATTTTTGAAGACCCATTTGGTTCCAATAATGGTGGTCTTCTTCGGTCTAGGGACTAAGTCCCAAACTTGACTTCTTTCGAATTGACCTAGTTCATCTTGCATGACAATGATCCAATCGGGATCATCTAATGCTTCATCAATTTTTCTAGGTTCAATTTCGGAAATTAGGGAAACTTCATTAGCCTCATTCCTGAAGAATATCTAGTCTTATCCTCTTGATGAATATATCCAACAATCTGGTCTTGGGGATGACTAGAGGGTAACCTAGTTTGCCTTGGAGTTGGTGGTGCTTCTTGGATGGTTTCATTAGACACCGACTCAGCCTCAGGATCTGGCTGATCTATGGGTTGTCTAGGCTCACCGTCATCAGACTCATCACCACCATCTACAACACTTGGACTTCCATCCAAACTTAGTTTCCTAAGTTCGAATTGAACTCCTTCGACATCTTCTGATTGATCATTTGCTTTAGGGATTTCCTCAAAAACAACATCAGTAGACTCTTCAACCATTCTAGACTTCTTGTTATAGACTCGGTAAGCATTGCTAATGAGGGAGTACCCAACCAGTATCCCTTCATCAGCTTTTGCCGTGAACTTTCCAAGGTGGTCCTTAGTGTTTAGAATAAACACCTTACAACCAAACACCCGAAGATGTTTAACTGTAGGTGGTTTTCCAAACCAAAGTTCATGGGGAGTCTTTCCTAAGAATCTATGGATGAGGACTCGGTTTTCCACGTAGCAAGATGTGTTCACAGCTTCGGCCCACAAGTAGCTCGGTAAGGAGTACTCATTGAGCATGCTTCGTGCAGCCTCTTGTAAGACCCTGTTCTTCCTCTCCACAACACCATTTTGTTGTGGTGTTGTAGGAGTGGAGAACTCATGTCTATACCCTCTATCTTGACAAAACTCTAAAAACTTTTGATTTTGAAATTCACTTCCATGATCACTCCTAATTGTTTTGATTGTTGATGATTTTTCGTTTTCAACTTTTCTACAAAATGAAATAAAAATATCTAAGGTTTGGTCCTTATATTTTAGAAAATATATCCATGTATATCTAGTGAAATCATCAATGATAACAAAACAATATCTACTACCATTCAAGGATATAATAGTGCTACAATCAAACAAGTCCATGTGAAGTAAATCCAATACGGTAGAAATACTTACAGTGCTTTTACCTTTATGTGCAGATTTTGTTTGCTTACCCATTTGACATGCATCACAAAGTTTGCCCTTTTCATACTTGATGCTTGGTAAGCCACGAACTAGTCCCTTGTTGGCCAATTTCCGGATATTCTTCATGTTCACGTGTGCTAGTCTCCGGTGCCAAAGGTTAGACTCATCCTCTCTTGACATGAAACACTTAACAAAAGCATTAGTAGCACTTTTAAATGAAACTTGGTAAATGTTATCTACTCTTGTGCCTACTAGTACCATGTCAAAGTTGTCATGTTGTCTAACTAGACATTGACTTGATTGGAAATCAATTGTGTAACCCGCATCACACAATTGACTGACACTTAGGAGATTAAATATCATCCCCTTGACTAGAAGGACATTCTTGATCCTAAGACATTCGGATATTTGAATGTCTCCTATTCCTATGACCTTAAGACTACCATTGTTACCAAAGGAAACATTACCTCTACTTTTTCTTTGAAGGGTGGTGAATAAGGATCTATCACCGGTCATGTGTTTGGAGCACCCACTATCAACGAACCAAGTTGATAGTGTTGGTGCAGGAAGCACCATATCAAACCTTGTTCTGATATTGACAAAGGATTCAAAGTTAAGTTTATTTGTGATCTAATAAAGTTACTCAAGTATGCAGAAAGAAGTCCTAGCGAAGGGCTGCTAGGAACCTGGCGAAGGACTGCCAGGAAACAAAGTCCTAGCGAAGGGATGCTAGGCACCTGGCGAAGGACTGCCAGGATACAAAGCCCTAGCGAAGGACTTCTAGGCACCTGGCGAAGGAATGCCAGGATACAAAGCCCTAGTGAAGGACTGCTAGGCACCTGGCGAAGGAATGCCAGGACACGAATACCTGGCGAAGGACTGCTGGGCACCAGGCGAAGGACTGCTTGGCACTGAAGACCTGGCGAAGGACTGCTGGGCAAAAGTCCAACCGGAGGAGCCGATTGGCAACAGGTAAATTCTCATGAGAGGAGTAGGTGAGGACGCGTTCCCCGTCGAGGGAACAGTAGGCGTTGGTTCGACCTAGGGCTCCATTTTGGAGACCCAAAGTCAGAACCAAGACAGCTAAGGCTGTATAAAACTAATACTTGATTGCTTTATGTTGTTTTGGACTAACCTGGATGCAGGACCGAAGGAATGAGTGTCTGCAGCTCAGAACGCCTCAAAGGAGAGAGGCAACAGCTGAGCAGGGCGCCCCCAGTGTCCCGGGCGCCCCCAAGGTGAATACAAAACAAGCCGAGCAAAAGTACGCTTTGGAAGCTAAGTGGGCGGGGCGCCCCCGTGCTCCCGGGCGCCCCCAGTGCCCAGGGCGCCCCGCACTCAAGCCACCGAAGCGGATAACTCTTATCCAGTCGAGAAACTCGCTGAAAAGGTCAACTAGGGCGCCCCCAGCGTCCCGGGCGCCCCCAGAGTCAATCCTCAGCCCTATTCGAGTGGGATAAAGGCTGACCGAGGTAATTCCGGATCGGTTGACACGTGGGGGGGGGGGGCGCCCCCAACGTTCAGGGCGCCCCGAAGTGCTATAAATAGCACCCAACACCAAGGCTTCTCACAATCAAGTCTTCCAACGCTTTCACGCTCTTCTACTCGAGCGCTCTGCTACAGAAACCTCCCAATTTGAGATACAAGCGCTGACGACGTCCCTCTGCTCCGAGATACATTCCACACCGGACGTCGGTAACAAAGAGCTGTGTTTTTTTTACTGCACTATCATTGTAATCATCCTTTTGTAAACTATTTTGCGCGATTATAGTATTGCCCGCAATAAACGGTCAACGACCGTGGGCCTTGGAGTAGGAGCCGACCGCGACTCCGAACCAAGTAAAACCTTGGTGTTTGCGTTTGTTTGTTTTAATTTCCACTGTGTATGCTCTTATCTTCAATCTGAAAATGATTTACGATATTCACCCCCCCTCTATCGTTTCTCTCGATCCAACAAGTGGTATCATAGCGGGGAAGCTCAAATTTGGTGCAACCACCAATTTGGGAGTTTTTCGGATTTACGAAATTTTTTTTCATCTTATTTCTTTTCTTTTTTAATTAACACCACTCGATCTTTTCCGCTTTTTATTTTCAAATAAATAATATCTGTGAGTGGATTTAAAACGATCACTTTTTCAATTTTGAATTTTCATTTTTTCACCATAAGTTAGAATTGATAAAACGATCAATTTTTGAAAATTTGACATAATTTTTTTTTTATTATTTTAATATTTTTTCTCGAAATTCGTGCTACCTTAAATCAAGCAAATTTTTTCACAAACATTGAATTCTTACTGTTTCATCATTAATCAAAATTGATAAAGCTAATATTTTCAAAAAATTTGTCATAAATTTTTTATTATTATTTTAATATTTTACCTCGAAATTCGTGTAATATTTATTTTGGGTTATTTTTCCTCCTTCTCCCGCACTACTAATCTAAGACCAAGTCTTGGTACATTTTTGTATTTCTCTTGTGTACGAGGTTTAAAACAAATGGCCAACCAAGAATGGAACGGTGCCCGTCCACCACTCTTCTCTGGCGAGAACTTCAAAACCTGGAAGGGTCTAATGGAATCCCACCTTAAGGCCCATTTAGATCTATGGATGATAATCCAAATGGGGTTTAGATTCCCCACAGAAGATGGGATAGCACTCGCCTGGGACAAATTGGATGAACCAACACTCAACATGATCGAGACAGATGCAAAGGCGACTGCAATCCTACAATGCGGCCTAACAAAAGAAGTATTCAAGCAGATTGGACCATTCGAATGTGCGAAAGAGATGTGGGAAAAACTGATTAATCTACACGAAGAGAGCTCCAATGTTGAGATCTTAGAAGCTCAAGAACAAGTAGCTGAGATTGACTCGACACCCGACATCGAAATCGAACCAGAGTCAAACGACGAGTTTTCTGAGACAAAATCGGTAACTAATTTTGAATCATTTTCTGAATTAAGGTTAAATAATCAAGCTGATATTACAATGGTCGAGGAAGGTATAGTTTTTATTGCAGGGAAACCTCCAAGAGAACTGCAAAAGAGGCCTCAACCAATACTTGAGTCCAACTCAGACTCAGAATCTGACGAAGAAGACAATAGAGGAGATCGAACCAAACTGATCCGATCAGCTCGTGATCACCACAAGATGCTAAAGACACAAAAAGGAAAGACGACAAGTATCAAGGGGGAGATTCCCAACCGGGAATCAAAAGGTAAATTTACAATATTTAAAAATCTAATATTTACCTCAAAGAACGTAATTAATTTATATAAATTAGTTAAGGCTAATATGTTAGAAAACTTAATTCCCAACCTTGCTGACGTTAAAAAACCCGAGTATTATTTCAATTATGATGTGACTTAGATAATTTTTCCTTGTTTGCTTGTTTATTTTCCTTTGCAATCTTAATTTTTTTTTCTTCTTAGATTTAGGATTGGTTAGATTAAGGACCTGATTAAATTGAAACTTGAACAACCTAGTATTAGGACAAGGTTTGATGATAGTACGTTAGGGAAGCCTGACTAAGGAGTCAAGTAGGGTAAGGAGTACCCTATTTGGTCTTTTTAATCCGGTGGAACTAGCCGAAGCTACCTCTCCGAATTCTAAACTAGTTAGACCAAAGTTTCTCAGAAAATAATTTAAAAATGATCTTTCTTTAAAAGGCTTTGTCTAGGGAAGGGTTGTTGATCCAATAAGGCTACGGCCAAAGAAGGCCTCTGTGCCTCGCTAAGACCTGGAAGCCAATTATCGAAACTTACTTTCAAATTGTCGTTTGTTAAACTTGAATCTAACACAAGCTTCAATCAAATCATAGCCTTTAATTTAAATTCAAAGATAAAATTTAAAGCATCTCACAAAACAGATAAGAATACCTTGTTTTGTCACTTAGAAATGGGTGAGATGCTCAGGACCTAAAAGTTTAGTCCAACCCAATCAACCGTACAAATCAAATTCAACTTAATTATTCTCAATTAATTATTATCAAATTCAACTTAATTATTCTCAATTAATTATTATCAAATTCAACTTAATTATTTTCAATTAATTATTCTCAAATTCAACTTAATTATTTTCAATCAATTATTTTCAAAATTCAACTTAACAATTTTAAAATTCAAAGTTAAAATTCTAATTAATTTCAAAATCCTCAAAAATCATTTTAACTTTTAAACTAAGGTTTAATGTTTCAAAATTAACCATTTTTTTTAAAAATTAAATATTTGTCTCACACAACCCATAAGGTTAACATGTTTGACCACGTAGAACTGGGTGAGACATCTAGGAGCTAAAAGCATGATTCACTATCCTTTTAAATAAAAAAGTTTGCAAAAGTTAATCAAACTTACCTCTAATTTTTAATTTATTGTACTGTACCCTACTTTTTCATTCCTAACATTTTTTTAATTTCATGTCAAATATCACAATAAATAGAGTCTAGGGCTTGTTCTGATTTAGTCATTAACTTGGTCAAAATAGTCAACCCTAGTCCATATAGTCAAACCTGGTCAACACTGATATCCCTTAAGGAACTTAGATAAAAGTCAGACTGTGTCAGATACAGGGGGAGTTCTTCTTAATCTTTTTCGAAAAATTTAGCTTTTTCAAAAACGTTATGCTCTAAAACTTATTATCATCTCAAAATAAGGTTTTCAAAAGTTGACTCAAAAACCCTCATATATTACTATCTCTTTGAAAAATTAACATCATGATTTTCAAAAACTGTGCTATCATTCCAAGTTGTGTTTTCAAAAATTTATCTCCTTGAAAGTTATCATACTCAGAAGGTTATTCAAAATTATTCTTTTGATTTTAATAAACCCTAAAGACATAGAGGAAGGTCCACTTCATGATCTACAAGGACTCCTAGGATGTGTCAAATTTAGGGGGAGTTTGAGTCAAAAGAAGAATTTCTGAAATGTTTTTTTGGTAATTATTTGTTTTGAAGTTATTAGATAATTCTTATAATTTAAATCAAACCCTAAAACTCAGAGGAAGATCTCTTGTAGTCAACAAGCTTCCTAGGACTGGGTCAAGCTTACGGGGAGATTAAATTAAAAGAATTATTAAACATTTTTTCAAAATTATATGTTTTCATGCACTGCAAGTTTAAAATCCTTTTGAAAACTTAAATAATTTTTGTTCCAAAATACTATTATTTATTTTTCAAAATTCTTGTGACTTATGAAGTTACTTTTATAATATTTACTTGGGTTGGAGAAATTTCCAGGACACTTAGGAAAATGTCCTTGTAGTCAACAAGGTTTCCTAGGATCGTGTCAGACTGGAAAAGAAACCTAGTCAAGTAAAATATTATGTTTTCAAAATACATAATACTTTTCAAAAATTATTTATATTTTTTTAAAAACAGTACTTAGACTTTCCAAAAATGCTCAATCTGTTTTTTTAAAGTACTTGCATATTTTTCAAAAATGCATATTTTTTTTAAAAAGTACTTATATTTTTCAAAAATTGCATAATGTCTTTCAAATGTACTTATATTTTTTAAAATATAATGTTTTCAAAAAGGTACTAATACTTTTCTAAGGCAATAGTACTCTAAGTACGTGAATTTTCTAAAGATTTGCCTATAAATACAAAATCTTTTTTCAAAATTACACAATACCTTTCAAAGTGGAGTTTTGTTGGTGCAATTTAAGCTTTTTGCTAGGCTTTCAAGAGTTATACTAAGTATTTTTATGTCTTCAAAACTCATAGGCTCTGATACACAAACTTTTTCTTAAAACTTATTTTAAAATATATTTCTTTATTGATATATATAGCCAAGGGGGAGAGCAAGAAAGAGAGAAAGGAATTTTTTTTCTCCTTTTTGAAAAGCAAAAATCTCTAAGTGTTTTAAATTTTTTAAGTGCATGTCTTTCCTAAGTAAAATTTTTTCTTAGCAAACAAAATTTGTCTGAGCAAAAACTTTTTGAAAATGTTGGCAAATGTTCCTAAGTAAAGTTTTTTTGGTGAAAAACTTGTCTAGAAAATTCTTTTAAAACAAAATTGTAAAAGTATTTCCAAGCATATTCTTCTAAGTGTGCAAATTCTTTTAAAACAAAATTTTCCCAATTCTCAAAGTTGAAATTTTTTAGGAAAATTTGGATTCAAAATTTTGCCTAAGTAATTTTTTTTGTAAATCCTTTTAACAAAATTTAGGCTTGCTTTTCAAAAGTGTTTGTTGATACAAATGCTTTTACTCTTTTTGAAACACCTTGTCAAAAACTTATTTTTGGTAAAACTCAAAACTCCCTATTAGAAACCTTGTTCGCCCATGTATATTTTTGATATATGTCAAAGGGGGAGGAAAGGTCAAAGTTAAGTGTTTTAACACAAGTATTCAGGGTTTTAGGGGGAGTATGAGAAATAATTTTTTTTTTCAACTCTACATTTATTTTGTTCATAAACAGTTGTACTTCATTGTTTACCTTATGGTCTTAACTGTTATAAATTTTTAACTTAACTTTGAATTGTGTTGCCATAAATCAAAAAGGGGGAGATTGTTGGTGCAGGAAGCACCATATCGAACCTTTTTTTGATATTGACAAAGGATTCAAAGTTAAGTTTATTTATGATCTAATAAAGTTACTCAAGTGTGCAGAAAGAAGTTCTAGCGAAGGGCTGCTAGGCACCTGGTGAAGGACTGCCAGGAAACAAAGTCCTAGCGAAGGGATGCTAGGCGCCTGGAGAAGGACTGCTAGGATACAAAGCCCTAGCGAAGGATTGCTAGGCACCTGGCGAAGGAATGCCAGGATACAAAGCCCTAGCGAAGGACTGCTAGGCACCAGGCGAAGGACTGCCAGGATACAAAGCCCTAGCGAAGGACTGCTAGGCACCTGACGAAGGAATGCCAGGATACAAAGCCCTAGCGAAGGACTACTAGGCACATGGCGAAGGAATGCCAGGACACGAAGACCTGGCGAAGGACTGCAGGGCACCAGGTGAAGGACTGCTTGGCACTGAAGACCTGACAAAGGACTGCTGGGCAAAAGTCCAACCGGAGGAGCCGGTTGGCAACAGGTAAATTCTCATGAGAGGAGTAGGTGAGGACGCGTTCCCCGTCGAGGGAACAGTAGGCGTCGGTTCGACCTAGGGCTCCATTTTGGAGACCCAAAATCAGAACCAAGACAGCTAAGGCTGTATAAAACTAATACTTGATTGCTTTATGTTGTTTTGGACTAACCCTGGATGCAGGACCGAAGGAATGAGTGTCTGCAGCTCAGAACGCCTCAAAGGAGAGAGGCAACAGCTGAGCAGAGCGCCCCCAGTGTCCCGGGCGCCCCCAAGGTGAATACAAAACAAGCCGAGCAAAAGTACGCTTCGGAAGCTAAGTGGGCGGGGCGCCCCCGTGCTCCCGGGCGCCCCTAGTGCCCAGGGCGCCCCGCACTCAAGCCACCGAAGCGGATATCTCTTATCCAGCCGAGAAGCTCGCTGAAAAGGTCAACCAGGGCGCCCCCAGCGACCCGGGCGCCCCCAGCGTCCCGGGCGCCCCCAGAGTCAATCCTCAGCCCTATTCGAGTTGGATAAGGGCTGACCGAGGTAATTCCAGATCAGTTGACACGTGGGGGGGGGGGGCGCCCCTAACGTTCAGGGCGCCCCGAAGTGCTCTATATAGAACCCAACACCAAGGCTTCTCACAATCAAGTCTTCCAACGCTTTCATGCTCTTCTACTCGAGGTGCTCTGCTACAGAAACCTCCCAACTTGAGATACAAGCGCCGACGACGTCCCTCTGCTCCGAGATACATTCCACACCGGACGTCGGTAACAAAGAGCTGTGTTTTTTTTACTGCACTATCATTGTAATCATCCTTTTGTAAACTATTTTGCGCGATTACAGTATTGCCCGCAGTAAACGGTCAACGACTGTGGGCCTTGGAGTAGGAGCCGACCGCGAATCCAAACCAAGTAAAACCTTGGTGTTTGCGTTTGTTTGTTTTAATTTCCGCTGTGTATGCTCTTATCTTCAATCCGAAAACGATTTATGATATTCACCCCCTCTATCGTTTCTCTTGATCCAACAGATAGATGCTCTCACTCAATCACAACCTACACAATTCAAAAAATAGAAGATTTAGGTACCTAAATCTTGGGACCTAAAGCACCTACTAAGCAAGACTTAGGCACCCATGCCTTGACCACTTTCCTTTGTACCCTAGGAGTCTTAAATTGTCTAACATCAGTCCTAGACATTAAGGACACAAATGATGGTTCTTTGGTCGGTAACCAATACCGGCCCTATTGTAGACTGCCCTTTCGGCATTCAAAATCATATCTAGAGTCTTTGAGCTTGTTGAGAATTTCTCAAGAACACTCTTGAGTCTCTCAACTTCACTCTTCAAAGATTTATTCTCATCCTCTAACATCTCTACATATAAATCATCAACATCCTCATCCTTAGAGGATTTCAATTGTTCAACCTCTACTTTCAAAGATTTAACCTTATTTTTTGACTTTTTCAACAAATCGGTTAAACATGCAATGGTCCTATAGCATTTATCTAGTTCGGGAGTAATTACCTCTTCATCATCCGAAGATGATGAAGCCGTGTTTGAGGAGTCGATGGATTCATCACTGCTTTCTTGATCTTCCATAGCCATGAGTGCCACATGCCGTGTACTCTTCTCATCCTTCTCCTCTTCGGATGAACTTGAGGAGGATTCATACCATGTGGCCTTTAAGGCCTTCTTCTTCTTCTTGGATTTATCCTCCTTCTTCTTGAGCTTTGGGCAGTCCTTCTTGAAGTGCCCTTTCTTGCTACACTCATAGCAAGTAATATTAGACTTATCAAGTTTAACTTCACTAGGGTTACCTTTACCCTTGAAGCGCCGACTCTTTCTCATCATCCTTCTAACAAAGTTGCCCATCTCGGAGGAAAAAGACCCACTGCCATCCTCCTCGGAATGGGACTCGGACTCGGATGAGGATGAAGATGAAGAGACTTCCTTCTCCTTCTTCTTCTCATTTTTCTTCTTGTTGGTCTTTTCCCCTACAACTAAGGCAATCCCCTTCTCCTTGGGGCCTTTGTTAGCCATCTCATGTAGCTCCATTTCACAAAATAAATCATCTAGTTTTACAATTGATAAATCCTTAGATACCTTGTAGGCATCCACCATGGATGACCACAAAGCATTCCTTGGAAAAGCTTTTAACACATACATTACAAGGTCGCGGTTCTCGACCTTTTCGTCAATAGAATGAAGACCGTTGAGGACTTCCTTGAATCTACTATGAAGTTCACTCACCGTTTCACTCTCCTTCATGGAGAGGTTTTGGAGTTGGTTGAGGAACAAGTCCCTCTTGGCAATTCTTGAATCTCGAGTTCCCTCATGGAGTTTAATGAGTTTATTCCACAAATCCTTTGCACTTGTAAAGGGACCAACCTTGATGAGTTGATCTTTGTTCATTTCACATTGCAAAGTCACCACCGCCTTCGCGTCGGCTTCACTTTTCCGGGTTTGCTCAGCCGACCAATGCCAAGATTCCAATTCTTTTCCTTCATCATCCTTTGGAGGGGAAAACCCTCCTTCATAGCGAACCATGTGTTGATGTCCATCTTTAGATAGTACTCCATCTTCGACCTCCAATATTGAAAATCGGATCCGTCGAAGAATGGAGGTCGGGTGGTGCTAAATCCTTCTCTCAAAGCCATTGTCGTTGACTCTTGGATGTTAATCCGCTTGAACAGAGCCTCAAGCTCTGATACCACTTGTTGGACCTTGGATGGCTAGAGAGGGGGGGGGGTGAATGTAGCTAGACACTTAAAACTTAGCTCTTTTGAATTTTCTCTGCACTTCAGAGGTTAGACAGCGGAAACAAAGAAAACAAACAGAAATGTGCAGAAATGAAGAGCAAACCAAAACGCTAACAAGGATCGTTTACAAGGTTCGGGGATAACTTGCCCCTACTCCTTGGCGTGCCCTTAAGGTGGGCGATCCCTTGATCGTCGGCAGATCAAGCCCTGGAAAATCCAGATAGAATGCAACCTCCTTCTCGGTGGAGTAACCTCTCCACAGGTTTCAAGACGAATGAAGTATTAAGTATAGGAAACACAAGAAGGAATCTTACTGAGCACTAAGAACCGCAAGAACATAAGCGAACTCCTCACCGAGCTCCACTCAGCATAGATCTCACGCAAGAACTCCCTTCTTCGTGTCTTCTCGCTGATGGACTCGCCAAGCTCCTTGTTTCTTCCTAAGTGCTCAAGTAATAGAAGGTTGCTTCAGATTCATAGTTGCTTGCTCAAGAGATGGATCAAAGTTGTCGCAAGATCACAGAAGTTGTAGCAAAAGCAGAGAGCTAATTCTTCTCTTCTCCACTTCTCAGCACTTTTAAGCATTTGGCTTCTCCAGCTCACATCACCAGCCACCAGACGCCAGCTGCTCAGCTACAACTGCTCACCTACCACTGAGCTCTCCTGGACTCTCTGAGCTTCCCTTAGCCAAGCCCCAGTCAGCAGCTCCAGCAGCGCCAGCATCCGTTGCAACCTGAGATGGAAAACGGACAAACCTGCTCCAAGGAAAGACTCCCATTGACCCTCCTTGAGTGTTTGAATTCAACCCTGTCATCTGCACACTAAATCAGATCATTAGCACAGCAAATCAAGCAGAGGATCACATATCAGAAGACTCTGAACAAGTATCGGTAGTGTATCAGTAGTAATCAGAACACGATCAGAGCTCTGATGACGCTTTTGAATTAAAGCTGTCAGCTGCTGATCGGTCACCAGACCGATTAGAGGGACTCCTGATCGGTCACCAGACTGATCAGGATGGGTTCAGACCGATCAGGCTCCAACCTGATCGGTCCCAACACGTAATCAGAAATCGCGACTTCTCCGGGATCGATCACCAGACCGTTCCCAAGTCATGGATCGGTCACCAGACCGATCCACCCCTATTCAGGATGATTTCCCAGCTTCACAGTCCAAACCTCCTGATCGGTCCCCAGACCGATCAGGGTGTGGCCTGATCGGTCTGGTGACCGATCAGGCCACCCTCCGACCGATCAGGCTCCAACCTGATCAGTTATAGTGAGAAGTCCGTGACGTTTGATCATTCCCTAGAACGATCTGAATAGTGTCCCTGATCGGTCACCAGACCGATCAGGAATCGATCAGTAAGGTTCCCCAAACTCACTGTATGCTCCCTGATCGGTCACCAGACCGATCAGGAGCCGATCAGTAAGTTTGCCAAAGTCACCGTATGTTCCCTGATCGGTCACCAGACCGATCAAACATCGCTGGATCAGTCACCAGACCGATCCATGAGGGAACTCCGTGCCAACTTCCCTGATCGGTCACCAGACAGATCCAGGCAAGGCCAAACCCACTCTAAGTCAAGAGAACTGGCTCCCAGCTCCCCTGACTCGTGCTCAGTCCCCCGGACCAAGACTCCGTGCCCAGTCTCACTCATCGGGACTTCAACCTAGCCCTCCAAGATAGGATATGGCCCTCCAAGTCAGGATTTCATCCAACCTAACCCTCAAGGGTAGGACCTGGCCCTCCAAGCCGGGATTTCATCCAACCTAGCCCTCCAAGCTAGGACCTGACCCTCCAAGTTAGGGTTTCATCCAACCTAGCCCTCCAGGCTAGGACCTGACCCTCTAAGTCAGGGTTTCATCCAACCTAGCCCTCCAGGCTAGGACCTGACCCTCCAAGTCAGGATTTCATCCAACCTAGCCCTCCAGGCTAGGACCTGGCCCTCCAAGCCAGGACTTTTTCACACCTAACCCTCTAAGTTAGGACTTTTCACACCTAGCCCTCAAGCTAGGACTTTTTCATTCATCCAAAGCCTAGTCCCCGATCAGGACTTAATCATAATCATCTCATCATCCTAAACTAAAATCGGTGTCAATACCAAAACAACAATCAGGGTCAGACTGCATCAACACTCCCTACTATAGTCAGAGGTGCATGGTCTTAAGGAGGACTTTTAGATGTTTCAGCAGCGGTAGGTGGATACTCAGGGGGAGGTGCACTGGCTTACAGAGCAGTTTTAGAGGTTCCAGCAGTGCCAGGATTTGATGTACGAGATGCTGTAGCACTGGAACCTCATGTACCAGGCCCCTCCTCCTCCTCCTCCTCCTCCAGGCAATGACATGTAGTGCATATTGATTTGATGGTGCTAGTGTTGAGAGTGTGTAGCTTGGGTTTTTATATTTTATCTCTCAAACACTTAATTTGGTATTGTAGTATTTGAAAATTTCGGGACTATGACCCTTGTGACATTGTTTATCCTTTAGTATGACTTTCTATGACACTTCTATTTATGCTTTCATATTGCTTATATGGGTTTTCAATTCATGACTTGATATTGCTCATATGGAATGTTTTTATCTTGCTATTATGAGCATAAGGAAATTTTCATATGCATGTATATGTCTAGAGTTATGGGATGAAAAGGGAGAGGTTTCATCATGTGTTTTATCTTGAAAAATTATATGAAAAGAAGGGGAGATTTGAAAACAATTCTATGTTTTAAATGGTATAGGATAGGCTTGGCAGACACATAGATTCAAAGTTAGGATAGAGAGTTGATACAAAATGATACATTTTCGAAGAGTTAGAGTTTTTGTCAAAAGTCAAGCATATTTGATATTTTTCATGAAACTATATTTTTGTAGGAAAGAATATATCTGAGCAAATCTGCTTACAAAATTTTGGAATTTTTTGAATTTTGTTGAATTCTCTAGATGTTTCTGAATTTAGGTTGGGAAATTCAGTTTGGAGTGTATCATTCAACTGCCACTGGGGCAGTCGACTGATCTTTCTGTGGATTTATGAATTACAGGGGACTAGTCGACTGATGCAGGGGCAGTCGACTGGTAATGTTGGTTTCTACTTTCTGGGGGTTTTTTAGAAATGGAAAAGTGTTCTTATTGACACTAGGGTTAGGATTGCTTGGGGCAATCTTTTTGATGGTGTCAAAGGGGGAGAACTTGCGGTTTTAAGTTAGGTTTAACTTAATTGGGTGTTGTGAAATTGAAAATTATGTGGAGGGCATAAGTTAAGGGGGAGGGCATGTTTATGTCTCTTAATGTGCTATGTCTTTAATTTTCAATTGTTATTATTGTTTTTGCACCTAACGTAAACATATTGCCACACATCAAAAAGGGGAAGATTGTTGGGGCAATCGACCCAAGTATGATCGGGAGGATCATGGGTTTTGATGTGTGTGTCAATATGATTATGTGAGGGTTTCATGTTAATCTAATAAGTGTATATGAGTGTGCAGGTTTGTAGGATACACATAGACTTGGTTGGACGTCTTCGGGTATGGTGAAGGGTGGCATGGAGGCAAGTCATGGGCTTGTATGCGCATTCGAGGGACCATGGACAAAGTATGGACGATGAGCCGAGGGAAGCGGACTTCGAGGCGTACTTGAAGGATGGAATGGAGGCAAGCCGAGGGCTTGTGTGTGCATCTGAGGGACGAGGGCCAAAGTTGAAGAGGGCTTGAAGGCAACAGGTCGAGGCTGCTGGAGCAGGACTTCGAGGCATGCGTGAAGGATGACATGGAGGCAAGCCGAGGGCTTGTGTGCGCATTTGAGGGATGGGAGCCAAAGTCGTAGAGGCTTGAAGGCAACAGATTGAGGCTGCTGGAAGAAGAGTCAACCAGGTCGTGAGGTTTCTAGTGCTGAGGGAATTGTACTCGGGGGCTAAGTCGTGAGGGTTCGAGTGCTGAGAGAAATGTACTCGGGAAGGGTAACCCAAGACTTAGGTAGTGGACCAGTCGACTGGTGAGGGACCAGTCGACTGATAGTGTCCACAGAAAGATCAGTCGACTGGTCTTGGACCAGTCGACTGATGGTGACCATAATTTGAATTGTGATTCGAATTCAACCAGTCGACTGGTACTGGACCAGTCGACTGGTAACGGTCATATCAGCCTCGAGCTCTATTTAAGGGAGCTCGTTTATGGTTGTTTCTTCGTGCTGAAACTAGCTTGGTTAAAGCTTGTTAGTAGCCTAGTATTGCTCAGGGATTGTCCAAGGTTTGTGGTGAGGTTTCTCCACCCACAAGTGTTAAGGCAATCTATGGTCCGTAGTGACCATGAGTTTTGATGTTTGGGCAAAGGCTTTAAGTTAGGTTTTCCCTTGTGATCTAATATGTGTAATTGAGTGTGCAGGATTGCAGGTTTACACATATTGACTTGGCTGGATGGCTTCAGAATAGTGAAGGGTTGCATGGAGACAAGCTGGAGGCTTGTGTGCACCCGAGGGACCTTGGTATAGCAGGGACGATGAGCTGAGGGGCGCGGACTTCGAGGCATGCGTGAAGGATGACATTGAGGCAAGCTGGAGGCTTACGTGCATCCGACGAACGGGAGCCGAAGATGAAGAGGCCGCGAAGGCAATAGTCAAGACTGCTGGTGAAGAGTCAGCAAGTCATGAAGGGACAAGAGCTGAGGGAGGAGGACTCCAAGGGCAAGTCGGGAAGTGGACTTTAAGGGAACACGTGAAGGGTGGCATGGAGGCAAGCCAAGGGAAGGCTTGTGTGCGCATCCGAGGGATGATAGCCGGTGGAAGAAGATTTCAAGGGGCCAGCCAAGGGAGTATACCTGAAGGCACGCGTGGAGGAGGGTCAACGGAGTGAGTAGGAGTGCTGATGTAAGCTGGGCAGTCGACTGGGGATTGTCTAGTCGTCTGCCAAAACTCACAGTGTGTATTTGGCCCAGGACCAGTCGACTGCTCTCGGAGTAGTCGACTGGTGTGTAGCAGAATTCGAACGTTGGAGCTTGTTGAGGCAATCTCTGATCCGCAGTGATCATGAGTTTTGATGTTTGGGCAAAGGGTTTAAGTTAGATTTTCCCTTGTGTATTTGATATGTGTATGTTGAGTGTGTAGGATGCGCAGGTTACACATATGGACTTGACTGGACAGCCTCGGTACGGTAAAGGGTGGCATGGAGACAAGCTGGAGGCTTGTGTGCACCCGAGGGACGTTGGCGAGCAAGGACGATGAGCTGAGGGGTGCGGACTTCGAGGCATGCGTGAAGGATGGCATGGAGGCAAGCTGGAGGCTTGCGTGCATCCGAGGGACGGGAACCGAAGATGAAGAGGGCGCGAAGGCAATAGTCGAGGCTGTTGGGGAGGAGTCAGTTAAGTCGTGAGGGTATGAGTGCTGTGTGATTGTACTCGGGAAATCCTAGGGGTCGAGTGCTGAGAGAAGTGTACTCGGGAAGGGAAACCCTATTGGGACCGGGTGCATGTTGACATGGATGCGGGTTCGTAATTTCAAAATTAATTACGTGCAGCGGAAGGTTTAGCATAAATAATTTCTCTAAATCATTTAACCACACATCTAAGCATGCAAGTTTATCTTCTGTAGACATGATCATATATTTGAAATTTTGCAGAAACATAAACTAATTTACGTATTACCTCGCGTAACTCGAAGGAAGGGACGAGATCCAATCGTAAGCGTCCCTTGGAAGCTCCGCCTATATTCGCGTCCACGCCGAGTATCTTCGGGATGACTTCGCAAAGCCACGAGTTTTGTGTTATCGAGAACTACTAGATTCTCAGAGAACGCGACGAGAAAAACCAAGAGAGAAGTCGGAAGAATTCATCCGGCAGCATGTGGTGGTCGGCAGGGAAAGGGCAAGGGCGGCCGGCTGGTGCTCCTTCTTGGGGCTGGTTGGCGCACGACATGAAGGGGAGAAGAGAAGGAGAGAAAGAGAGGGAGAGAGCCTATGCCATCATCTCTTCGATTATTCACCCAAGCCTTGCCTTGGGTCCTTTATATAGTGGCCTCTCAACCATCAAGCCTCTCAAATATGGAATAACTTATTCCATCATGCCAAGTTTGATTTTATATCATGGTTAAAATCATATTTTAATTCATGATAAAAAATCAATCAAGTCTCTTCTCTCCTATGGAATAAATTTCCTTATCATGGTAAATCAATCCATGATTGATTTTATAAAATAAACCAATCCATGGTTCATTTTAATTTCCATGAAAAATAAACCAAATCTTGGTTTATTATATAAAAATTTATATCATCCATAATTTTATAAAACAAACCACACTTAGTTTATTTTATAAATTGAACCAAAAACTTGGTTCTCTCCCTTTGTTGTGGCCGGCCAAGCAAAGAGGATGGAGGCCCTCTTTGGCCGGCCCATCCAAGCCAAGCCCTAATGAATTAAACTTATTTAATTCATCTATTAAGTCTTCAAAAGACTTAGCCATTTTACGCTTCCGATGCGTCTCTGAAAAATTCAGATTCGACTTATCGTTTGGCTCAACCAAACTTAATCTCTCTTGATTGGAAAATCTAATTTTCAACTCGTTTTAAATCCCTCGGATTACTCGTAGTGCGTGTGACAAAATAGGCTTTCGATTTATGTTGGCTGTCTATAATTAATCAATTAATTATAGAACGATCATGAGTGACACCTAGTAGTACATCATGATCCCCAATTAATCGAAAGATCAACGGTTGACCTTAGAAACAATTCTGAAACCCTTCAGCAGCTATAATGAATCGTGCCCCATTCCCTTCACCATTTATACCCACTTGTATCAGGACATGGTCTATGTGTGTCAGTCCCCACTAGGCTGACTACGTCACACCTAGCCCAAGTAACGTTTTCTCGTCCTACGGATTCTAATTACTCTCATGTATTTAAGAGATTCATACTCTGAACATGTCATGCTCTGGCCAGAGGCTTCGAGTAACAATCCGACGATAGGCCTCGGGTATACATCTCCTCGCAAGGAGTGGTGAATCCTTTGTAGGCTGTTCAAACATCTTCGGGCACTTCGGCTTATACCCAATCATCCTAGGTCCACACCTCCTTGGAGACGCTTGCTTAAGATGTCAAAGTATAAGTCTCCATGACCAAGATGACTTGAACACCGCAAGTCAAAGGAACATCGCACTTAAGCTGCAGTAAGAACTTCACTGACATATCTATATGTAGACTACCATATGAAGTTTTACAGCCAGTCACTCCAATGAACTAGTTCCCTTAACTAGCATTCATGTTTATCTCCGAACATCTCAATGTCACCAGCCAGTGAGAATCAGCTGATTAGAGAATAACCCATGCTAGTCTCAACAGAATTGATAGTGTCCGTATTTATCAATTCATCGACTAGGGGCAATTTCAATACTTCACAATTGCACATGTAGAGATAATCACTAGTTGTGAATTCATCACAAATTCTCTCATGCTGTGAATTGTATTGCGGACATTTAGTAAATGAGTTTAAGATCTCAATCAAATACACAAACATGTATACTCAAATAGTGAATATTCATTTATTAAAATAAATGATTACAATCATAAGGCGATTGCCTTAGGACACTTCTCTCATATCATTATCAAACTCCCACTTGGCCTAATGCCAATCGCTACGGTATCCAATACTACAGGCTCTAACATGACCCACAAACTTACTTTGAGGCAAGGCCTTAGTTAAAGGATCCGCTAAATTCCTTTCAGTGGGAATTTTCTCAATTTGTATATCATTCCTACTTATAATCTCTCTGATAAGATGATAGCGGCGAAGCACATGTTTAGATCGCTGATGAGACCTTGGTTCCTTTGCTTGTGCAATAGCTCCATTGTTGTCGCAGTAAACCGGTATTGCTTCATCAATGGTTGGAACTACACCAAGTTCTGAGACAAACTTTTGATCCAGACTGCTTCCTTTGCTGCTTCTGAAGCTGCAACATATTCCGCTTCCATGGTAGAATCCGCTAGGGTGTCTTGCTTGGAACTCTTCCAACTTATTGCACCTCCATTTAAAATAAATACGTATCCGGACTGAGATTTGGAGTCATCCTTATCTGTCTGGAAACTGGCATTTGTATACCCACGTATTACCATATCACTTTCTCCATATATTAGGAACACATCCTTAGTGTTTCTTAAGTACTTGAGGATTGTCTTGACAGCCGCCCAATGATCCATTCCTGGATCAGACTGGTATCTGCTTGTGACGCTCAGAGCATACGATACATCAGGCCTAGTACATAACATAGCATACATGATAGATCCTATCGCGGATGCATAAGGAATCTTATTCATACAAATCCTCTCGTCTTCTGTGCGCGGACGCATAGACTTCGAAAGGTTGATCCCATGCCTGATGGGAAGGTAACCTTTCTTGGATTCCGACATGCTAAACCTTTCTAGCACTCGGTCTATATATGTACACTACGAAAGACCAAGCAATCGTTTTGATCTATCTCTATAGATTCTAATCCCAAGGATATAGGTTACTTCTCCCAGGTCTTTCATGGAGAAAGATTTGGACAACCAAATTTTAACTGTCTGTAAGACTGATATATCGTTTCCTATAAGTAATATGTCATCGACATATAACACTAGGAATACGACTGCACTCCCACTAACCTTCTTGTACACACAAGGTTCGTCAGGATTTTGTGAGAAATCAAACTCTTTGATTGTCTCATCAAAACGGATGTTCCAGCTCTTGGATGCTTGCTTTAGTCCATATATGGATCGTCGAAGCTTGCATACTTTGGTTTTATTAACCGATGTGAAACCTTCAGGTTGTATCATTAATACATCCTCAAGCAGGTTTCCATTAAGGAAAGCTGTTTTCACATCCATTTGTCATATCTCATAATCATAATGAGCTGCTATGGCCAGGAGCATCCGAATGGATTTAAGCATAGCTACTGGCGAATATGTTTCGTCATAATCAATTCCTTGTTTCTGACGATATCCTTTTGCCACTAATCTAGCCTTAAAGGTAACAACATTACCTTCCATGTCAGTTTTCTTCTTGAAAACCCACTTGCACCCTATGGGCTTAATCCCTTCAGGTGGGTTAACCAAGTCCCATACTTGATTATTGTACATGGAATCCATTTCCGACTTCATGGCTTCAAGCCATTTATCCCTTTCTGAATTTTTTAGAACATCTTCATAACTAATAGGTTCATCATTGTTAATGAGTAACACGTCGTTAGATTCACTTATGAGAAATCCGTATCTCTCTTGAATATTGCGTGTCCTATCAGACCTATAAAGAAGTGGTGTTGTTTTAGGTTCAACTGATAACTCATCATTAAGAGTTATTGGTTGTGGGTCTAGACTAGGTGTCTCTGTAATGTCTATTGGAGTTTCTTGAACTTCTTCAAGTTCAATGCTACTCCCACTGTTTTCTTGTAAAAGAAATTCTTTTTCTAGAAATACAGCATGCCTTGAAACAAACACCTTTTGTTCCAAGGGATGATAGAATTGGTAACCTTTCGTTTCCTTAGGGTATCCAATAAATAGACATTTATCAGATTTAGCATCTAATTTGTCTGATACAGTCCGCTTTACATAAGTAGGACAACCCCATCTCTTTAGGTGAGATAAATGAGGTTTCTTACTATTCCACGTCTCATATGGAGTAGTAGAGACTACCTTGGTCGGGACTCTGTTTAGTAAGTAAACAGCTGTCTTAAGCGCATAGCCCCAAAAGGATTTTGGAAGAGTTTCATGATTCATCATAGATCTAACCATGTCCATCAAGGTTCGGTTACGCCTCTCAGATACACCATTATGCTGTGGTGTATATGACGGAGTCCATTGAGACAATATCCCATTGTCCCTAAGATAATCTTAAAACTCTTGACTTAAGTATTCACCACCCCGATCGGATCGAAGTATCTTAATACTTTTGCCAAGCTGTTTCTCTACTTCACTTCTGAACTCTTTGAATTTCTCAAAAGCTTCAGATTTATGTTTCATTAAGAACACATACCCGAATCGTGAGTGATCATCGATAAAGGTAATAAAGTAGCTATAGCCTCCTTGTGCAAGAGTTGACATTGGTCAACATACATCAGTATGTATTATACCAAGCAATTCTCCCACTGGTTTACCTTTTTCAGAAAAGGGTAATTTGGTCATCTTGCCTTTTAAGCATGATTCGCAAGATCAAATGAACCGGGTTTAAATGATTCCAGAATTCCACATCGGTGTATTTGGTCATGCGTTTCTTACTTACATGGCCA
>JAGFNQ010006407.1:0-219925 GCA_024364735.1 Boesenbergia rotunda
AACAGACGGCTGAGATCAATTTAGCTTCATCCAACGGTCAGCATCTCTTCAGATCTGAACCAAACTTCACAGATCCCAATCAATGGTTCTTATCTACTTGTCCCAGCACTGGATTAACCAGATCAGTGGTGGATGGTCCAGATCTTCCTTTTTCTTGAATGGATGGTCTAGAACATCTTGAGCTCGATCCAATGGTCAGATCACTTTTGATTTGGCTGAAATTTTTAGATCTTGATCTCTGGTCATGATTGATTCTATCTTGGATTCGGATCGACCAGAAGTTAACCGATAGCTCAGATCTAGCCATTCTCTGGAATGGACGGCTCCTATTAATCCGATGCTTGATCTTTGTGATCTGGATCCAATCCTGACTCAAGTCTGACCTGATTTGATCTAGGTCCATGATCAATTGAAGCCTACAAAATGATATTCAAATTTAGTGCCAAAAATATCCCAAATATACAAAGATTTGAATTAAAAGCCAAAATAGAGGGAATACATGAAACCTAATACAATTGCAGACTTAAGCATATAAAATGTGGATCAAACATGGATTTTAGAGCCAAAAATAATCAACAAAATGATGGTTATCAAACTCCCCCACACTTATTCTTGGGCGTCTCGCACAAGTCAACTAGTAAACCTAGGATGTATCCCCTAGATTATTCTCAATCATAGTCGAAACAATTGAAAGAAAATTATCTAAGGTTATCAATTCTAAAAATCTAAGCTCAATGGACTAGAGACTTGTCCTTAAATCAACAACTTAACATTTTCATCCTTCATGATTCATTGAAATGAATTTAACTCACTAAACCTTTCAAGGGAAGTTTTGGTGGCTCTCTCTTAATTCTAAGTTCAGGATGAAAGTGGAGCTCACTCCAACACAACATGGTTCTTGTACTACCATAGGCTTGCTTATTATCTACTCTCCACCATTATTCATGAATTGGATCCACACCTACAAAAGCTTATTCAAACAAGTTAAAGAAGATATATGCAATGATAGAGATAAAGTAGAAAATTGAGGGACTTGATACTCATGAATCACAATAAAGAAAACAAAGAACATGATATGACAACAAGATATGGCAAAGCAAAGAAAATAATATGATAAGGACACATGGAGAAGAAATATAGCATGATAAAAAAGTATGAAAAAATTAAGGAAAGTGGAAGACTTGGACACTCAAAAATGTATCCCAATGCACTTTGCTCATTTCTTTTGAGTTATCTTACATGTATCATGGTTGTGGTGGAGTAGGAATTGAAAAACTGCGAAAATTCAGTATGTCAATCATTTTCCAGCTGTTTTTTTTATTTTTAACAGCTCACTTTTTTTTTTCACTTTTTTTTTGGAGCTTCTAATGATAGTATGCTTGCATCCTCCCCCACACTTAATCTTTTATCCGTCTCGGGCAAAATAACACTAAGAAACATTAAGGTATCCAAGTCCATGCCAAATATTATGATGAACGTGAAAAAGAGGGAAAGGAAATATGAAATAAGAGTGTATCAACAAGGAAATTGCAAAAACGATATAAGAAGAGAAACAAAGTGATTTACTTCTATAAATGTGGTCCAATCATAGAAATATAGCTTTGAAAGAACCTAAGCAAGTTCTAGAGTATAATCACATGTGTGTATCACAAAAATTTGGCTAATTCCTCACTAGGTAAAAAGAATTCATCTCAATTTATCAATTTAGAATCCAATACTAAGAAGTACTCAAGCAACCAAGAATTTTCATCCAATGACTCAAATCCTAAGTTTTGACAACCAAATTTAATTTGCTTTCAAGAGACTCTAAAATGATGTAAGAAAATTTAGATAGATACATTTATTCCTAATCATGCAAGAAGTAAAATGCCAAAAGGAATAACATGGTATCTACAATGGCTCTTATGTATTCTACTCTATTCTATCATTTATTAGCAAGAACTAATTTGAAATGAAAGATCACTACTTGAAAACATGAAAATGATATTCACAATGAAATAGGAGTGTAAGAAGAAAATAACTCCCCTTCAAATAAGGTACAGAGCACGTAGCATCCATCTTGGGAGAATTATCCTCATGTAGTCAATCTCGTAGTGCATGGATTTCTCCCTTGACAATTTAGCACAAGCATCTTCCGGTGGTCGGAGACGATTAAGGTTCAGAATCCATTCGTGGGGTAGATAATTGAAAATCAAAGTGAACTCGACCCCTCCCACTGCATGCCCCCTAGATGTCCTTCCGGGAGGTTGTAGGCTATTAAGTTTCAGTACCCATTCGAGAAGCCTACGGGATCCTGCAAAACCATGTATAGAAAATACCTCCTGCACGCATGCGGGGTAAGAATAGAGTGAAATGTGAACAACCTCTACATAAAATGACTCAAGATATGCGTCACATCCAATGAAATCTATCTTGGGTACCTCTATCAATTTTTCACCGTCAATATCTGCATAGGATGTGTCCAGTAATTCATCAGAACAAATAACATTAACACTAGGTACCTCAATGGAATTTTCACAATCAATTTCTAAATAAGATGTAGCAAGACATGCATCACAACCAATAAAATCAACTTTAGGTACCTCTATCAGTCTTTCGCAATCAATTTCAGCATAAGATATATCATGAAATGTATCATAGCCAATAAAATCAATCTCGGGTACCTCCATAAGTTTTTCACATTCAACTTCAGCATAAGATATAGCAAGAGACTCATCAAAATAAACAACATCAATTTCAGGCAGTTTTAAAAATTTTGCACAATCAGCATTTACATGAGATGTATCAAGTAGTTTACCACATTCAACAAATTCAACATTAGGTACCTCTACAGGTTTCTCACAAACAATTTCTACAGAAGATATAACAGTAAGTTCATCATAATGAACGCAATCAGTTTTAGGTACCTCTACAAATCTTTCACAATCAGCAATTATATGATATGTATCACAACATGCTTCACATTCAACAAATTCAACATTAGGTACCTCAATGAATTTCTCATACTCCATCTCTACATAAGATGCATCCAAAAGTGTATCACAAATAATAAAATCAGTTTGAGGTGCCTCCAGTGATTTTTCCAAGGACATAAGAGGAATATTTACCTGATCATGCTGAAGAATACCTAGAGGTTCTACAAGAATAGATGTATCCATAGCTTCCTCCTGGTCAAGTACAGGTTCCATCTCAGGCTCAAGTTCTGGTGGACACTCAACTGGAGCAGGTGATTCTTGGGTTCTTGCTTCCACCATGCAAGTCCCTACACTTCCATGTTGATCTTCTGAATCTTCTAATGTATCAGTCAATGGTGGTCCCTGGGGCTCAGTGCAATCCCCTACACCTATAGATTCATCTGCAACGCATGCTTCATCAACCATATCTGCAACACCCATATTAGAAAAGTTAGAATCAATAACAACTAAATCATCACAAAATAAAAGTATAGAATGATCCTGTAAAGTTTCAGAATTAACTTCAAAACTATCACAAGTTCTGCAATCAATCTCCTCCAATGCCTCTAAACCAGTAGGAATGGGTGATTCTTGGGGCTCAGTGCAATCCCCTACACTCTCAATCCTATCCTCTGGATTTCCTGATACATCAACCAATATAGGTGGTCCCTGGGGCTCAGTGCAATCCCCTACACCTATAGAATCACAATCATGCCCCTCAGAATTAAAAGTAGCTTGATAAGATAGTTGTCCTGATCTTTGGGCTTTTATTTGATTCCATTGATCTTGTAATTTTCCAAAGCGTCTCTGAATATTTTTAAGAGCAGATTCAACGACTTGTTGTTCTTGAAATGTGAGATAAGGTTGCTGAATGTCAAGAGTAGGCGGTGCATTCTGAAATTGGAGCTGTTGGGGCTGCTCAAATGGTTGAATGGGCTGATTAAATTGCTGAAAACTTGGTTCACAACTTGGTGGAGATTGCCGAAAATTATGATTCTGAAAACTCTAATCATAGGGCTGAAATTGTTGGTTGAAAGATTGGATTGGCTGCTGAAAATCCTGATGGTTTGGTGGAAAATATTGCTGTGAAGGTTGAAATCCACTCTGATTTTGATTCTGGAAAGTTTGAAATGGTTGGAACCCCTACTGAAAATTCTGACTTGGTTGAAAGGGTAGCTGACCTTGCTGAAAATTTTGTTGAAAATTTAGATTGTACTCTTGCTGAAAATTCTGAAATTGGGGTTGAAATTGTTGTGGTGGCTGATTGAAAGTTTGGTACTGCTGCAAATCTGAATAGGGCTGCTGAAATTGTTGACACGACTGCTGGTATTGTTGACATGGCTGTGGGTAAGTAGATGAATCACTGTTGGGTCTCTGTTGGGATTTCAAGTGCTTAATCGCATTTTTTAACTCCTCCAGTGCACCTTTGAGCTCTGATTGTTCGGATTGTGCAGTTGAAAACATTTTGATCTTGCAGCCCTGTCACAAAACAAACAAGAAAAATGGTAGCAACCGTATACCAAAGATAAAGCAATCAAGGATAGAATCAAAAGATATAATTATCAAGCACAACTACATTCCCCGGCAACGGCGCCAAATTTGATAACCGTTTCAGTCGTGTCACGGTTTCAAATACAATTTAATTATCGAACTCCTCTAAACTAATGTAGCATAGAGTAACTCGAGTCGTCTCCCAACGAATGTAGTCGGTACATGATAATTATCATAATCGTATTTTATTGCTTTTGGGTTTTGGATATGAATTGGGTTTGAGTTTGAACGTTAATACTACGAAAAGAAATGACAAAGCAGGTATGAAATCTAGCCTAATTAAGGAAAGACAGTGCAGGTAATGAAATCTAATTTAGCCTGACTACAATTGTGGTAAAGAAAAGCTCAACTTGAAATAAAGCATCAATGAAACCTAGACATGGAACAGAACCTATAGCATTAAAGAAATCTAATTTCCTAACTTAATTGCATGTAATGAAGACATAAAACTCAAAGCAATTGGAAAAGCACTACAAAATAGAAGTTAAGCAACTAAGAAACATCACAATTGAAAGTAATCATTCTAAGAGACATTAGACCAAACACCATATGGGCATGATTGAAATTGCTTCAAGAACATGATAATTGAAATGGGAAGATCTATCCAATACAAAAATTCACTCAAACACACATAACAACGCAAACTAACAACATAACAATAGAATCTGAAATAATTGTTCTCAGGGGCATTTAATCAACACAAATTGAGCATGTTCTAAATGGCTTAAAATAGGTGCAATTTGAATTGAGGAAGTTCCATCAACTACAAATATTTGAAATCTAACACATAACATTCAACTACATTAAACCAGCAATCAAATCTTATGAAAACATGGATTAATCGCTGGAAATTGAAGCTGAGCTGCTGTGATCTGAAGTGGCTGCTGCTGTGAAGGATGAAGCTGCTCCGTATGTGATGAGAAGAACTGCGTGCTGGAAAGAAATCTGCTGAAAACAAACTGCTGGAAGAAGTAAACTGCTGAATGAAATTTGCTGGAAGAAATGAACTGCTGAAGAATTGGATCGGATGAAGGAAAACCGCTGCTATGAAGGAAATGAAACTACTGTAATGGAAAACTGTAAAGAAGCTGCGAAGGAATGGATCGCCGGCAGTAAGGGTGGTTGATCGCCTCCCAATCCACGCGATGGCCTTAGCCCTAACCCCCTTTGTCGATCGATGAAGAAAAAAAGGAGGTGAAGTGGAAGACCGGCCGGCGGCGGTGAGATGCTGAGAAGCCGCCGGCGGTGAGATGGAGAGGATGAGTCGAAATCGCCCCCCCTTTGCCGATCGGCTGGAGAAGAAGATGGTCCTCCCACTGGATGATGATCCCTCGATAAAACCAGTGAATCCTCTCTTTGTGTGCGTGGGTTCAGCCCATGGATGAGTTCGGCCTAGCATTTGGCTTGATCCAGCCTCACTGCACTTGGCTCAGCCAAGCCAAGCCTTTGGTTCAGCCCTGGGTTCGCTCAGCCAGTTGAGTTCAGCAGTTGTGTTTGGTTCGGCTCATCAGTTGTATTCGATCAGCCTTGGGTTCGGTCCAGTCAACCAAGCCAGAGCTCACAGTTTTGGTTCAACCCGCCTTTGGTTCAGCCTAGCCAGAAATTGGGTTTAGTCCAATCAATGGTTCAGCCATGTGATGATGGAAGCAACAGACGGCTGAGATCAATTTAGCTTCATCCAACGGTCAGATCTCTTCAGATCTGAACCAAACTTCACAGATCCCAATCAATGGTTCTTATCTACTTGTCCCCAGCTCGGATTAACCAGATCAGTGGTGGATGGTCCAGATCTTCCTTTTTCTTGAATGGATGGTCTAGAACATCTTGAGCTCGATCCAACGGTCAGATCACTTCTGATTTGGCTGAAATATTCAGATCTTGATCTCTGGTCACGATTGATTCTATCTTGGATTCGGATCGACCAGAAGTTAACCGATGTCTCAGATCTAGCCGTTCTCTGGAATGGACGACTCCTATTAATCCGATACTTGATCTTTGTGATCTGGATCCAATCCTGACTCAAGTCTGACCTGATTTGATCTAGGTCCATGATCAATTGAAGCCTACAAAATGATATTCAAATTTAGTGCCAAAAATATCCCAAATATACAAAGATTTGAATTAAAAGCCAAAATAGAGGGAATACATGAAACCTAATACAATTGCAGACTTAAGCATATAAAATGTGGATCAAACATGGATTTTAGAGCCAAAAATAATCAACAAAATGATGGTTATCAAGTACCCAGGGAGTGTGGGCCGCCACACGTCCGACTGGGAGCCGAGCCGAGGGGTGCGCGGGAGCATGCCCGCTTATAACTCATACAAAAATGAGAGTCTGGAGCCCCTGCAAGTTGTGCGAGAACCTCATTCTTGTTGGGACCGGTAGACGAGCTAGAGGGGGGGGGGTGATTAGCTTCGATTCACTTGTAGAAGATTTGTCGCGGCGGAAGACTTCAAGCAATCGCTAACACTTGGATTTTACTTGGTATCCACCCCGGTCGGGTGACTAATCCAAGGATCCACTCTCCTCACACTCTCATACACTATGAAAGTCTCCTTCTTGAGGTGGAGAAACCTCTTACAAGCTTGTTACAAATATACAACAAGAACAAAGCAAATACAAAATGAAATCTTACAAGATTTACAATATTAAGCTCACACTTTGCTTTCCTTGCTATCTTCAAGCTTGTGATTGCCTCTAGAACCTTGGAAATGCAGCAGCAATGTCCTCCAAGGCTTCCCTTGAAATGGCAATGAAGTTGGAGAAGAAGAGGAGAAGAGCTGCGTCCAAAAACCTGCGTGAAAGCCCTTATACCCGACGCCTAGGGTTTGGTAATCGATTACCCAATCGATTACCACGTAGGATTTAGCCGTTCAACGGCTAGTTTTCGAACGGTAATCGATTAGCCAATCGATTACCCGTGCCCTGAATCGATTACCCAATCGATTCAGAGCTTCTCTGTTCTCTCGCGCAAACCTCTGTGATCGATTACCCCAATCGATCAAGAAGCACCTTAATCGATTGACCAATCGATTAAGGGAGGGCTGAATCGATTACCCAATCGATTCAGCCACCCTTTGTCCTCTCTCATAAACTTCCTTAATCGATCCACTGATCGATTCACTCAATCGATTACTCAATCGATTGAGTCCAACCTAACTTGTTTCCACAAGTCTAGGATCCCCTACCAAGTGTTCGGTCAACCCCGTTGACCAACCTGGATTTCTACTGCCTAGCTCCCAGCTCAGACTTAACCTGGTTCCCAACCAGATTCGCCTAACCCTCGAGTTAGGTCTAGTCTCTCGGTAGACTTCCACCTTGCCAGTATGCAATCTCCCCGATCCATCTGAACTTCACCTAGTCCCACTAGGTCTTTTCTTATGCCAGCGTACGATCTCCCCGATCCACCTGGACTTCACCTAGTCCCACTAGGTCTTTTCCCGTCAAGCCTCCAGTCAACCTTGACCCGCTTGACATCATACAATGTTCAAACATCATATGACATTCAAACATCATTATCAAACATCGAAACATACGACTATACCATAAGCTTACCAAGCTTATCAGACCTAAGCTCACCTAAGCTTAGTCAAACTAGGTCAACCCTGACCTAACCAAGATTGCACCAACAATTCTTCCACTATCATTACACTTAGACAATACATTTGTTTTACAAGCTCTCACTCTGCCTTTCGATAGGGTTGAAGGTGGATCACACTCCAGGGCCGATCGAGCTTTCTCCCCTGTTCATTTTCTAGGTAATACGCTCCTGAGCCCAGCTTCTGTACAACTTTGAAAGGTCCTCCCCATTGAGGCTCCAGTTTGCTGATGTTCCCAACCGGCTTGATCCTTTTCCAGACAAGGTCCCCGAGCTGAAACATCCTTGGCAACACCTTTCGGTTATACCTTTGCTTCATTTTCTGGCGATAAGCAAACATTTGAGCAGCTGCCTTGTCTTGAATCTCTTCAACCAGGTCCAATTCTAGGCGCATCCTTTTTTGATTGTCTTCGTCATAAGCTCTTCGCTGATCCGACTCACATTCAACCTCTACCGGCACCACGACATCGCTTCCATAGACTAGCTGGAAAGGGGTGTGGCCCGTAGTTTCTTTGGGTGTGGTTTCCAGAGCCCACAAGACACTCGGCAGCTCATCCACCCAGGTTCCTCATGCATGATCCAGCTTAGTCTTTAGCCCTCTTAGGATCTCTCGATTGGCTACTTCTGCTTGGCCATTACTGTTAGATCGTGTACGTCTTGCAAGAGGGGGGGGGGGTGAATTGCAACTTTCGGTTTCTTCCCTACAATCGTTAGTGCGTAAGCAAAATATACAAAACAAAACTAAAACAAGGAAGAAACACACCGATGTACGTGGTTCGGAGATAAAAACTCCTACGCCACGGCTTCCTGTAAAGTGGGCGATCCCTAATCTGTCGGTGGATGATTCCCCAGAGCACCTCCGGCTAGATCTCGTAGCTCCTTGTGGGTGGAGAAACCTCTCCATAACCTCTGGACACTATCTAAGCACAATAGGCTACTAACTCACTCTATCCAAGCAAGTTTCGCCAAGAAAGAAAAATCTGAAACGAGCTCCTTTAAATAGAGCTCGAGTCTGATATGACCGCTACCAGTCGACTGCCCCTAGGGTAGTCGACTGGTCCCACTCAGATTCGAATGTTACAGTACCAACATTCGAATCACCAGCCATTACCAGTCGACTGCCCCTGGGGTAGTCGACTGGTCCTTCCCTAAGCCTAGGGTTACCCTTCCCGAGCACATTTCTCTCCGCACTCGAACCCTCCCGGCTTAGTTTCCGAGTACAACCACTCACACTCAGACCCTCATGACCTGGTCAACTATTCACCAGCAACCTCGACTGTTGCCTTCACGCCCTCTTCGTCTTCGACCCTCATCCCTCAGATGCGCACACAAGCCTCCAGCTTGCCTCCATGCCATCCTTCATGCACGCCTCGAAGTCCACGTCCCTCGGCTCATCGTCCCTGCTATCCATGGTCCCTCAGGTGCGCACACAAGCCCACGACTTGCCTCCATGCCACCCTTCACCTGAAGACATCAACCAAGTCTATGTGTACCTGCAAACTTGCACACTCACATACACATATTAGTCTAACAACAAACCCTAACTTAGGCATATTGACACAAACATCAAAACCTATGATCCTCTAGATCATATTTGGGCCGATTGCCCCAACAATCTCTCCCTTTTTGATGTATGACAATATGTTTAAGTTAGGTAAACAAAAACAACAATAGCAGTAGCAATTGAAAATTAAAGCATAGCAAACAAGAGGCAACCTCCCCCTTAACCTATGCCCTTTCTCAATTTTCAATTCTCATTACAACGCCAAGTTAAGTTATACCCAACATAACACTTAACACCACAAGTTTTCCTTTGTCAAGTTAAACCTAACTTAAGACCATAAGTTCTCCCCCTTTGACACCATCAAAATGATTGCCCCAAGCAATCCTACCCCTAGTGCCAAAAAGAACTCACTTTATCTCTGAAAACCCCCTCAGAAATCAACATATAGAATTACCAGTCGACCGCCCTCTATTATTCTCAACACACAGAGACAATCAGACTGATACAGTCCCATTCTGAAATCTCAGCCGAATTTCAGAAACCTCTAGAAAATTCTAGAAAATCCGGAAAAATCTAAAAGTTCGCAAGCACATTTATTATGATATACTCTACCATAGAAAAATATAGTTTCGTGAAAAATATCAAATGTGCTTGACTTTTGGTACAAACCCCAATTTCCTCACAAATGGTCATTTTGTATCAACTTGGAAATCCATATATGAATCTATGTGTTTGCCACCCCCATCTATTAATATTTCACACATATAATTGCCCTCAATTCTCCTTTTTTTTTTCTTATGTATTCTTAATATGATAACAACCTCCCCCTTTTTAGCTCTTAGCCCTAGATACATATGCACTTATCAACCTTCCTTGAATTCCATGATATCAACAAAGCCTCATTTCATACCATTAACATTAAATCATGAAGTAAAACTTTATACAAGGAATGTGAAAGCATAAACAAGGATTTTAATTCAAAGCCATATCCTATCATTCAATAGCAATTTATGAACTTCAAACCATATAAACAATATCAAGCCATGACATAAAATCTCATAAAGTAACATGAAAGCATAAGCAAAGGTTTCATTCATGACTTAAAAATAAAACATGAAAGTGGGATCAGTCGACTGCCCCAGGGGCAGTCGACTGAGAAAAAGAACAGAAAGTTTCCAGTTTTGGATTCACCCTGGACTAGTCGACTGGCTTTGAGCCAGTCGATTGGTACCTCAATTTCAATATTCCAGCCCTAAATTCAGAAATGCCTAATTAATTCCACAAATCTCTAAAAAATCTGAAATTTCGTGGAGAGATTTGTGAAGCCTATGTTTACTTGGGAAAAATATGTTTTCAAACAAAACTACTCCGAATCCCAAGATTGACATGAAATTCAACCCTTCCTAAATTGTATCATTGAAACTTATCCAAAAGTCCTAATTTTGGCCTCTCCTTGATGTATCTTCTCATACCTAACCACAATACATTTCTAGCACTGAGTTATATGACATTTACACATTAAACACTAATTTCTACCAAATATAATCCCATTTTCACCTTTTCCTCCATAAATCTCCTTTTAGTGTGCCAATTTTCTAGGGTTAAGACTCACCTTAGTCTTCCAACCCTTTGACACTCTACATAGTCCATCTAATTTCCTAGGAGAAGTCCTCCTGAGATTCATTGACCATGGATCCCATTTTGACCTCTAGAGCTCTCCCTTGAGCTCTTGACCCTGGTTACCTCCCTAGATAACTCATTCACAAATGCAAGACCACACCGGTGTTCCTCCGGTGCTTCTTGACCTTCAACTACAACTCTCTTAACTCTATATACCTTTTTCATGGTCAAATCCTTCTTTTTCTTTTGAAATGTCTTTTCCTTACCATTTTTGACCTTTTCTTTACCATAATCATAGGACATCCTTGAATATGACTTTTTACTATCATTTGATCTTCTAGGGTGATATCTTAGACCCGATTTACCATTTCTAATATGTTGATCATTATGTAGCACACCCAATCCCTTGGACCCTCTAATGAGTCTATCTAGGTTCTTTTCTAATTTATCAAGCTTTGCCCTCAAAATTTGATTTTCCTTTTCCAAGTTTCTAACCATAGTATCACCTGCCCATTTTGATCATTTCTAGATCTCCCTATTTTCTTAGGCATGTGTCTCCCTTTCTTAGGGTTGATGCCTTGATCCTTAGGTCTAGAAACCCTAGATTTATCATGAACCATAAATTCTTTGATATTTTGGCACGCAATAGTATTTCTATTTCTATCATGATACTTAAAACCAAAAGTACGTATAGGCAAGCAATCATTATTATTTCTAGCATTCATAAAAGCATTTGGAGCATAAGTAAAGTTACGGATTACCTCCCTTACCCTTGTAGCTCCCCCTTGATGTGAGCTCCTTCTTTTCTTCTCATATTTTCCCCATCTTCTCAAATGCTCCATCTTCTTGAGCTCTCCTTTTCTTGGACATTGAGTGTGATAATAACCTAGCTCCCCACAAGTATAGCACCTAATGCACTTCTTTTCTTTCTTTTCCCTACAACCCACATTAGATTTTAAATTAATGGACTTGGGTTTAGGGATTACCTCCTTTTTACCTAGTGGGCACTTGTCCTTGTAGTGCCCCTTCTTGTTGCATCCAAAGCATATCATGTGCTCTTTTGATTTGGCTTTGGTGGAGGTTGGAGCTTTTTCTTGCTCCGGTATTGATGAGGGTCTCTCCTCCCCCTCAATTTTTGAAGTTGACACCTCTTCTTCTTCTCTTGATAAAGTGGATGATCTTTCACTTGATTGTACCTCTTCACTTGATGAGGTTGACAATTCCTTTTCCTTTTCCCTTTCTTGGACCATTGAATTAATTTCTTTGGGCTCTTCCACTATTTGAGCTCGGGTAGGGTTTTCAAGAAATTCTTCCAACTTGTTCCACAACTCATGTGCACTTTTATAGTCCCCTACACCACTCAAAACATCATTAGGTAATAGATTAACTAATATACCAATTACCTTCTCATTTGCCCTAGAATGTGCTTGTTGCTCCTTAGTCCAATATCGAGGTCAAAGCTTTTTCTCGTGTTTGTCTCTTGGAATTTCAAAGGGCTCTTCTAACACCATCATGCACTCCCAATCAATCCCAAGCCAAGTCTTCATCCTTGTCCTCCAATAATCAAAGTCTTCATGATCATAAGGAGGTGGTGTGTTGATATCTTCCCCCAACTTGTCTTCCATCGTTCTTTCCTCTAGCTTGTGCTCCTTTGGCGGTTATTCCAACAAGAGCGAAACCTTGCTCTGATACCACTTGTTAGATCGTGTACGTCTTGCTAGAGGAGGGGGGGGGGAGGGTGAATAGCAACTTTTGGTTTCTTCCCTACAATCGTTAGTGCGCAAGCGGAATATACAAAACAAAACAAAACTAAAACAAGGAAGAAACACACCGATGTATGTGGTTCGGAGATAAAAACTCCTACTCTATGGTTGCCCGTAAGGTGGGTGATCCCTAATCCGTTGGTGGATGATTTCCCAGAGTACCTCCGGCTATATCTCGTATCTCCTTGTGGGTGGAGAAACCTCTCCACAACCTCTGGACACTATCTGAGCACAATAGGCTACTAACTCACTCTATCCAAGCAAGTTTCGCCAAGAAAGAAAAGTTTGAAACGAGTTCCTTTAAATAAAGCTCGAGTCTGATATGACTGCTACCAGTCGACTGCCCCTGGGGCAGTCGACTGGTCCCACTCAGATTCGAACGTTACAGTTCCAACGTTTGAATCACCAGCCATTACCGGTCGATTGCCCCTAGGGCAGTCGATTGGTCCTTCCCTAAGCCTAGGGTTACCCTTCCCTAGTATATTTCTCTCTGCACTTGAACCCTCTCGGCTTAGTTTTCAAGTACAACCACTCACACTCAGACCCTCACGACCTGGTCGACTCTTCACTAGCAGCCTCGACTGTTGCCTTCACGCCCTCTTCGTCTTTGGCCCTCATCCCTTAGACGCGCACACAAGCCTCCAGCTTGCCTCTATGTCATCCTTCACGTATGCATCAAAGTCCGCGTCCCTCGACTCATCGTCCCTGCTATCCATGGTCCCACAGGTGAGCACACAAGCCTGCGGCTTGCCTCTATGCCACCCTTCACCTGAAGACATCAACCAAGTCTATGTGTACCTGCAAATATGCACACTCACATACACATATTATCCAACAACAGACCCTAACATAGGCATATTGACACACACATCAAAACCTACGATCCTCCAGATCATACTTGGGCCGATTGCCCCAACAATTACTTTGCAGGTATGCCACAGAAGTAAAAGCCTGTTGAATATCGTAGGCCGAGCACCATTCCTGTATTTTCTGGCCCTGGAATTATCTTCCATTATCCGAGATGAGTTTATGAGGAATTCCATATCGACATAGGATGTTCTGCCACAGGAACTTGATCATGACCTGCTCGGTGATACACACCAGAGTCTCTGCTTCTATCCATTTGGAAGCATAATCGACGACCACTAGCAGGAATTGCTTCTGAGCTACAGCGGACGAGAATGGTCCCACAATATCCATGCCCCACTGATCAAACGAGCAGGAAATTGCCGATGCCTTCATCATTTCGACGGGTCGGTGCGGGAGGCAGTGGTGCTTTTGACAGGACAGGCACGTGGAGACCATCTTGTCAACGCCCTTCTGTAGAGTCGGCCAGTAATATCCGGCCAGCAGTGCCTTTCGGGCCACAACTCGGGCTCCCGCATGACTTTTGTAGATTCCCATGTGTATTTCTCTAAGCACATAGTCGGCATCTTCGTCGCCTAAGCACTTGAGCAGGGGTCGGACAAAGGCCCTTTTGTACAACACATCTCCTACCATCGAGTATTGCATTGCTCGCTTTTTGAGAAGTCTGGCTTCTTCCCGGTCGGCCGGGAGCACCCCTTCTGTTAGGAATACAATGAACGGCGCACTCCAGTCTGTTCCTAGCTCTAGCTCAGTTTGCTGCTATACATGCATCACCATCATCGCCTGGCCACTTGACTGAGGAAGCACCCAAGAGCCGACCGAGCTGGCCAACTTGGCCAGCTCGTCTGTCCTTAGGTTACTTTCCCAAGGGATCTTCTGCAGCTGCACCTCTTGGAACCCATCCTTCAGTTTCTCATAGGCTTCCACAAAGCCCTGCAACCGGTCACTGTTGATTTCGAAATGACCAGATATCTGTTGGATGACTACTTGGGAATCTGAGAATAATATCACTCGAGTAGCTCCCACGTGCTTGGCCGCTTGCAGCCAAGCTATAAGGGCTTCATACTTGACTTCATTGTTCGTAGCTCGGTACTCCAGCCGGACGGACAGATGCAATTGCTCCCCTTTCGGGGAACCCATTAGGATGCCAATTCCACTGCTCGATCGAGCTGACGAGCCATCCACATAAACTTGCCATGCTTCTTCAGTCTCTTCCGAATGTAACTCACTCAAGAAATCTGCCAAGCCTTGTGCTTTGATGGCTGGTCGAACTTGATACTGGATATCATATTCACTTAACTCGGTTGTCCACTTGATCAACCGGCTGGATGCCTCGAGATTCGAAGCCACCCGACCCAGGTTGTTGTTGGTTAGGACCACTATTGGGTGTGCTAGAAAATAAGACTGAAGCCTTCGAGCAGCTAACAGCAATACGTACGCCAACTTCTCGAGCGTTGTGTACCGGCACTCGGCTCCTTTCAGTAAATGGCCAAAAAAATACACAGGCTGCTGCTCGGCCCCCTCCTGCCTTACCAACACCATACTGACCGACTCAGCTGAGGCGACCAAATACACAGATAGAACTTCCCCAACCTCAGGCTTAGCTAAGATCGGCAACTCGGCGAGGTATGCCTTCAACTCCTCGAATGCCTTGTCACAGTCGGCGTCCTATTGGAACTTGGTGGCTCGGCGGAGTGTCTTGAAGAACGGTAGCCCTCGCTTGGCAGATCGAGAGATGAAGCGCGACAGGGCCGTGATCCTCCCGGTGAGCCTCTGTGCTTCTCGGAGGTTCCTTGGTGGGGGCATATCGAACAAGGCCTTCACTTTGCTGGGGTTGGCCTCGATGCCCCTCTCAGTCACTATGTACCCGAGGAATTTTCCGATCCGAGCTCCAAAAAGACACTTAGCAGGGTTTAACTTGAGTCCGTACCTGCGCAAAGTCTGGCAGGTCTCCTCCACGTCAGCCACCAGGTCCCCCGCTTGGCTGGACTTGATTAGGATGTCGTTCATGTATACTTCAATATTCTGGCCGATCTGCGTCTAGAAGACTTTATTCATCATTCTATGGTAGGTAGCACCGACGTTCTTGAATCCGAACGGCATGATAGTGTAGCAGTAAGTGCCGTCAGCCGTGATGAAGCTAACCTTCTCCTGATCCTCGATAGACAGGGGTACTTGGTGATAACCTTAATACGTATCCAGCATGGAGATGAGCTCGCTGCCTGCGGTCGAGTCGACCATCTGGTCGATCCGGGGTAGAGGGTAACAATCCTTCGAGTAGGCTCGGTTGAGGTCCCGGAAGTCGATGCAGACCCTCCACTTATTGTCAGGCTTGGCCACCAAAACTACATTAGCTAGCCAAGCTAGGAATTGGACTTCCTGAATGTGGTCGACTTCCAACAACTTCTCGATCTCAACTTGGATCACCTTATTTTGCTTGGTGCTGAAGTCTCGCTTCCTCTTCTTGACCGGTCGAGCATTAGGATACACATGGAGGTGGTGCTCAGCCACCTCCGGTCGGATGCCTTTTAGCTCCTTGACCGACCAGATGAACACATCTTGGTTCCTGGCCAACCACTCCATCAGGGGCTCCTTCAACCCAGTCGGCAACCCGGCAGCTATCTTGACCTTGGCCTCCACCCGATTGGGGAGCAACTGGACCTCTTCCTTGTCGTCGTGCAGCTCGGCCCAAGGAGAAGCCTGGACCATATTGCAGCTTGAGAAGTGGTGCAGGACCTTCTGGCTCTCCACCCGGACGTCATCTACGTAACATCTTCGGGCCACCCTCTGGTCTCCTCGGACTTCTCCTACCTTATTGCCGACTAGAAATTTGATCTTGAGGTAGAAAAGGTGGAAGTGACGGCTCTGAACTCGTTGAGGGTCGGTCGACCCAAGATGGCGTTATAGGTGGAGGGGGCGTCCACTACCAGAAACGTGGACCATCACGTCCTCTTCAACGACTCCTCGCCTAGGGAGATGGCCAGCCGAATCTGACCAGTGGGATGTACCTGGTTCCCCGTGAACTCAAACAACGGGGTTGCCACCAACTCCAGTTGGGACATCTCGATCTGCAGCTGGTCGAAGGCCTTCTTGTATAGTATGTTGACCGAGTTGCCGGTGTCCACGATAGTCCGGTGGGCTTGGTAGTTGGCGATGACGCCCGTGACGACCAGGGCGTTGTCATGCGGGACCTCCAATCCCTATAGATCATGAGGGCCGAAACTGATCTGAGGCCCCTGTGCTTGGGCGGCACTCGTGCCGAACTGATGAATCTCCAAGAAACGCACCTGTGCCTTCCGTGCTCGATTGGAGTCTCCCCCAGTAGGTCTGCCCAAGATGACGTGCACCCCTCCCCGGACGACATTATGTTGGTTGGCCAGCTCCTCGTCCATATCCTCGGCCTCGACCCGGTCCTCCTTGGGGAACAGGTTGCGAGCGACCGGGGGATTCCTTCACGGTTCTTCAGTTGCTGGGGCTGTGGCCGGGCCTCCTTGACCCAAGCTGCGCCCAGGAGATGCTTGTCGTCCACACCCTCGGGGAGCAGGAGCCCGACCCCTACCAGCTTGTCGTCACTCCTCTGTGGCGTGAGTGTGGCTCTGATGGAACGCGCAGTAGGGTCTCCAATGGGTTGGCAAACACCCCTGGGCCACCTGCTGCACTTGCAGCCTTTCCATGCCCACTCGATCGATGGGACCTCGCAGGCTACGAATAGGATCGCCTGGGGATCTATTGCTTTGGGGTGGCTTCTTGATCAACAAGCGGAAAAAATCTCCCTCCTGTAGTCCCTGGGAGAAAGCACTGACCAGGACCTCCGGTGTGGCGGTCGGCACATCTATCGCCACTCCGTTGAACCTCTTGATGTAAGCTCGGAGAGGATCTTTTGGGCCTTGCTTCAGCGCGAACAGGTTGAGGCTTGTCTTATGATGCCTTCGGCTACTAGCAAAGTGTTGGAGAAAGACTCTCCTTAGCTCCTCAAAACTTGATACCGACCCATTGGGGAGCTGGTCGAACCACCTCTGGGCCGGTCCCGAGAGGGTGGTTAGGAAGACTAGACACTTCACGCCCTCCAGATATTGATGTAGCAAGGCAACACTCTCAAATTTTATTAAGTGCTCTTCTGGGTCGGTGGTCCCCGCATACTCAGGGATCGTAAAGAATCGAAGGTGTCTGGGGACTGGGTCTTCCAAGATTTAGGAAGAGAAAGGGCTACGTACCAGGGTGGTTGGAGAGGGGTCGGCCAGGGCCTTTCCCTTGTCCAGACGCGACCCATACATCTGGTTGGACGTCGATGCCTCAGCCGACATTGAATCAGCTTCATTGTCCCTACCCCGATAGAAAGCTGTGGGGAAGGGAACAGAACCCCCTTCAGGTCAGGCATGCCTTCCCCGACCTCCTGAATGTACGAGCCCCGCCGGCTCACGAAATTTGGGCGTGTGGCTACCAGCTTGCGAGGGCCTCTGGGGGGTCATCTGAGCTCGGGTAGCCATCAGGAGCTCGTACTCCTCGGGCGTGACAGTCATCATGACTCGGTTGGGATCTTCCATCCTTTACTTCCGATCAGGCGAACGTCCCTCCTTCTAGCGCCAAATTTGATCCTGTCGCGAAGCGAGGTGGGCTCCTAAGAGCACGCGATCTCTCGAAGATCACAAACTGCATAGGCTGGCCCCGATCTGCAAGGAAAGGACCGTTAGAAAACCCGCCGGGAAAAGTCCCCGGCAAGGCACTCCGACGGTCAAGTCAGTCCTCGGTAGTGGAAGAGCGAAAGCAATGGAACAGTAGCAAAAATACTATTGCGCGTACCTGGGGGATGTGGAGCGGAGAGACTTATATAGCTGAGAGAGCTGGCAACTTCTGCCTAGTTTGCCACCTTTTGTCGTATACGAGGACAAGATAAGGCATACCCAGTGGTGGCAGGGTAATGCGTCGCATACCGGAAAAAGGAAACGGGCGCTATCAATTTATGGGCGAGCGCCGTCAGGCGCCGCTCGGCCTGACACAGACATAGGTGGTTGTGGTACGGGGTGCCAGGGCATGCCAGGAGATCATGGCGTCAGCGGGATACTCGTGATTCAGACCTAAATGGTATCAGGTTTGCGCCGACCCCGTACTTCTTCTGCTAGTCTTGTGTCAGGGAGTGGGTGTTCCTGCGAGTCATGACAAAACTTCTAATGATAGTGCCGGCTAAGGGTTGAGAATGAACTCGGGCCCAAAGACCATTATTATCGAGAGTAACTACGCTTCCCGAGTCAGAGTGTGCCCGAGTGGCAATACTCCGACTAAGTCCGTGAGTCCGCAGCGAATCGGCTGAAGGCTCGGTACCCTCGTCGCTCGGGTCTTTACTGCAGAGCTCGCCTTTGTGAGACTTCGGGGCTCAGTCATCACGTTCCTCAAGAATTATTCCATGGTCGAGGCCGAGCTGAATCGACTGTTTGAACTATCCATTTGCCCATTTGATGGGGCCTCAGAGGCTTTTGACCCAGACCCCCCCTAACGAGGTGCTAGGATGACCGACCTGCTTACCCGCACTATGGGCCAGGCCCATAAACATGGGTTGGGACCAAAGGACATGAAAACAACGGATTATCCTGAAGCCGTACTCGTATACTTTTCCTTTCAAGTCTAGTGAAATTGGATGAATAGCAGGTTTTCCGACTAGAATGGCTCCAAGAGCACGGGAATGCTGCTTCACAGTCATCATCGCCTGATTGACATTGAAAAGTTAGCATGTTTTGTCTTTCCTACATAAATGGATGGAATCAAACCTACCGTGAGTGGTGCAGCTCCGCAACGCCATTTGTTCACAGGAGTTGATAGAAATGTGCAAGCAGACTTCCCTGTAAAGAAGCCTGAAAGATCTACAGTTTTGTTCCCAAATACCTTTCCTTCACACTATCAAACTAGGAGGTATGGCTTGAGAAAGGCAAAGACCTACAAGGGGAAGCCTCACAAGTCTCATGTGAGAGTAATAAAGAAGAAATATCAAAATGACCGTGCAAAAGTGAGAAAATGCAAATGCTTCATATGTGGCAAAGAAGGTCACTTTGCACGAGAATGCAGAAACAAAATCGGCAACACGGAAAGGATCGCGATGCTATGCGAACTAGAGTTGCCTGAGGATTACGATATTGTGTCCGTTGATCCAGAAGAAACTGATAGCGATGCTATATGCAACATTTCTGAAGGAGAACATGATACGGAGTAATACTACAGTCTGGTAACGAGTACTATACCTGAAACATTATTTGTGCTAATTGGGGAAACCCATGGCTGGCAGGTTCAGGTGGACATTCCTGAAGACCAATATAACTATGAGCATGAATGACAAGCAAACTCTGAAGTCAGCTCGCAATATCTTAGATGTGTCTTCTGTAAGATGAATACTACAAGAAGATCAAGAGGTCACTGCACCAACTGCAAGCTAACTACATGTACATTATGTGCGGGAGATTATTTGAAGATTGACTTCAAACTAGCACCACCTCCCTCGGTACAATATGATGACAGAAACTTAATTTATGAACTAATTGGCTACACTCAATACTTGATGGCAGAAAATCAAAGACTGAAGGATGAATTGGCCAGAGTTATAAAAAGAAATCAAAGTTCAGAAGATAGGTTATCTGAGGAGCTGATGGAGGACTTGCAAGAATTATCACTAGAGGACCTGCAGAAAGGAATAGAGCAAGTCAATGTGTCATACTTGGCAGAGCAAGTTATATCCAAAATAACCACTGAAGGACAAGTAAATCAGAAGAATGTCCTTAACCGGCTCTACAATATTAGGGTGAATTTCGAAATCCCTGACGTCCTAGCATTCTGTGTTAATGCCATATTGGACACTGGAGCCTCCTCATGCTGCATTGATACACGATCTATCCCAGGTCAGGCTATTGAGACGAACTCCTATGTAATTATCATTAATGGAGTTAATTCTTAACAGGAGGCAAGGATGAAACTTAAATCTGGGCAAATGATTATTGGAGACAACAAATTCAGAATTCCCTTCACTTATGCCTTCGAAATGACTTTGGGAAGAGGGATACAAATGGTACTTGGTTGCAACTTCATCCGAAGCATGTAAGGAGGTGTGCACATTGAAGGTAATAATGTTACCTTTTACAAAAATATTACTACAATTGCAAACAATCAAAGTGCAGCAGCTTCAATCGAAGAACTAGGCATGGAAGAGTGGGAGTATGTTCAGATACAGGAAGAGGTGTTCTCTGCTGGTATAATCTCTAACCCGAATATTCTTGCAAACACAGTTCTTTGTTGAACAGGCTTAAGGAGCAAGGCTACATAGGGGAAAACCCGCTCCAGCATTGGTCAAAGAATGAAATAATGTACAAAATTGACATTATAAATCCTGATATCACTATTCAGGATAAGCCTCTTTCAAGTGTAACTCCAACACTTAAGAAGTCCTTCGAAAAGCATGTGGATGCCCTTCTGAAATTAAAGGTCATAAGGCCTAGTAAGAGCAAGCATCACACTATGGCCACGATTGTACAATCAGGAACTTCTATTGATCCAAAGACAGGAAAGGAGATTAAAGGGAAGGAACGGATGACCTTTAATTACAAGACACTGAACGACAAACACTTATAAGGATCAATACAGTCTTTCCGGGATCAACACTATATTGAAGAAGTGGGAAATTCAAAGATTTATTCAAAATTCGATCTGAAATCTAGATTTCATCAGATCGTAATGGATCCCACTTCAGTAGAATGGACAACCTTTATTTGTCCATCAAGATTATACGAATGACTTGTAATGTCATTTGGTTTGAAGAATGCTCCTACTGTGTTCCAGAAAAGATGGATCAATGCTTCAGAGGTACTAAAGATTTTATTACAATATATATTGATGATATTCTTGTTTTCTCTAACACAAAGCGAGAGCACATCAAGCATTTGGAGATCATGCTAGGCATATGTGAAAAGCATGGTTTGTTGTTACTCACTCCCACCAAATACAAGATTGGTGTACCAAGAATCGAGTTCTTAGGAGTAGAAATTGGGGAAGGAAAGCTTAAATTACAGCCCCACATCATCAAGAAGATAACAGAATTTAAGGATGATCAGCTAAAAGAAAAGAAAGGGCTACGATTATGGTTAGGTATATTAAATTATGCTCGTACATATATACCTAACTTGAGTTCTAAGCTTGGTCCCCTATACGAGAAGACGTTACCCTATGGCGACAAGAGAATGAAGAGCTCAGATTGGGCTCTAGTTCGTGAAATCAAGGCCCAGGTTAATCAACTTCCTGATTTGGAGATACCTCTTGAAGGGGCCTATATTGTGCTTGAGACTGATGGTTCCATGATGGGCTGGGGTGGCATATGTAAATGGAAGTCCAACAAATATGATTCAAGAAGCATGGAGAAAATCTGCGCCTATGCACATGGTAAATTCCAAGTGGTAAAATAAGTAATAGATGCGGAAATCTATATGGCAATGGAAACCATGGCGACACTAAAGATTCACTTCCTGGACAAGAAAGAAATTACACTAAGAACTGATTGTCAAGCCATAATCAGTTTTCACAACAAAACAGCCAGGAACAAACCATCCAGAGTTAGATGGCTCGCCTTTACCGACTATATCACCGACACTGGTGTTAATGTAAACTTTGAGCATATTGATGATAAGCTAAACATTCTTGCAGATACTTTCTCCAGGCTAGTAGAAGGGCAAGAAACCGTAGCAGCCCTCACCGACGCTGAGGAGGAAGCATCGTGCTCTACACGATTCCCATTGCTCGTCGAATACGAAGATTTAATTAATGACAAATTACCAAAACTATGTTGGTGCAAGTTGCATCAATGATGTTCCTCTTTAAGTGTTTTAATGTTTGACAATATACTTAAGTCAGTGATATATTAAATAGACAAAGGGGAGCAAAGGAGAAGTAACCTAAGTTGAAGAAAAGTCCTAGTTAATCTAGGTATCGAAACCCTAAGACCTAGCGAAGGGCTGCTAGGCACCTAGCGAAGGGCTGCTAGGTATCGAAACCCTAAGACCTGACGAAGGGCCGTTGGGCACCTAGCGAAGGGCTGCTAGGCATCGAAACCCTAAGACCTAGTGAAGGGCTGCTAGGCACCTAGCGAAGAGCTGCTAGGCACCTAGCGAAGAGCTGCTAGGCACCTAGCGAAGGGCTGCTAGGCATAGAAGACCTAGCGAAGGGCTGCTAGGCACCTAGCGAAGGGCTGCTAGGAATAGAAGACCTAGCGAAGGGCTGCTAGGCATAGAAGACCTAGCGAAGGGCTGCTAGGCACCTAGCGAAGGGCTGCTAGGAATAGAAGACCTAGCGAAGGGCTGCTAGGCACCTGGCGAAGGACTGCTAGGGAATGAAGTCTTAGTCTAAGGGACTGAGCAACTTAGCTGAGCGATGACTAAGGACAGGAGTAGAGACAGGTTGGGGTTCGAGCGTCTCGAGATCCGGAGTAATCGGAGGCTAAGCAAAAGTCCACCCGAAGGGCTGGGTGGCAACCGTCTCCTGAAAGGAGTAGGTGAAGGGCGAGTTCTCGGGGATGGGAACTTGTGCCGGTTCGACCTAGGGTTTCGTGGAGATCCGAAGTCCGAACCAAGTCCTTAAGGCTAAAATTATATGTATATATGTTATGTGGTTATGTATCTTGCAGGTACCAAGATTGGAAGATATAGTAGGCTGCTGGAGGCCCTAAGCAGGGCACCCCCATCAGTGGGGGCACCCCCCATGCACCAGGGCGCCCCCAGTGTTGGGGGTGCCCAAGCCAAAGAAGAAAAAGTGCAGTTTGTGATGTAAGCAGAATAGGTGTCAAGCAGGGCGCCCGGAACGTCCAGGGCGCCCGGGTTCAAAATTGTTTTGGCGGTTTCGAGCCCGAAACATAGATAAGCCTTCATAAGGGTGCCTGGGAGGTTTGGGGCACCCTGGTCAAAGGTTTTATCAGTTGCGGCGAGGTCGGCGCAGGGATAAGGTTTGATCGGGTTTATCGGGGCGCCCCCAGCGTCCAGGGCGCCCGCAGGAAGCCTATAAAAGGGGCTTCGACCCCTCTGCTTCAACAACAACTGTGAAGTACCATTCTGATCATTCTGACCGACGACAACGCGCTAGAGACGAGGCTCTATGACCAGGAGGCTCCAGGAGGAAGTGCGCGGCACTTCGGAGGTCCAGATCGGCCGAGCTTCAGACTTTGTCTTGTTGGTTTGCTTTTATTTTATTCCGTACTTAAATTTATTTATCTTTTGATTGTAAACTTGCACTGTAAGTCGGGTTTCTCCGCCTCCGGAAAGTCCGGGAAGGAGACCAATAGTGGACGGGCGTTCCCGTGCATAGGCCTTGGATGTACTGACCCTGGGGGGTCGGGAACCAAGTAAAAATCCCGCTGTGTCCCTGTGTCTGTTTATTTTCGTTCTGCTTTACTTTTCCGCTGCACTAACGCTCTGAGTCCAGAACGACAATCGAAAGTCTTACGAAGTTTCCGAAATATTTGAACGGTCGATATTCACCCCCCCTCTATCGACTGTTAGGATCGATACGCCTTGCTAGAGGGGGGGTGAATAGCGATTTTTCGAACCCCTTCTTCCTACAAGATTGTTAGCGCAGCGGAAATACAAATAACACAATAAATACAATGCTAACAAACCGTATTTAGTTGGTATCCACCCCGGTCGGGTGACTAATCCAACAATCCGTCGGTAGATCACTCCCCGGATAACCTCCGGCTATCACGTGTCGCTCCTTGTGGGTGGAGAAACCTCACCACAACACCAACCAAAGCTCTGGACACGAAGACTACTAACTTGCCCTTAACCAGAACAAGTTTTGTCAAGAAACTCAGCCACCACGAAGTCCTCTTTAAATAGGACTCGGGGCTGATTTCTCACTACCAGTCGACTGCCCTAAGGGCAGTCGACTGGTGCCAGCCAAATTCGACCGTTGCACCCCAACGTTGGAATTTTAGCCAACTCACCAGCCACCTACCAGTCGACTGCCCCCAGGGCAGTTGACTGGTCCCAGGCTGAGACCTTTCTGTGAGTTCCATCAGTCGACTGCCCCCATGCCAGTCGACTGGTCTACTCACCCACCTAAGGTTACCCTTCCTGAGTACATTCCTCTCCGCACTCAAACCCTAGGATTTCCCGAGTACAATTACACTGCACTCGTACCCTCACGACTCGACTGACTCCTCCTCCGCAGCCTCGACTGTTGCCTTCGCGCCCTCTTCATCTTCGGCTCCCGTCCCTCAGATGCACGCAAGCCTCCAGCTTGCCTCCATGCCATCCTTCACGCATGCCTCGAAGTCCGCGCTCATCAGCTCATCGTCCCTGCTCTCCAAGGTCCCTCGGATGCGCATGCAAGTCTCCAGCTTGCCTCCATGCCATCCTTCACCGTACTGAGGCCGTCCAGTCAAGTCCATATGCGTAACCTGTACAACCTGCATACTCAACATACGCATATAAGAATACAAGGGAAAACCTAACTTAAACCCTTTGCCCAAACATCAAAACCTATGGTCACTCCGGACCATCTTAGGGCCGATTGCTCCAACAATCTTCCCCTTTTTGATGTTTGACAATCCGTTTAAGTTAGGAAAGCAAGATAGTAGTCAATAGCAAAAACCATGCTAAACAAATGCATATGCAATGCAGAAATGGATCCTATCCCAAGGCATCCCACATCTAACCCTCCAAGTTAGGAATTTTACACCTAGCCCTCCAAGCTAGCATTTTCCCACCTAACCCTTCAAGTTAGGATTTTCACCACCTAACCCTCCAAGTTAGGATTTTCTACCAAACTGGGATTTTTAAAGCTTCTCCCAAGCTCCCCCTTACACTGGACTTACAAAGGCTTTTTAAGAACCTCTCCAAGGTTCCCCTTACGCCAAGAATGGAGCAACCATGCTCCCCCTTAATCTCAGCTCATCCTAAACCTAGGGTTTCTTGCAAAGGTAAGTTTAGTTTCCCAACTTAAACCCAAGTTCTCCCCCTTTGCCATACATCAAAAAGACCCCAATAATATCCCAATTATTGGTTCTTTTAATCCCCAATGATCCTAAACACAGTGTACTAGACCCCTATACACATGTTTCTTATCACTTGGACCCAAGTCAGCTGCTGGATACCCACACCAGCCCTGACCAGTCGACTGCCCCCAGGGCAGTCGACTGATACTCTGATAATTAATTTTCTGGCCGAATTTCAGAAACGCGCCAAAAATTTCACAAATCTCCAAAAATTTCCAAATTTCGTGGAGAACTTTGTGGTACCCATACCTACTTGGGAAAAATACATTTCACCATGTATCTATCCCCATTCTCAAGTTTGGTACAAAACCCAAAAGTTTTCTTATGAAAATTAAGGCAAATAGGAGACAACCTCCCCCTTAACCCATGCATTCTCCCAATTTTCATTTTTCCCAGGTCAAGTTCTACCCAACTTAACCTCCTAGACACCACGTTGAGTCATACACAACTCAACACCCGAGTTCTTCCCCCTTTGACACCATTAAGGCTTGCTCCCAAGCAACCTTCCCCTTAGTGCCAAAAGAACTCAACAACACTCTAAAATATTCTAAAGTTTGCAAACACACTTGCTTGGATATACCCAATCCTAGAAAAATATGATATCATGAAAATATCAAGTGTGTTTGACTTTTGGTACACATCTAAATTCCTTAAAAGATTTGGCATTTTGAAATCAAGTCATTATTCCTTGTGTTCGCTTCTTCTAACCCTTTCAAATTGACATAAGGAATTGTCCTCAACTCTAAGGTTTATCCATAATTCCAAGTGTTTCTAAAAACCCCTTCAGAAATCACTTATTAACACTCTGCCCTCACTGATCAGTCGACTGCCCAAATGGCAGTTGACTGCAAAAACATACAGTGTGCATTTTGGCTCGGACCAGTCGACTGCCCCCAGGGCAGTCGACTGATACCTGATTTTCAGGTTTTCAGACCGAAATTCAGAAATGCCCTAAAAATTCTACAAATCTCCAAAAATTATGAAATTTCGTGGGGAGATTTGTGAAGCCAATATCTACTTGGGATAATTCTGAGGATAATTTGAAGATAAACTTCTCCTAGATAATGACTTAATCATAGATAATCTTGAAAACTATTACAAAACCTTAACTAGTGGCCCAAATTACTCCTCCTATTTTGAGGATACTAACAGATATAATTTTGAGGATAAGGAGGATATGAAATTATCTAAGATTAGGGCCATAGTCAATAAAAACTACAAAAATTCAAATAAATCAAAATTATTAGAAAAACTTGAAAAGATAAATAAAGATGAAGAAGAAATTCTCGAAATAATGAAAATAATGAATTTAAATCCACAATTATTAATTAATCATTTCAACCTTAATTATTCAAATTTCAATTAATTTAAATAAAACTCAAATTAATTCAATTAATTAAAATTAAATTAAATTAAATTCTTAAATTAAATTAAAATTAAATCTTAATTAATTTAAATTTAAATTCTAATTAAAACTTAAATTTAAATCTTAATAAAATCTTTATTAAATTTAAATTAAATCTTAATTAAATTCAAATTAAATCTTAATTCAATTAAATTCAAATTAAATTCAAATTAAATCCAAATTAAATTAAGCAAATCAAATTAAATTAAATTAAATTAAATTCGAATTAAATTAAATTAAATTCAAATTAAATCTTAATTAAATTAAATTCTAATTAAATCTCAATCTTAATTAAATTAAATTCAAATCAAATTAAAGCAAATTAAATTCAAATTAAAGTAAATTCAAATTAAATTAAATTAAACCTTAATCAAATCTTAATTAAGTCAATTAAATCAATTTAATCCAAATAAAGTTAATTAATTCAATTTACTTCAAATAAATTCAACTTTAATTGATTCAAATTAATTCACTTCAATTAATTCTTAATCAATTCATTAATTCATACTTCAATTAATTCTTAATTAACTTGAATCCAAAATAACTTAAACTCGAACTAAACTAAAACCTTACCTAAACCGCAACAATTAATTTAATTAAATTAAATATGTCAAAGTGGGTTGACATATTCGTGGGTTCACACGACATGTATCAAATCGGGAATTTGATATATCATTAGAAACTTAAATAAAATGATTTGACTTGTTTGACTCATGCATAATTGCCATGCCATGCATTTGCTTCTTCTTTTAAATATATGACATGTCATTCATATTTAAATTTTATGCATATATTAGAATGGCTATAGGAAAAAGAGTAATTGAAACTTGATCAACCTAGTATTGGGTGGCGGTGAGATGAAAGTACGTTAGGGAAGCCAATTCTAATAAGGTCAAGTATACTTGGTCTCTTTAGACTGGTGAAACTAGCCGAAGCTACCGATCCAAGACTCAAACTAGTTAGACCAGAATTTTTCAAAAAGTAATTTTGAAAATGAAATTTCATTAAAAGGTTTTGTCAAGGAAAGGGTTGATGATCCAATAAGGCTACGGCCAAAGAAGGCCTAGTGCCTCGCCAAGACCTGGAAGCCAATTTTTGAAATTCAAATTCAAGTTACTTCGTGTCAAATTCAAATCTAACACAAGCTTCAATTAAATCTTAGAGTTAATAATAAATTAAGAAAAATAATTCAAGCATCTCACAATACACCTATAAGACAACCATGCTTGTTGTATTGATACATCTAAAATGGGTGAGATGTTAAGGACTAATGAATTGAAAAATATTTTTCAAATTGTTTTTCAAAATCATTAGACTATTTTTCTAAAAATATTTCAAAATTGTGCTTCAACATAATAATATTTTTATGGAATTCATGCTTGTCTGATTGATTATACATATTATACATTTTTCAAAAAGTATATCTTCTCAAAAATTGTGTGACTCACTCAATTAGACACAAGCCTATTAGGACAACACTAAAGTTCCTTAAGGCACTTAGATAGAGTCAAACGGTGTTGGATGCAGGGGGAGTGTTTTGTTCTTTTCGTTAAAAATATTTTTCGAAAACTGCACCTTAACCTCTATCACATATGGTTTCCAAATTATCTTCTTTCCAAATTGTGGTTTCAAAATCTATATTTCTGAAAATTAATGTTCATTTGATTTTGATAAACCCTAAAGACACAGAGGAAGGTCCACTTCATGATCTAAAAGGACTCCTAGGACGTGTCATATTTAGGGGGAGTCTGAATCAACCTTCTGACAAGTTTTAAATTATTAATTATTCTTTTGATCTGAATCAAACCTTAAGACTTAGAGGAAGAGTACTTGTGGTCAACAAGCTTCCCAGGACTGAGTCAAGTTTAGGGGAGGTCAAATTAAAAGAATTATTTAATAACATGTTTTTTTACTATATCTTCTAAATCTTGCTAAAAATATAAGTATTCTTTCGAAATACTAACATTTTTCCCTTAAAAATACCAGTATTTTCAAAGCTTCGTCTGGTTTTGATCAATTTAAAAAATGTTTATCTTGAGTTTGGAAAATCTTCTAGGACACTTAGGAAAATGTCCTTGTAGTGTTAACAAGGTTTCCTATGATTGTGTCAGACTGGAAGATAAACCAAGTCAAGTATTATGACTTCAAAAAATTATACATTTTTCAAAATATACTTACATCCTATTATTCTAATTTTCAGAAGTTGTGTGACTTATGAAATTATTTTTATATTTACTTGAATTTGAAAATTTTCCAGGACACTTAGGAAAATGTCCTTGTAGTTAACAAGGTTTCCTAGGATTGTGTCAGACTGGAAAAGAAACCTAGTCAAGTAAAATGTTATATTTGAAAAATTACTTAAATTTTTCAAAGTTTCATCTTTTTCAAAAATAGTTGGTACTTGCGAAATATGCATTCCAAAATAGCATTCTTTCAAAAGGTATGCATTTTCCAAAAGTACTTATATTTTTCAAAAAAAATACTTGCATTGTTTTTAAAAAAAGATCATAATAATTTTCAATGTACTTGTACTTTTCAAAGCGCATAGCATCTTTTTTAAAATATGCATTTTTCAAAAATTGCAACATACCATTCAAAATACAATGCTTTCAAAAATTTTGCACTAAGTATTTTCAAGATCCAAAGGTTTTCATTGTTGGTGCAAGTATTTTCTTGTGTTTTTTTATGTATGACAAAGGGGGAAAGGTGTGCTTAAGTTAGAAAGTTAGAAAAATTTTCTCCCAAAAATCAAAAATATCAAAAATATAATTTCAAAACTTATATCATTATTTTATTTTTTTATCCCAAGGACAGTAAGTTAGCCCCTTTTAAACCAATCTAAATTAAGTTATTGTCAAACATCAAAAAGGGGGAGATTGTTGGTGCAAAGTGCATCAATGATGTTCCTCTTTAAGTGTTTTAATGTTTGACAATACACTTAAGTCAGTGATACATTGAACAGACAAAGGGGAGTAAGAGAGAAGTAACCAAAGTGGAAGAAAATACCTAGTTAACCTAGGCACTAAGACCTGGTGAGTGAAGCCGGGCACTATGTCCTGGCGAAGGGCTGCTGGGCACCTAGCGAAGGGCTGCTAGGTATCGAAACCCTAAGACCTGATGAAGGGTCGTTAGGCACCTAGCAAAGGGCTGCTAGGTATCGAAACACTAGGTCCTGGCGAAGGGCTGCTGGGCACCTAGCGAAGGGCTGCTAGACATCGAAACCCTAAGACCTAGCGAAGGGCTGCTAGGCACCTAGCGAAGGGCTGCAAGGCATAAAAGACCTAGCGAAGGGCTGCTAGGCACCTAGCGAAGGGGTGCTAGGCATAGAAGACCTAGCAAAGGGCTGCTAGGCACCTGGCGAAGGACTGCTAGGGAATGAAGACCTGGCGAAGGACTGCTAGGCACCTGGCGAAGGACTGCTAGGGAATGAAGTCTTGGTCCAAGGGACTAAGCAACTTAGCTGAGCGATGACTAAGGACAGGAGTAGAGACGGGTCAGGATTTGGGCGTCTCGAGGTCCGGAGGTATCAGAAGCTAAGTAAAAGTCCACTCGAAGGGCTGGGTGGCAACCGTCTCCTGAAAGGAGTAGGTGAAGGGCGAGTTCTCGGGGATGGGAACTTGTGCCGGTTCGACCTAGGGTTTCATGCAAATCCAAAGTCAGAACCAAGCCCAGGGCGCCCCCAACAGTGGGGGCGCCCCCAGACAAAGCTAAAAAATGCAGTTTAAGTGTGGAAGCAGAATAGGTGTCAAGTGGGGCGCCCGGAGCGTCCGGGGCGCCCGGGTTCAAAGCTGTCTTTGCAGTTTCGAGTCTGAAACTCAGATAAGCCCTCATGAGGCCGCCCGGGGGTCCGGGGCACCCTGGTCAAAGGTTTTATCAGCTGCGGCGAGGTCGACGCGGGGATAAGGTTTGACCGGGTTTATCGGGGCGCCCCAGGAGGCCTATATAAGGGGCTTCGACCCCTCTGCTTCATCAACAACTGCCAAGTACCATTCTAATCATTCTGACCGACAACAACGCGCTAGAGACGAGGCTCTACGACCGGGAGGCTCCAGGAGGAAGTGCGCGACACTTCGGAGGTCCAGATTGGCCGAGCTTCAGACTTTGTCTTGTTGGTTTGCCTTTATTTTATTCTGCACTTAAATTTCTTTATCTTTTGATTGTAAACTTGCATTGTAAGTCGAGTTTCTCCTCCTCCGGAAAGTTCGGGAAGGAGACCAATAGTGGACGGGCGTTCTCGTACATAGGCCTTGGATGTACTGACCCTGGGGGGTCGGGAACCAAGTAAAAATCCCGCTGTGTCCCTGTGTCTGTTTATTTTCGTTCTGCTTTTCTTTTCCGTTGCACAAACACTCTGAGTCCAGAACGACAATCGAAAGTCTTACGAAGTTTCCGAAATATTTGAACGGTCGATATTCATCCCCCTCTATCGACGGCACCGGTCCTACAGAATCTTGCCCAAACAATGCACACGTCCTCTCTTTTCATTTTCAGGTCCTTGTACTTTTGAAAGCAAGTCATCCTTCCAAAATATGCAACCTTGTTTGCTTTGAGATACTTGGGATGCATCACCCTCGAGTATATATTTTTTAATTTCATCCTGAAACACCATATACATATAATAATATGTTAATTGCCACATTAATCTTTTAATAATAATATTTAAATTTACCATTGAGACTATTAGTCCGCGGTTAATTGGGAAGTTAGATTTTATTTTTTAAATATCAATTATTTTAGGTAAATCTTTTCGATTTTATTAAAATAAACTTTATTGGAGTGTTAATTTCAAATATAAAAATTTATTATATTGAGTTTTATTTTAATATATATATTAAAAAATTTGTTAATTATCGATCGAATTAATTGATTTTATATTATTTTTTGTTTGGTTGGTTTTAATAATAAAAATTGATCTACTTGGTTGGTCGAAAAAAATTTGATTAGTTCTATTTTAACAAATTTATTGTGGTTGGTTCAATTTTGACTCAATGATCACCTCTATCGATGATGGTTTCAAAGTGATCTGGTGGCTCACCATAATCAACAGAGATGAAAGGAGTTTGATGGATAAGGCTTCGGAATAGTGGTTGTTGACATTGGAGATTCCAAAGCGACGGATAAAGAGGTAGATAAAGACATCGACGGATTGTGTTATAAAAATTGGACAGACATAGAAGAAAACATGGTTACGAGGAGGAGGGAGGTGTTAAACAGATGAGTAACGGGAGTATAAATAAGTTATATATAAAAAAAGAATCTAGAGAAGCGGAGTTGGGTTGAGAGTTAGAAGAAAAAAATGATTAATGAGGGTTTTTCAATTTTAGACGATCGATCCGATCTCACTATTACAAAAATAATAGTTAATAGTGACGAACTTTTTTAATAGTCCGTCGCTATTGGCGACAGATATATAGTATTCGTCGCAATAGTTGCGCGCCAAGTCAAACTCCTAAATATAGCGACGGACTTGGTCAAAGTCCGTTGATATAGCGAAGGATAATTTAAATTATCTGTCGCTAGATTTAAGCGCCGGGTCAACCCCCTAAATATAGGGACGGACTTGGTCAAAGCTGTCGCTAATCTGTGACGGACAAGTTAATCCGTCGCAATAATAGTTAAAAAAGTGACGACCCCCTTCCCCCGCGGCCATGCGATCCGGTGAACCCTAGCTCTCCCCTCTTTGACGCGCTCTCGGCGATTCTCCTCCGGCGAACCCTCCTCCGATCCCAGGTACGCGAGCTAAGCCACATTTGGCGTATTTTCGTCATTGGTTTGTGCATCCGTGGCGGCGTCGTCTTCTCCGGGCAGGCACGGCTTGGCACGGTCACACGCGGTCTCTCGCGGCCTCGCGCGGGCAGGCGCGGCCTCCCACGGCCCCCTCGTGGGCAAGCGCGGCCAGAGTTTGACTGAATCCGTCGCTATTACGATTGATTTGCGATGGATAATTGGCTTTTCCGTCGCTATAACGATCGATTAGCGGCGGAGTTTGACCAAATCCGTCGCTATTACTATATATTATCGACGGAGTTTGACCATATCTGTCGCTACCACAATTGATTTGCGACGGATATTTGACCATCCGTCGCTACTAAATCTCCCGACCACGTCACCCCATTTTCTCGGTGTTTGTGACGGGTTTATATATCCGTCGCTAATATAGCGACGGAGTTTTTTCTCTCCGTCGCTACCTTAGCTCTGCGATGGGGTTTCGGTCGACGGTGCCAACTCCGTCGCTAATCCGTCGCGATTAGTATTTTGCAACGGAATAACGATGGATTACGTCCGTCGTAATTTCTTATTATTTTTGTAGTGCACGGAAGGATGAGAGATTAAAATCAGAGCTCTATGTAGTCAAGGTTTTAGGACTAGAATTTAGACTATTTTTATTGTTATTAATTTGATTAAAGGTATTTACAATCATGCTATAATAATACGTGAATTGTCACATCAAGTTAATTTTTTAATAATAATATTTAAATTTACAATTGAAACTATTAGCTGACGGTTAATTGGGAAGTTAGATTTTATTTTATAAAAAATATATTAGTCATTTCGGTTAAATCAGTTCGATTTTAATTTTAAATTATAAAGATCGATTAAATTGTTTATATTTTTTTATTAAAGTTTTAATTTAAAATATAAAAATTTATTATATTAAGTTTTATTTTAATATATATTTTAAAAAATCAATTAATTCAGTTACTAATTGAATTAATCAATTTTTAATAAGTTCATTTTGTTCGATTTTGATCAATTAGGTTGGTAAAAAAAATGTGGTTAGTTCTACTTCACAAAACTTAATTCGATTGGTTCGATTTTAATCGAATGCTCACCCCTATCCATGATGATCTCCAAGTAGCTTGTGGCTCTTTGGAATCAATGGAAAGGGTTGATGAAGAATGCCTGGGAGTAGGAGTTGTCCACGTTTGGGGATTCCAAAGCGACAAATAATACGGTAGATGGAAGCACCGACAAAGGATGTCATAAAGATTGGACCGATATCAAGGGCGGAGCTAGGATATTGATTTAGTGTAGGCAAATTATAACTATTACCGATGGACACATTGTAGAGGACTCGATTTAATTCCGACGGCAAACTCGACAGTAATGTAACGGTTGAAGCTCATATAATATAAAGTTAGCAGGATCAAAATCATACATTGAATTATTTCAAAGGCCACTTTTAAAATATGAAAATCATACAATTAGCCAGATCAAAATTATATATTGAGATGATGTAGTAATAAGGACACTATTCTCATTTATTAGTTATTACACTCACATGAGGCCAATCTAACTATAATATTACAATAGTTTAAACTATCAATAACATAATTTGAATTTCAATAACTTCAGTAGATTTTTTGATTTATTCATTACTACACTGGTAAAAGAGATATGATATGACATGTACCTTGAATTCATTGTGATTTCAAGACTAGATCCAAAAATTGTGACGTGGAGCATGAATAACACTAAGCACCTCCTTCCTCTATTAATTTGATTAAAGGTATTTACAATCATACTATAATAATATGTGAATTGTCACATCAAGTTAATTTTTTAATAATAATATTTAAATTTACAATTGAAACTATTAGCTGACGGTTAATTGGGAAGTTAATTTTGTTTTATAAAAAATATATTAGTCATTTCGATTAAATCGATTTTAATTTTAAATTATAAAGATTGATTAAATTGTTTATGTTTTTTATTAAAGTGTTAATTTAAAATATAAAAATTTATTATATTAAGTTTTTTTTTAATATATATTTTAAAAAATCAGTTAATTCAGTTACTAATTGAATTAATCAATTTTTAATAAGTTCATTTTGTTCGATTTTGATCAATTAGGTTGGTAAAAAAAATATGGTTAGTTCTATTTTACAAAACTTAATTCGATTGGTTCGATTTTAATCTAATGCTCACCCCTATCCATGATGATCTCAAAGTGGCTTGTGGCTCTCTGGAATCAATGGAAGGGGTTGATGAAGAATGCCTGGGAGTAGGAGTTGTCCACGTTGGAGATTCCAAAGCGACAAATAATACGGTAGATGGAAGCACCGACAAAGGATGTCATAAAGATTGGACCGATATCAAGGGCGGAGCTAGGATATTGATTTAGTGTAGGCAAATTATAACTATTACCGATGGACACATTGCAGAGGACGCTTCTCTCGCTTTAATTCCGACGGCAAACCCGGTAGTAGTGTAACGGTTGAAGCTCATATAATATAAAGTTATCAGGATCAAAATCATACATTGAATTATTTCAGAGACCACTTTTAAAATATGAAAATCATACAATTAGCCAGATCAAAATTATATATTGAGATGATGTGGTAATAAGGACACTATTCTAATTTATTAGTTATTACACTCACATGAGGCCAATCTAACTATAATATTACAATAGTTTAGACTATCAATAACATAATTTGAATTTCAATAAGTTCAGTAGATTTTTTGATTTATTCATTACTACACTGAGAAGAGAGACATGATGTGACATGTACCTTGAGTTCGCTGTGGTTTCAGGACTAGATCCAAAAATTGTGAGGTGGAGCATGAATAACACTGAGCACCTCCTTCCTCCATTAATGACAAGTTGACAATAAATCCAACAATACTTATATACAGTATTTTTTTTTTCCAAACTCAGTGTGGGCAACTGCCCACATTGGGCCTAATCTGGCTCCACCCATGCCGATATGGACATGGTTACGATAGAGGGAGAGAGAAAGGTGGTTAAAGAGATGAGTAGAGAGAGTATAAATAAGACTTATATTATAAAAAGTTGTAGAGAAGTGGAGTTGGGGGCTAGAAACAACAAGATATTTGGGACGACAGATAAAATCGGAGCTATATTCAGGATTTTATGGTTTAAAATTTAGAGTTTAAACTATTTTATTATTATTAATTCTGGTTAAAAATATTTACAATTATTATAAAAATATATGAGGTGTCACATCATGGTAATCTTTTAATAATAATATTTAAATTTACAATTACGACTATTAGTAACAGCTAATTGGGAAGTGAGATTTCATTTTTTTTAAATATATTCATTATTTCGGTTAAATGGGTTCTGTTCAGTTTTATATTATAAAAATTGATTAAACTGATTAAATCGAATAAATTTTTTATTAAAAGAAACTTTTATTAAAGTGTTAATTTAAAATATAAAGTGTATTATATCAATTTTTATTTTAATATATATATTTTTAAAAAAGTTAATTCGGTTATCGATTGAATTAATCGATTTATTATCAGTTCAATTTGTTTGATTTTAATTATCAAAATCGATTGATTCAGTTGGTTAAAAAAATCAGTTAATTCTATTTTATCAAATTTAATTTGGTCAATTAGATTTTAACCGAATGTTCCCGACAATCAATGATGATCCCGGAGCGATCCGGTGGCTCTCTGGAATCATTGAACATGAAAAGGGTTGATAGAGAAGGTTGGGAATAAGAGTCATCGACATTAGAGATTCCAAAGTGATAGATAAGTTGGTGGATGGAGGCATCGACGAAGTGTGTGATAAAGATTGAACAGGCATGGAAGGTATGGTTATTGATCGAGTGGAGCAAGGGCGAGCGAGGTGATGAAAGAGAGTAGAGGGAGTATAAATAAGAGTTATATATATAAAAAAGAAAGTTCCAGAGAAGCAGAGCTGGGATTGGGGTTTAGAAGAGTAGGATATTCCTGATGATAGGTTAAAATCAGGGCTCTATTCAAAGCTTTATGGTTAAAATTTAGAGTTTAGATTCTCTTTATTGCTACTAATTTTAGTGTCACCTATGAATTGACGTTGAAGTTGACCAAGTCATCAATCTTCCAAGGATAGCAAAGACTCATAGAGAGATCTGCTAGAGCCTGAAATGAACAAACAGGAAAGGAGAGGATTAGAATGACGGATGGATACCTCCCTACGCCCACAAAAGTATGTGGCCTTTTATAGAGCTAGAGCTGTGCTTGACGTTCTATATGTGTTTCGAGAATCGTGCTTACATTATCCATATTTTCTGAAATAAATGGCTACGCTGCCCACCTCTTCCAGACTACGTTATCCGTATCTTCAGTGAGCAATGGCTCATGCTATGCCTGTCAGAAGTCAAGTATACCGATCTAGATCTGGGAAACCTGGAGTCGGGGCAGTCTAGAGCTGGAGACCACATGGAGTCTAGGACGATCTGAAGACAGATTTAAGTAATTTGGGTTGGTTTTGTTGTGATCAATAGAGTTAAGTTAGTTCTTGTTTATTTTTAATGCCATTTGTCTAAGTGTGCAGGAACATAGGAATACAAAAAGTCAAGTGGAAGATGTAACGAGCGAGAAGGATGACACGAAAAGTAAATCAATGGGCTCGGTGCACCCGAGGGGCGAGGATCTGCGGAAGAGTACACTGGTGAAGTGAAAAGGATGTGCAAGACATTTGAGGGATGAGAAGCCGGAGAGGAAGATTGCTCGAGGAGAAGGCTGGAATTGGCTTCGGGTGAGCTCAACTTTGGACAAGCCAAAGCATCACCTTAGAGAGCGAAACAAAGAGCTCAGCGCCTCTATCTATTAGAGGCACCCTAATCCTAATCAGTAGTACATTGCCGTAGGGATAAGCAGCGGACCGATCCAGGCATTTGAAAAGGATCTAGGCCCCTCTAAAGGATCCAGGCACTTGGAAAAGATCTAGGCGCCTCAATCCAGCTAGCTCAACAAAGCTAACGATGTGACGTGGATAATGTTTTTATCCACCTAGAGGTGGTTGTAACATATTGAGGTTCCTTAATAGTGCCATGTTAGCAAATGGTCATATTGATCAAAAGGCTATAAATGGAGCCCTGAAGCCAGTAGTAAAAGCACAACAATTGTAATCATTTTCAATATTCTTTAGAGCTTTCAAAGTCTGTAAGAGGCTACTTTACCTTCACGAAAGAGTCTTTTATTGAGCTTTCAACCACCTTGGATTTGTTAGGACACATTGAGAGCTAGCCGGGGGGAGGGGTGAATAGTTTGCTTCGCTCTTTGAGATTTGTCGCAGCAAATAACTCGAAGTAATTGCTAACACCTTATCTTAACGTGGTATCCACTTCCTTAAGGTGACTAATCCAAGGGTTCATTCTTCTCACACTTATAGATCCACTATGAATGATCTCCTTCTTGGAGGTGGAGAAGCTTCGTACACTCACAACACACAAATACAATAAGAAGAGAAGAAGAAAATACAAATGGAAATAAAAAATGATACAACACATGAATCTTGCTTAGCTCGCTTGTTTCTTGCTTTGATTAGCCTTTTGATGTTTGAAAATGTAATAACACTTGTTTCCAAGATTTCACAAGAACTGCATGAAAAGTGTTTTCAAGGACTAGCTTCAATTTGTAGTGAAAACCCCTTTTCTAGGATTTTCTCAACACCCTCGATTGATTCAGCTTTTTCCCAATCGATTACCACATCGGATTTGGCCGTTAACACCTGCACAACGACTCTTTTTGAAAAGCCTAATTGATTGGTTAGCCATACCAATCGATTAGAATGCTCTGGCTTGAACTTACTATGTGCGAGAAATAATAGCTTAATTGATTGGCTGACGAAGATGAAAGCTAAGAAGATAAGACTAGATTCAGATTCATCGTCTAATGAAGATGAAAGAGCATATATGGTAAGAAAGTTAAATAAATTTTTTAAGACTATCAAATTTAATAAGACATAGGCCAAAAAGTTTCTTCCATGGAAACGAAAAATACGATGCTACATTTGCGCTGAAGAGGGACACATCAATGATAACTGTCCGAAATTGAAAAACAAAGAAAAGGACAAAGACAAAGGGTCAAGAAAGTCTAAACAACGGAACCTCAAAGTAACATGGGGCGAGTCGTCATCAAAAGAATCTGAGAATGAAGAATACGCTAGAATCACACTGACGACCGACTACCAAGAGGAAAGCATTGATGAAGGAGAAGCTATGTTAGAGGACAATAGCAATAAAGGGGGAACATTTGTTAAATATGATACTTAAATTCTAGTAGTTAAATTAGGAAATAACCTTGTACAATTTATCGAAAATTTATTTTTTTTGAAATTTTCTGAGGCCTTTTTGGAATTTATGAGGATAAATAGGTAAGTGGAAAGCCAGATTTTGGGCACCCAAATTAATTGAGGAAAAGTTGATTTATAAATTCATTTATAAATTCATTTATAAACTATTTCTTTTCTCTAAACATAAATCAGTCGAGTCCCTCTTCTCTTCCTCTCCTCCTATGCGACCCCCTCCTCTGCCCTTCCTTGATCTCGATCCCGATCCCAATCTTGATGCTGCCTCTTTTTCACTTGATCACCAACGTCGACATTGGCCAGAAGTCGGCCACCGCCGATGACTCTAGTCCTGGTTCCCCCATCACAGCGACCATCGGCATGGGATGTTCTTGCACAAGGAAGCTATTCGACGATACTACATGGGTCGTGAGAGGTCATATCCGACCGTTTGTCTTTCCTTTTGGTGATTTTTGGCTTTCCTGTGATTGCCCTAAATCTTTGGGTTGTCTCTATTGTTTCTTTTGATAACATCACCACTCGGATCTAATTCAAGGCTGCTTTGTTTCCACAACCTGCTTCTTGTGCCGGGTGTGGAACTGGGGTTGAGGAAGGCTCGTCGGAATAGGAGATGTTCACCTAGTTTCATTGATTGGTGGTTGATTTGTCGGATCCTAAGTAGTGGGGCATTGTCAGTGCCAATTCAGGTAAGCATTAGTTGTTTACAATTGGTCTTGAAAGGAATTTGGGATTGGATGGTTTTGGATTAGTTTAGATAGGTTTGTAGGTTGTTCTATTAGATCTTGCTAGTGATGCCATGTACTACACATAAGTATCTCGAAATAATTTTGATGTGGTCAACCGAGTCAAGTTAGGTCATGTTGGTATTTGATTCCTGTGTCTAAGTATGCAGGAGCTTAAGAGCACAGGATGTCGAGCGAAAGACACATGAAAATGATGGCGTGGGAATGGAGCCGATGGACTCAGCGCATTAGAGAGACCCGAAGGCTACAGAAGAGTACACTGATGGAGCGAGAAGGATGCGCATGATGTCCGAGGGATGAGAAGCGGGGGAGGAAGTCTACTTGAGGTGAAGGCTGAAGACGGGTTCGTGCATGGCCAACTCTAGATGGTAGAGATCACTCAGGAGGCTGGAAGAAGGATGGTCAACTAGAGTTGACCAGTGAGCTCCTGGGCGTTCAAGTGGATTCAGGCGCCTGGGCAATCAAGCACTAGCATAGATACGGGTGCCCGACCATACAGGCGCTTGAGTTTATACGGGCACCCTGAGACTTGATGTTTATTGACAAATGAGCCATTTTTTGGCCGTTGCGATGTGGATAGGCATTAACCGCTCTCAGGCGCCCGTGTGCACTTGGGTGCCCATGATGTGCCACGTCAACACGCCGATAAGTTTTCTCAGGGGATATAAATAGGCCCCTTAACTCAGAGAAAGTCAATCATTCAAACTGTAACGAATTGTGTAATAACTTTCTTGTAAATCCTAAGAGTTTCTAATTCTGTAAGAGGATTCTTCGCTGACAAGGTGTTGATTTGGAGATTGAGCTGCCATTTTCTTGGATTAGCAACCTTCCTGGTTGTAACCAACTAAATATGTTTGTGTCTCTTTTTGTTTCATAGTTAATATTATTTATGTTATTTATTTGTGCTAACTATCTTTGTAAAGAAAACAAAAGATATCGAGTATGTTTTTTAGGGACAATTCACCCCCCTCTCGTCGGTTGATCGATCCCGACATTACAATGTTGGAATTAGGGTTGATTTGGTTATGTGTGATCGTGGTGAAAGTATTTGTAGGATCGCTTCCGGTACGCTAGAGGGGGTGAATAGCGTTTGTCGGTTCTTCTCTACAAGATTGTTAGCACGCAAGCGGAAATACAAACAAAATAAAAAATAATGCTAACAAACCGATTTACTTGGTATCCACCCCGGACGGGTGACTAATCCAAGAATCCGTCGGTGGAACACTCCCCGGATAACCTCCGGCTAGCCCTCGTCGCTCCTTGTGGGTGGAGAAACCTCGCCACAGCACCAAGTAAACCTCTGAGCACAAAGACTACTATCTTATCTTTAACCAAGACAAGATTCGTCAAGAATCTCATCCACCACGAAGTCCTCTTTAAATAGGACTCGGGCTGAAACCCTCGCTACCAATCGATTGCCCCCAGGGCAGTCGACTGGTGCCACTGAAATTCGACCGTTGCACCCTAACGTTCGAATTCTCAGCCAACTCACCAGCCACCTACCAGTTGACTGCCCCAAGGGCAATCGACTGGTCCCAGGCTGAGACCCTTCTGTGAGTTCCATCAGTTGACTGCCCTCAGGCCAGTCGACTGGTCTACTCACCCACCTAAGGTTACCCTTCCTGAGTATATTCCACTCCGCACTCAAACCCTAGGATTTTCCAAGTACAATCACACTGCACTCATACCCTCACGACTCGACTGACTCCTCCTCCGTAGCCTCGACTGTTGCCTTCGCACCCTCTTCATCTTCGGCTCTCGTCCCTCGGATGCACGCAAGCCTCCAGCTTGCCTCCATGCCATCCTTCATGCATGCCTCGAAGTCCGCGCCCATTAGCTCATCGTCCCTGCTCTCCAAGGTCCCTCGGGTGCACACAAGCCTCCAGCTTGTCTCCATGCCACCCTTCACCATACCGAGGCCGTCCAGTCAAGTCCATATGTGTAACCTGTACAACTTGCACACTCAACACACACATATGAGATAACAAGGGTAAACCTAACTTAAACCCTTTGCCCAAACATCAAAATACTTGGTCACTCCGGACCACAGATTGCCTCAACAATCTCCCCCTTTTTTATATTTGGCAATACGTTTAAGTTAGGGAGACAAGATAGTAGTCAATAGCAAAACAATACTTAAATAAATGCATATCCAATGCATAAATGGATCCTATCCCAAGGCATCCCACACCTAACCCTCCAAGTTAGGATTTCCCGCACCTAACCCTCTAAGTTAGGACTTTTTCACACCTAACCCTCCAAGCTAGGATTTTTCACCAAAACAGGCATTTTAAAGCTTTTCCCGAGCTCCCCCTACACTGGACTTACAAAGGCTTTTTATGAACCTCTCCAAGGTTCCCCTTACGCCAAGAATGGAGCAACCATGCTCCCCCTAAACTCAGCTCCCCCTAAACCTAGGGTTTCATGCAAAGATAAGTTTGGTTTCCCAACTTAAACCCAAACTTCTCCCCCTTTGTCATACATCAAAAAGACCCCAATAATATCCCAATTATCGATTCTTTTAATCCCTAATGATCATAAATAATATATACTAGCCCCCTATACACTTATTTTGCATCATTTGGACACATACCCAACTACTGAAACTTAATTCAGCCTTTACGAGTCGACTGCCCCCCAGGGCAGTCAACTGATACTCTAAAAATCAGAATTTCAGCCTTTCTGACGAAATTCAGAAATGCGCCAAAAATTCCATAAATTTCCAAAAATTCCCAAATTTTGTGGAGAGGTTTGTGGTACCTATATCTACTTGGGAAAAATACATTCCAAAATATATCTATCACCATTCCTAAGTTTGACACAAAATCCAAAAACTAACAAAAAGGTTCACTCAAACCTTAACAAAAAGTCCTAGTTTTGGTTTCCCCTTGATGTCTCTACACACACCAATCCACAATGCATCCCTAGCATTGATTTACATGGCAATTACACACCAAAAACCAATTTTCATGCAATATGACTCCATTGTTATATTTCCATGCATGAAACTCAAAAACATCATGCCAAAACTCAAGAATTGAGACTCAAGTCCGTCTCCAATTCTTTTGGCACACTCCATGGTCCATCTAGACCTCTAGGAGCACCCCCTCCCAAGGTCCATTCACCATATATCCCAAAGACTCCTAGAGCTCCCCCTTGAGCTCTTAGCCCTAGCCACCTCCCTAGGTGACTCAACCATCACTAGGCCACATCGGTGTTCCACCGGTGACTCTTGACCTACAAACTTGACACTCTTAACCTTAGACACCACGTCTTTGGTTAAGTCCTCCTTTTTCACTTTAAATGGCATCCCCTTGCCATTTTTGGACTCCCCCTTCTTGCCATAATCATATGTTATCCTAGCATATCTCTTTCCCTTGGCATGGGAGACTGTAGATCGGTATCCTAGACCCGATCTATCATTGGTGCTGTTTAGGCCACCCAACACTATATCCAAACCCTTAGATCCAACCGTGAATCTCTCTAGGGTTTTCGCTAATTTATCAAGCCTTGCCCTCAAGGCTTGATTTTCCCTTTCTAGACCTTTAACCTTAGAGTCCATATGTCCACTTTGGACATGTTGGGACCCCGCGGACACGTATTGTAATTGCTACATAATTACATGCAGCGGAAACAAAAACAAGAATAATTTCCTAAATTATTCTAACACATATCCTAAGCATGCAATGTATTCACATAATCGTAATATAAAATTTTTGCAGAAAAGGAAATTATTCTACGAATTACCTTGCGTAACTTGGAAGAAGGGACGAGATCCAACCGTTAGCGTCCCTTGAAAGCTCCGCCTCTATTCGTATCCACGTCGAGTATCGTCGGGATGACTTCGCTAAGCCATGAGTTTCGTGTTCACGAGAACTACTAGATTCACCGTGAACACGACGAAAACCGAGAGAGTAATCAAATCAAAAGACTCACCGCCAAGGTTGGCCGAAGAGGAAGATCGTCGCAAGGAAGAACTTCATCGCCTTGATGCTTCTTCTTGTGCTCACGACAAGAAGAAAGAAGGAAGGCCTATGGCCGGCCAAGAGAGAGGGAGAGAAGAAGAGGAGAGAGCCCAAGCAATTCTTGGATCGATCCTCTTCCATGGCACCCCTTGGGTCCTTTATATAGGGAGAGGTTTCTTAATACCCAAGCAAACCTCTCCTTGATTATGGAATAATTTCTCAATCAATCCATAATCAAGGCTCTCATGATCAAGCTTCTTCTTCTTGATTATGGAATAATTTCTCAATCAATCTATAATCAAGGCTCTCTTTCTTTTGGCATGATTATATACAATTTATAAAACAAACCAACCATTGGTTCATTATATATAAAAATTTATAAAACAAACCAACCATTGGTTCATTATAAAAATTTATATAACCTTTTATAAAATAAACCAACCTTTGGTCTATTTTATAAAAGAAACCAAAATAGCCTTATCCTCTTATGGTGGTGGCCGGTGATAAGTGTTATTTTGTTGATCATTTCATATGTTTAAATCCGTGTTTGACCTATATTTTACTTGTATAATTGTGGATTTACACTAGGTTCTAGGATTTATACTCTTTTTGGACCTAATTGTAAATTTTGATATAATTGAGTTGTTTTGTCACTAAATTTTTGATCTACTTTTGTAGGCTTGAAAGGATCATGGACCTAGGTCATGTTGGGTCAAAGTTGAGTCAAAAAGTGGACTAGATCAAATGGTTAAGTGTCGACTCAAATGGACTGTCCGATACAAGTACGGTTAGATCTAGACCATCTGAGAACTTCTGATCAATCCGAGCTGGGATTAAGTCTAATCGAGCGATCAGATCAAGATCTAAAGGTTTTAGCCCAATCGGAGATCATCTGGCCGTTGGATCACGATCAGAGGGATCTAGACCATCCATTCAAAGATCAAGGTGATCTGAACCATCCGTTGGAGATCTGGCAGATTCGAGCTACCCCGAGGATGATCCTGACCTCCGATCAAGATCTGGAAAGTTTGAGTCAAATCGGATGAAGATCAACCGTTGGATGAGCTATGAACAATCTCAGCCGTCCAAATTAAATGGTTTAAGTTTAAATTGGAATTCCCTCGGCAGAACGAAGTGCGGCGTCTTCATTCAGTTGGTAGCTGTTCTTCATCATTTTCACTGTTGTTCTTCATTCCGTTCGTAGATTTCTTCATCCGAAGGCGTGTCCAACTCGATTTCGACCTTGGATTTAGATCTGGATCGTTGGGAAGTTTTCTCCGTGAAGTTTCTAGGTCAAATTCGGCCAAAACAGAGATGATTGAGGGTTTCGTCAAATCTGTAATATGATCGCTGGGATCGAGTTTGTGTACCATTTCCAACCATCTGAATTACCTGGAGGGGTCCTTTGGGTGATCTGATCATTCCCTAATCATCATTGCATCACGGCACAAGGAGATCGAGGAGATCGGATTGTTTCTTCAGAGACTGAGCAGAGTTTGAGTAGATCTGAATTGGAGCTAATCTTCCCATTGATTTGTGAGTTGAAGGGGTTCTTGGCATGCCCTTGCGTGACGAACAAGGAGATCTTGAAACATGGGAAGGATCGAGGCTTAGTTCTTACTATTTTTCTTGTTTTCCTAGCTGTAATTTATGTTTCAGCACTTGATTTCTGTTCTGCACATGTATCAGCTGTTTCGTTTTCAATTTCTGAATTTTTCCAGCTTAAATTAGGGTTTAATTCTGCAAGTACAGTAGCTAGTGAGTTTGTTCATTGAGCAATTGTCTTCAATTACAGTTTATTTCTTGATTCAAAGTTAGCGTGCCAAGTTAGTTGTTGAGTATCAGCCCTTGTGTTCTTTTCAGTGCGTATCAGTTCATCCCTGTTTTCTGCAGTGTTTTTACAGTTTCTAAATTTAGTTTTATTGGATCGTTTCCTGTAGTTGATAGCTAATGCATTTGATCCGAATTTGTTTAGCATTCAGTTGCATTTCTGACTTTCCATTCAGCTGAGTTGCTGCGTTTCAGAATTCCTGTTGCTACCCTTGCGTATCAGTACTGGGTTGCAACCTTTAGCTATCAAGTTCTGTTCTTGAATTTACATTGCTTCTGCATTCATGTCCTCTAATTTCTGTTGTTTCATTTCAGTTGCTTTGTTTCATTCCTGCATTCAGTTTACACTCTTTAGCTGCTGAATTTTATTCCTGTATCCAATTTTGCATTCTTGCATTCCAACTGCTCAGTCCTTGCTTCATTGTTGCTTTGTTTCATTCATCCATGAGATCACGTTCCTAATAGTTTTGTTTTCCATACAGAATTGATCAGCTAGCTTGTCATCATTGTCAGTTTACGGTCAAAACAATTTAGGATCATCTTTGGCACAATAGTTTTCTCATCTTGAAGTATCAAGTGGGTAAATTCTAAATTGTGTATCAAGTGTAATTTAGGCAGATTTTGGCATCAAGTTAAGTGCAAGTTTTAGTGTGCCATTGAGCTTGTAATCAGTTTGTTTTGGGTACAGCTAGCTACTGCATCTAGGTTTTAAATTCAACATTAGAATCAAGTGTTATTGCTACAATTAGGTTTAAAGTTCTTGCCTTAGTTTCAATCCAAATTCAGCCATTTTCGTTGGTTCAATTTTCTTAGCGTTTGAATTGTTTTGGTTATCAAATTCATTTCCGAATTCAGTTACTTGCATTAGTCAAAGAAATGCAGAATTAGTTGAGTTTATTAGTTGCTATTGTTTTGTTAAATTCATTTAGTTACGTATTTTCCTTTTCTTGTGAGTTTTCCTTTATAATTGAAACCAAAACCCAGATTTTGTTTGAAAACCCAAAAATATCAACGACACATAAACGCAAGTTCGAATCAAACAACTTGAACTAGCCCTTGGAAAAAATACGACCTGTGGCCCCTTTACTACGTTTTTATTCTTTAATTGGAAAAAGGGTTTCCAGCTTTATAAATATCTAAATTTGAGACCCACATTTGTGACAGCTCTTTTGGGTTTATCAAATTTTTGGCACCGTTGCCGGGGAACATACTAGTTGAGTTGTTTGATTTTTACTTGTGTGCTCATTTCATATTTTTCTTGATATATTTTTCTTACACTTACTGCTATATCTTGTGATCTGATTTTATTTGTTTCATCTTTCTATATACTTGTACTGCGATTTGTTTTTGTTTTTATGACCAGGTCTATAGGTGGTGATCTTGAGGATTTTGACCCTGAGATTGAGAGGACTTTCAGAGCTAGGAGGAGCCAGCTCAGTGTGTCAGAGGCTTTTGGCATTATTCCTACTCAGTTTATTTCAGCCTATTCAGTTGATCAGATGGCAGACCACCAGAAGACCATGAAAGAACTCGCAGCACCAGATGCTTCATTTCAGTATTCTAGTATTGCCTATCCAGAGCTGGGTGGAGATTTTGAGCTCAGATCTGGACTCATCCATCTTTTGCCAAAGTTTCAAGGATTATCTGGAGAAGATCCAAATAGACACCTGCATGAATTTCATGTTGTTTGCTCCACTATGAAGCCTCAGGGTATTTCAGAGGAAGACATCAAGCTGAGGGCTTTTCCTTTTTCTTTGACTGGAGCAGCTAAAGACTGGTTTTACTATTTACCTACTGGGCATGTGTCTAGCTGGATTTCCATAAAGAAGGCATTCTTAGAGAAATATTCCCAGCCTTCAGAACAGCGATTATCAGAAAAAGTATCTGTGGCATTCAGCAGATAGTGGGGGAGACACTCTATGACTACTGGGAGAGATTCAACAAGCTTTGCTCTAGTTGCCCCCAGCATCAGATTAGTGAGCAGCTCCTCATCCAGTACTTTTATGAAGGATTATTACAAATGGATAGGATTATGATTGATGCAGCAGCTGGAGGGGCCTTAGTCAACAAAACACCACATCAAGCTAGGGAACTTATTTCGAACATGGCAGAAAATTCTCAGCAATTTGGAAGCAGAGCATTATCTACTAGAGGGGTTAATGAAGTTCAAGGGGTTTCTAATGATCAGAAAGAAATTAGGAATGCATTGGTAGAGCTCACATCAGCTGTTAAGCAAATGGGGCTAAATATTTTAAATCAAAATTCAACTCCTTCAGTACCTCTACAATCAAGTCAAGTGGTGATGAGTGTATGTGGTATCTGCTCTAGCAAGGAACACAATTCAAATTCATGTCCCAACCTACAACAAGATGAGTCCATAGCAGCTTTGGTTAGGGGACAATTTCAAGCTAGGAATAACCCATACTCTCCTACTTATAACCCCGGGTGGAGGGATCATCCAAATTTGAGGTATAAAAATTCTTTTTACCAACAAGGCCCACAACAACAACAAATACAGCAATACCAACCTCCACAGCAGCAAGTTCAGCAGCAACCACCGCAATTTCAACCCCAAAATCAGCAATTTCTGCCTCCAAATCAGCAAATCCAGCAGCCATTTCGAGGGGTTCAACAAGGTTTTCAAGGGAATCTAAGTTATCCACAGCCATATCAACCTCCACAACAACAAGTTCAACAACCGCAGCAAAATTTCCAGCCTTGGAACTCAAGTTTTCAGCCCCAAAATCAAGGATTTCAGCCCAATCCATTTCAATCCTCACCACTACAAGTTCCTTTTCAAAATCAAAATTTTCAAGGGTGTAATTCTCAACAAAATTCCTCAACATTCTAGCATGCTTTTCAACCCTTCCAACAACAATATCAGCCATCCTATCAGCCCCAACAGTCCCAAATACAACAAACACAACAAGGAAATCTTTTTGCCGCTATACAAAACCTTGAGAGGCAAATTGGGCAAATGGCTAGTGATATAAATCAAAGTAAAGCTCAAGGATCAAGCCAACTACCTTCTCAAGCTGTTCCAAACCCTAAGAGAAACGTTAGTGCAATTTATTTGAGGAGTGGGAAGGTTACATCAACTCAAAATGACCCAAGAGCTGAATTTTTTGAAAACAGGGCAGCATCTTCATTTCCAGCCCAAATCAGTGCTGAAACCATTCCAAATTCAGTTGATTCCACCCCTAGCACGTGCTCAAGTCCCTCATCAAGCAATCCTGTAATTTTGGTGGAAAACGAAGCACAAATCAGTGGCGAAACAGATTTTACAGCAGCTCCAAAAAGTGGGACAGCGGCTCAAAAATCAGCCCTTCCATCTTCGGTTCAAGAGGAAGAATTTAGAGTGCCCTTGCCTTTTCCACAGGGGAGAACTCCAACCAAAAGACAAGTGGAGGAGGAGAAAGCAAAAGAGTACAATGAGTTGGTTAAATTGTTTAGCAAAGTAGAGATTAATGTACCCTTGCTGACGATGATCAAACAGGTTCCTAAGTATGCAAAATTTCTGAAAGATCTTTGTATTAACAAGAGGAAGCTTAAGGAAAATGAAATGGTCAGCATGGGGAAGAATGTTTCATCACTCATCCATGCCATACCTCAGAAATGTGAAGACCCTGGCATGTTTACTGTATCTTGTGAGATAGGAAGCACCACACTACATGATGTCATGCTGGATTTAGGAGCTTCTATTAATGTCATGCCCAGGACAGTCTTCCAGATGCTTGGCATTGGTCCTCTACAGCCCACTGGAGTTGTGATTCAGCTAGCAGATAGGAACCAGACCCGCCCGGCAGGAGTTATTGAAGATGTTTTGGTTAAAGTGAAGGAGTTGATTTTCCCGGCGGACTTCTACATTCTAGACATGGAGGGAGAGTATCTTGCACGTAGATCCCCACTTATCCTTGGAAGACCTTTTCTGAAGACTGCTAGAACCAAAATTGATGTATATGCTGACACACTTTCGATGGAGGTGGGAGACACAGTAGTCCAGTTTAGCATTTTCGATGCCATGAAGGACCCTAAGGGAAATCGTTCTATTATGAGCATAGACACCGCAGAGGAGACTATTGAGGCCCAATTCATTACTGATGATGATACATTTGACATAGTGGGAGGAGCTTTAATTTCAAAGAAAGCTGAGGAGATAGATGGAAAAGCATGTGACAGCTTTGATTTCAAAACTGAAGCTTTACCTGATTTTTCTTGTTTTTTATTTTCTGATGATACTGCTATTGATAGTCCTAATCTTTTTAATGAGGTTGTTGCAGGTATTACTAAAGAGGCATGCACAGAAGATTATTCTACAGGTGTAGGGGATTGCACAGAGCCCCAGGGACCACCACCATTTCCAGGAAGTGTAGGGACTTGCATGATGGGAGCAAGTTCCCAAGGATCACCTATTCCAGATGAATGTCCACCAGAATTTGAGCCTGAGATGGAGGTACTTCTTGTAGAACCAACAGACATTTTTGAACACGACCAGGTAAGTATTTCTTCTTTTCCTTTAGAAAATTTCAGGGAGATGTCTAGATTTGCATGTGAAGAATGTCTTGATACATCATTTGTGAAAAATAATTTTGAAAATTCTTTAGAGGCACCCAGGCTTGATTTTATGCATTGTTATGATATTCTTGAGACAGATTATGCTAAAATTGATTTTGAAATTTTTTTAGAAGAGCCTGAAATTGAAGTTGTTTATTGTAAAGAATCTCTTGCTATTTCCTATGCTGAAATTGAGTGTGAAAAACTTATGGAGATACCTGAGATTGACTTTATTGACTGTGAAACATTTCTTGATATACCTCATGTAGAATATGCTTGTGAAAAATTTACTGAGGTACCAAAAATTGATTTTATTGGATGCGATGCATTTTTAGATACATTTTATGTAGAGATTGATGATATTGCACTTTTATCTTACCCTACACGCTTGAGAAAGGTTTTACATATTTTTGCAGGGTCCCAGAGATTTCTTGAGTGGGTACTCCATCTAGACAGTCTTCAACCCCCTGGAAGATTTTCCAAAAAGAATAAAGAGGGAGGAGTTGATTTTGCTCTGACTCATAGCACTCCACCTCTGAAATGGATGTTGAACATTAATCGACCACGGCCACCTGAACAGTTTATTGTAAAGTTTAAGTGTGGGGGAGTCATGCAAAATAAAATTGAGCAAATGAAGGAAATATTTTCAGCTACTCTTACTCCTCCACTACCACGATGGAGATTATTTCTAGATAGACTCCGACCGCCAGAAATAAAGGGGAGTTTGTTCCTTCTTGCATTTTCTTTCATTGCATTTTTCATTTTTATGTTCTTTAAAAGTAGAAATTTCTTTTAAAAAGAGTTCTTGCTAATAAATGTATGAGTAGAATAAATAGGAGACATTGTAAATACCATTTTATGTCTTTTGGCACTTTTCCTTAATGAGTAGGAATAAATATATCCCGCTAGGTTCTCTTGATAACATTTTAGAGTCTTTTGAAAACAAATTAAATTTGGTTGTTAAAACTTTAGATTTGAGCTCATGGATGAAATCTTGGATGCTTGAGTACTACTTGGCCATGGATTCTTGATTGAGGACTTGAGATGAATTATTTTTACCTAGTGAGGATTAGCCTTATTTTGTGAGACATACATGTGATTGTACTCTAGAACTTGCTTAGGTTCTTTCAAAACCATATTTCAATGGTTGGATCACATCTATAGAGACTAATAAATTTGTTTACCTTTCCATATCAATTCTTGATACTAATCATGTTCTTTCTATTTTTCTTTCCTTATCTTCTACTATTAACCATGTTTTTCTAGGGACTTGTTTGTTTGGGGATGTTCTTTGATGTTAATTTGCCCGAGACGGACAAAGGATTAAGTGTGGGGGAGTGGCTAGTGTGATGGAAACATTTGAAAAAAAAAGAGAAAAAAAGGGTTCATTTCATTTTTGAGTTGAAGCCAAAAAGTGCCAATTGGAGTGGAGCTTGGTATCAAGATAAATGGGAATTCAGTTGTGAATTGGAGGTGAAGTAGATCTTGAAAAAAAAAATCTGTAATGGAAGTAATGGCACGGAAAAAAAAATAGAAAAAAAACTGTGCCATGATGAAATTTTTTTTTGAAATCAATGGAGTTTGTAGCACAAATGGTTTGGATTAAAAATTGGGAAGTAGGAATTATGGAAGCTTAAATTGGCAAAACTTTGCTAAAGTTTGGATTGAAGTTGTAAGCTTGAATTGTAGCAGAAAATCTGTGCAGAATTGAGGAACCAAAGTGGAAATAAGTGAAGGAAAAAAGAAATCTGTGCAAAGGAAAAATCAGAAATTTTGTGCCAAAGTGAAAATAATGCTATGAAATTGTTTCGGCCACTCTTCTAGGAGCTGAATTGCAGCTAGATATTTCTAAAATCAGTGCAGGGGTTGCTGGAATTTGAAAAAAAAAACAAAACAGTTTGTATCAACTTGAAATTGAGTGTGCCATGGATGGAACTTGAATTTGTTGAGCTGAAATTCTCAAGTGAAGCATGTGAACTTCCCAATGTTATTTGAGGCTAATTGTTCTGAGTAATCAAGGGAGTGCAAGGTCAAGAATGTGAGCTGGAAATGCAGTTGGAAAAGAGAAAAACCAGAAGTTAATTTGCCATAAGTCAGTTTGGTATCAAGAAGAGGCTGAAAATTGGGTTTTGTATCATTTGATTGCAAGTATTAACTGATGCTACTGGATTCGGGAAAGCTAACCACATCATGAATAAAACAAGGAGAAGCTGCAGAAAAATCAATGAGTTAGCAGCTGGTAAAAAAAATAGAAAAAAAAACAGTTTGGAAAAAAACATAGGAACAAAGTTGGCACACAATGAGTTGTTGGCACCATGAAATCAGTGGAGATTCTCATCCGAATCATAGCTATGTTCCAATACATTCTGATTTCAGTAGAGAAAAGAAAGGAACAGAAAAAAAATAGAAAAGAAAAGAGAAGAGGCAAAATGGCACGCAAGAGTTAAATTGGCACAAAGGAGTTGAATTCTTTTCATAAGATTTTTGAGGGGCAATGTCAAAGCCTCATTTCATCCCACTTTGACTTCATTATATGGACTGAAAGGAGGGCAAAATGCATCAAGAATATTCTTGAACATCCAAGTCTTCCACTCATTCAAATTTGCTATTTACTTGGCTTTTATTTCATTTCTACCATTTCATATGTCTTTCACTTTTGAATAAACTTTTATAGATGATTGATTCTAATCATGAATAATGGTGGAGAGTAGATAATAAGCAAGCCTATGGTAGTGCAAGAAGCATGTGTGTATGAGTGAGCTCCATTTTCATCATGTACTTAGAACTTAGGAAGAGAGCCACCAAAAGTTTCCCTTGAGAGGTTTAGTGAGTGAAATTCATCTCAATGAATCATGAAGGTTGAAATTGCTAAGTTGTTGATTTAAGGACAAGATACTAATCCATAGAGCTTAGATTTTTGAGAATTAACAACCCTAGGTAATTTCTTTTCAATTGCTTCTACTTATGTTTGAGAAAAGCTAGGGGATACATATTTAGTACTTTTCGCGAGACGCTCAAGCTTAAGTGTGGGGGAGTTGATAAGTGTCATTTTGTTGATCATTTCATATGTTTAAATCCGTGTTTGACCTATATTTTACTTGTATAATTGTGGATTTACACTAGGTTCTAGGATTTATACTCTTTTTGCACCTAATTGTAAATTTTGATATAATTGAGTTGTTTTGTCACTAAATTTTTGATCTACTTTTGTAGGCTTGAAAGGATCATGGACCTAGGTCATGTTGGGTCAAAGTTGAGTCAAAAAGTGGACTAGATCAAATGGTTAAGTGTCGACTCATATGGACTGTCCGATACAAGTACGGTTAGATCTAGACCATTTGAGAACTTCTGATCAATCCGAGCTGGGATTAAGTCTAATCGAGCGATCAGATCAAGATCTAAAGGTTTTAGCCCAATCGGAGATCATCTGGCCGTTGGATCACGATCAGAGGGATCTAGACCATCCATTCAAAGATCAAGGTGATCTAAACCATCCGTTGGAGATCTGGCAGATTCGAGCTACCCCGAGGATGATCCTGACCACCGATCAAGATCTGGAAAGTTTGAGTCAAATCGGACGAAGATCAACCGTTGGATGAGCTATGAACAATCTCAGCCGTCCAAATTAAATGGTTTAAGTTTAAATTGGAATTCCCTCGGCAGAACGGAGTGCAGCGTCTTCATTCAGTTGGTAGCTGTTCTTCATCATTTTCACTGTTGTTCTTCATTCCGTTCGTAGATTTCTTCATCCGAAGGCGTGTCCAACTCGATTTCGACCTTGGATTTAGATCTGGATCGTTGGGAAGTTTTCTCCGTGAAGTTTCTAGGTCAAATTCGGCCAAAACAGAGATGATTGAGGGTTTCGTCAAATCTGTAATATGATCGCTGGGATCCAGTTTGTGTACCATTTCCAACCATCTGAATTACCTGGAGGGGTCCTTTGGGTGATCTGATCATTCCCTAATCATCATTGCATCACGGCACAAGGAGATCGAGGAGATCGGATTGTTTCTTCAGAGATTGAGCAGAGTTTGAGTAGATCTGAATTGGAGCTAATCTTCCCATTGATTTGCGAGTTGAAGGGGTTCTTGGCTTGCCCTTGCGTGACGAACAAGGAGATCTTGAAACATGGGAAGGATCGAGGCTTAGTTCTTACTATTTTTCTTGTTTTCCTAGCTGTAATTTATGTTTCAGCACTTGATTTCTGTTCTGCACATGTATCAGCTGTTTCATTTTCAATTTCTGAATTTTTCCAGCTTAAATTAGGGTTTAATTCTGCAAGTACAGTAGCTAGTGAGTTTGTTCATTGAGCAATTGTCTTCAATTACAGTTTATTTCTTGATTCAAAGTTAGCGTGCCAAGTTAGTTGTTGAGTATCAGCCCTTGTGTTCTTTTCAGTGCGTATCAGTTCAGCCCTGTTTTCTGCAGTGTTTTTACAGTTTTTGAATTTAGTTTTATTGGATCGTTTCCTGTAGTTGATAGCTAATGCATTTGATCCGAATTTGTTTAGCATTCAGTTGCATTTCTGACTTTCCATTCAGCTGAGTTGCTGCGTTTCAGAATTCCTGTTGCTACCCTTGCGTATCAGTACTGGGTTGCAACCTTTAGCTATCAAGTTCTGTTCTTGAATTTACATTGCTTCTGCATTCATGTCCTCTAATTTCTGTTGTTTCATTTCAGTTGCTTTGTTTCATTCCTGCATTCAGTTTACACTCTTTAGCTGCTGAATTTTATTCCTGTATCCAATTTTGCATTCTTGCATTCCAACTGCTCAGTCCTTGCTTCATTGTTGCTTTGTTTCATTCATCCATGAGATCACGTTCCTAATAGTTTTGTTTTCCATACAGAATTGATCAGCTAGCTTTTCATCATTGTCAGTTTACGGTCGAAACAATTTAGGATCATCTTTGGCACAATAGTTTTCTCATCTTGAAGTATCAAGTGGGTAAATTCTAAATTGTGTATCAAGTGTAATTTAGGCAGATTTTGGCATCAAGTTAAGTGCAAGTTTTAGTGTGCCATTGAGCTTGTAATCAGTTTGTTTTGGGTACAGCTAGCTACTGCATCTAGGTTTTAAATTCAGCATTAGAATCAAGTGTTATTGCTACAATTAGGTTTAAAGTTCTTGCCTTAGTTTCAATCCAAATCCAGCCATTTTCGTTGGTTCAATTTTCTTAGCGTTTGAATTGTTTTTGTTATCAAATTCATTTCCGAATTCAGTTACTTGCATTAGTCAAAGAAATGCAGAATTAGTTGAGTTTATTAGTTGCTATTGTTTTGTTAAATTCATTTAGTTACGTATTTTCCTTTTCTTGTGAGTTTTCCTTTATAATTGAAACCAAAACCCAGATTTTGTTTGAAAACCCAAAAATATCAACGACACATAAACGCAAGTTCGAATCAAACAACTTGAACTAGCCCTTGGAAAAAATACGACCTGTGGCCCCTTTACTACGTTTTTATTCTTTGATTGCAAAAAGGGTTTCCAGCTTTATAAATATCTAAATTTGAGAACCACATTCGTGACAGCTCTTTTGGGTTTATCAGTCGGCCATGACAAGAAGAGAGGAGGCCCCCTTCTTGGCCGGCCCATCTAACCCCAATTGGATCAAATCCCTTAATGAATTAAACTTATTTAATTCACCCATTAAGTCTTTAAAAGACTTAGCCATTCTATGCTTCCGATGCATCTGAAATAAATTTAGTTTTGACTATTGTTTGGACTTACCAAAAAAATAGTCTATCTCGATTGGAGAATCCAATTCTCAACTCGTTTTAAATCCTTCGAATTACTCATTATGCGTGTGACCAAATAGACTTTCAATTTATGTTGGTCGTCCATAATTAACTAATTAATTATAGAACGATCATGAGTGATACCTAGTAGTACATCATGATCCCCAATTAATTGAAAGATCAACGGTTGATCTCAGAAATGATTCTGAAACCCTTCAGCAGCTATAATGAATCATGCCCCATTCCATTCACCATCTTATACCCTCTTGGTTCAGGACATGGTCTATGTGTGTCAGCCCCCACTAGGCTGACTACGTCATACCTAGCCCAAGTAACGTTTCCTCGTCCTATGGATTCTAATTACTCTCATGTATTTAAGAGATTCATACTCTGAACATGTCATGCTCTGGCCAGAGGCTTCAAGTAAAAATCCGATGATAGGCCTCGGGTATACATCTCCTCGCAAGGAGTGGTAAATCCTTTGTAGGCTGTTCAAACATATTCGGGCACTTCGGCTTATACCCAATCATCCTGGGTCCACACCTCCTTGGAGATGCTTGCTTAAGATGTCAAAGTATAAGTCTCCATGACCAAGATGACTTGAACGTCGCAAGTCAAAGGAACATCGCACTTAAGCTGCAGTAAGAACTTCACTGACATATCTATATGTAGACTACCATATGAAGTTTTATAGCCAGTCACTCCAATAAATTAGTTCCCTTAACTAGTATTCATGTTTATCTCCTGACATCTCCATGTCACCAGCCAGTGAGAATCAGCTGATTAGAGAATAACCCATGCTAGTCTCAGCAGAATTGATAGTATCCGTATTTATCAATTCATCGACTAGGGACAATTTCAATACTTCACAATTGCACATGTAGAGATAATCACTAGTTGTGAATTCATCACAAATTCTCTCATGCTGTGAATTGTATTGCGGACATTCAGTAAATGAGCTTAAGATCTTAATCAAATAATCATGTATACTCAAATAGTGAATATTCATTTATTAAAAAAAATAAATGATTACAATCATAAGGCGATTGCCTTAGGACACTTCTCTCATATCACTAATAGGACATTCCCAAAACAACCCATTTTCCTAGGCACATTCCTTCCCTTTTGGGATTAGTGCTACAAAAAAATTACTTTTCCGCAGCGCGTTATTAATAGCGCACAATAAAAGCACGCTGTTAATAGTATTATTAACAGCATGCATATTGATGTGCGCTGTTAATACCATAATTTGTTTAAAAAAGAGAAGCATCAACAGCGTACATTAAAAGCACACTGTTAATATTATTATTAACAGCATATTAACGTACGCTGCAAATAAATAATAACAACGATAACATACAAAAAATTAGTACGCTGTTAATACTTCTATTTATTATATATGATACATTACAAATAAAACTACAATTAATCATTTTATTATTTTCCTTATTTTTTTATTTTCCTTATTGTCACTTTTTCCTTTTTTTTTTCCTTATACTTAATTTTCCCCGAACCCTCCCGATACCAAAAACCTCTTCCTTTCCCAAAACCCTCGCGCACTTCTTCCTTTCCCAAAAGCTGCGCGCAATTCTTCCTTTCCCAAAGCCCTCGCGTGCGCCTCTTCTCATCGCTCGAGTTTCCACCGCCTCCTCGCCGCTTCTCATCGCTCAAGTTTCCACCGCCTCCTCGCCGCTTCTCATCGCTCAAGTTTCCACCGCCTCCTCGCCGCTTGACTCTCCGCCTCCTCGTTGCCTCTTCAGCGCCTTCATCTCCGGCTCCTCCTCACAGACGCCGCCTCCTCGCTTGCTTGTCTGGTTTGCTCGCCTCATTTGCTCACGGTAGCTCTTCTTCTTAAGTTTGCCCCTTTCAACCTTAAGTGCCCTAAATTGATAGGGGACGCCGACCTTCATCTTTCCTTCAGTATTGGCACAGGCCACGCCAATGCTCAAGCTTAGGCACACCGTAAATAGCCCCAAGGAGATGAATGGAGTTTATTAGCCGAACCCTAAGTGCCCTAATTGGCTTGTTGTGCATTGGCTTGTTGTGCATTGGTTAAATTGATATAAATATGTAGCTTAGATGAAACTAATTATGAAATGAATGGAGTTTTAATATGTAGCATTTGTTGATACATATTATGGGCCTTTATTATTAGATTAGATGAATGGAGTTGTTGATACTAATATGTAGCAGTTTTAATATGTAGATTAGATGAATGGAGTTTACTAAAAATTATTATGGGCCTTTATTATTAACAATTAGAGCATCACTGTAATTACTCAAAACTAACAATTGTACCTATATATTGACATTGTAGTTAACGACCTTTGAAATTTCAATTGGCACACTACATCTATGAGCAAGTGTATGAAAATTTTATTTTTTGAAAACAATAAGTTCTGGAATATTAAACCAAAGCTATTTTTATTAATCATACTAAATTCATGATGGCAACATGCAAATTCTGCGAAGTAGTTAATTCTGTGAAGTATGCGCTTCTTATGTTGGATGGGCCGCATTTGTTTGATCAGAGGGTGTGGTGTTGAATGAGGGATTTTTTTTTTTGAGTTTCGGATTCGATTTACGTTGAGTCATTTAACCATGAAAGAGAATGAGTTACTGAATCAATGCTGGTTGTGGCAGTCCTACTTTAGTGAAAATGCTTGTTTATATTGAGTTATCTGGTCTTGTGGCATTTAAGCTCTTTCCTTTTTCCTCGGTGTTGTTCAGTTCTTTCCAAAAAAAAAAACAAAAACACAAGACGATTCAAGTTTGGCTTTAGTCATTTCTTTAAGGTCAATGTTAAGTGTTCATGATCAAAATTATTTTCTTGGATGCAAGGGGTTGAAGAATTTTAGCAAGACAGCCAGAGATCTCTTGCTCAATATACAGAAAATAGATGGTGATTATTATCCTGAGGTACCATTGTTTAATATGCTTTCCATTTTACTTTTTTTGTGCATTATTTTTTCACTATTTTATTTTCACAGACACTACATCGAATGTTTATTGTTAATGCTGGCCATGGTTTTAAGCTTCTTTGGGATACTGTAAAAGGCTTTCTGGATCCTATAACTACTTCAAAGATACATGTAAGAAACTTGTCTATCATAAAAAATATACCTAGAACATTTTTTCTCGTCTCTTCAATTATTTACATCGAAGTTGAATTTATCTAGTGGGCATCAAAAGCCTAAAGAGCTAGAGTGCAATGAGTTTGGACAACCAATTGTTGTACAAGTTAACTGCTGTACAAGTTTTCTTAATTGCTGTACAAGTTTGATTATACAGATTTTTTCTTACATTCGTTGTACAAGTTAACTGCTGTGCATTCGTTACACATTTTCTTACAGATTTTTTTGATTATACAAAAACTAAAGAACTTGAGTCGTGAAGATATCATTGATAATACTAAATGTAAGCTGCTTCATTGGAGTATTGACGGAGTTGTTGCAGAAAGTCGAATTGCATCCACAGATCCCAAAGTAAAAGTGCATCACGTTCCTCTTGGTGGAGCTTGTTGGAAAGTTTGGATTGATAGGGTGTTTGTGAACAAGCTGGACCTCATTCGACCAAACGATGAAATGTTGTTTCTCGAAGATGCAATAGGAAGCACAGTTGCTTGGTTATCTAAGTTTATAGTTTTTGACAGAGTTCCTTACTTTAGACTTATGATTAGTTTGTAATTTTTTTTTATTACTCAGTTATTTTAGACTTATGACTAATTTGTAATGATTTTTGCTAGTAAATGAAATGTTATTTTGGTAAAGTGTGGTGTTGATGATTAATTGTGATATAAATGTTTTAATTTTGGATGTTGTTAATTGAGAGAAGTGATGTGATATATTTATTGTATTATCAAATTGTGTAAGATGTGTATATGTGAGATTTTAATTATATGGAATATATTAGTATCCGCAGCGCGCAGCTATTCGCTGTGGATGTAATTATCCGCAGTGTATATTTGTGTGCTGCGGATCCATTTATTCGCAGCGCGCTGCGGATAAGTTGCATCCACAGCGCGCGGCTACACGCTGCGGATAAATGGATCCGCAGAGTGTAGCCGCGCGCTGTGGATGCAACTTATCCGCAGCGCGCAGCTGCACGCTGCGGATAAGTTCCGACTTTTAACAGCTTGGAGTTATGCAGCATTCGATGTGCGCTGCGGATACAATTATTGCGCGCTGCGAAAAGTCATTTTTGTTGTAGATCCTTAGGTCTAGAGGTCTTGGGTCTATCATTATGCATTCTTCTTCTAGGATTTTGATCTACCATGTTATCCCTTGTCCTATCATTATATTTAAACCCAAGATTATGCACCATTAAACATTTTTCATTAAAACTAGCATGCATTGATGGGTAATTAACATGATTTCTAAAATGCAATGAGGAACTTGAAATTTAGTTACATTTTAATCTAGGGTTAGGAATTACCTCCCTTTCCCTTGAAGATCCCCCTTGATGTGATCTTTGCTTCTTTCTTTCTTCTTTCTCCCATCTCCTCAAGTGCTCCATTTTCTTTAGCTCACTTTTTCTAGGACACTTGGTGTGAAAGTGCCCCATCTTTCCACATGTAAAGCATCGGATTTTCTTCCTTTTCTCGTGGGCTTCTCCAATCCTACGCTTCATGTTAGATTTAAATGGAATTGAAATGAGTGTAGAGAGTACCTCCTTTTTCTTACCAATTGGACACTTATCCTTGTAGTGCCCCTTTTTGTTGCAACCAAAACATGTAATATGGTCCTTGGTCTTGGCTTTGGTGGAGGTAGATGCTAGGTTGACTTCTTCTTCAACCTTTGATGATGTGGATGCCTCCTCTTGATCCAGTACAGTTGAGGGTCTCTCCTCCCCCTCAATTCTTGAAATCGATACCTCCTCTTCTTCTCTTGAGGAGGTTGATGATCTTTCACTCTCTCCCTCACTTGAAGATGTAGAAACTTCCTTATCTTCTTCTTCTTCTTGACTCATTTGACTTTTCTACTTGGGCTCTTGAACTTATGTAGGACTTTCATGATATTCTTTCAATTTTCTCCACAATTCACATGCATTTTGGTATCCCCCTACACAACTCAAAATTTTGTTAGGCACAATATCAATCAATATACCCATTACCTTTTCATTTGCCCTTCCTTGTTCTTGTTGCTCTTGATTCCAATACCTAGGTCTAAGCCTCTTCCCGTGCTTATCCTTTGGAATCTCGAAGGGCTCTTCAAGCGCGATTCGAAGGTCCCACTCCATCCCGAACCATGTCTCTATCCTTGCCTTCCAAAATGCGAAATCCTCATGGTCATAGGGCGGTGGAGTGTAGATATCATCTCTAAATTTATCTTCCATGATTATTTTCCTCTAGCGTGTGCTCCCTCGGCGGTTAGTCCGATCAAGAGCGGTCCATCGCTCTGATACCAATTGTAGGATCGCTTCCGGTACGCTTGAGGGGGGGGGGGTGAATAGCGTTTGTTGGTTCTTCTCTACAAGATTGTTAGCGCGCAAGCGGAAATACAAACAAAATAAAACTAACAATAAAGAAATAATGCTAACAAACCGATTTACTTGGTATCCACCCCGGACGGGTGACTAATTCAAGAATCCGTCGGTGGATCACTCCCCGGATAACCTTCGGCTAGCCCTCGTCGCTCCTTGTGGGTGGAGAAACCTCGCCACAGCACCAAGCAAACCTTTGAGCACAAAGACTACTATCTTGTCTTTAACCAAGACAAGATTCGTCAAGAATCTCAGCCACCACGAAGTCCTCTTTAAATAGGACTCGGGCTGAAACCCTCGCTACCAGTCGACTGCCCCCAGGGCAGTCAACTGGTGCCACTGAAATTCGACCGTTGCACCTCAATATTCGAATTCTCAGCCAACTCACCAGCCACCTACCAGTCGACTGCCCCAAGGGCAGTCGACTAGTCCTAGGCTGAGACCCTTCTGTGAGTTCCATCAGTCGACTGCCCTCAGGCCAGTCGACTGGTCTACTCACCCACCTAAGGTTACCCTTCCTGAGTACATTCCACTCCCCACTCAAACCCTAGGATTTCCCGAGTACAATCACACTGCACTCGTACCCTCACGACTCGACTGACTCCTCCTCCGCAGCCTCGACTGTTGCCTTCGCGCCCTCTTCATCTTCGGCTCCCGTCCCTCGGATGCACGCAAGCCTCCAGCTTGCCTCCATGTCATCCTTCACGCATGCCTCGAAGTCCGTGCCTATCAGCTCATCGTCCCTGCTCTCCAAGGTCCCTCGGGTGCACACAAGCCTCCAGCTTATCTCCATGCCACCCTTCACCATACCGAGGTCGTCCAGTCAAGTCCATATGTGTAACCTGTACAACCTGCACACTCAACATACACATATGAGATAACAAGGGTAAACCTAACTTAAACCCTTTGCCTAAATATCAAAACACTTGGTCACTCCGGACCACAGATTACCTCAATAGTATTGTAGTTGTTTCCTCCTGTCGTAAGCTGCAATGGATGTGGGAATGATTTCCTAAGCTTTGGTTTTGCAATATTTTGTTTCCCTGCAGTGTGACACCCTAAGCTTTGTGTTTAGATTAGTATGGTTGAGTTCTTTGGGTTTTCTTTTACCTCTGTGAGTTGGTTGATTAGGATTGTGCTTTGATTCCTTCATCGTATAATTGATGTTGTGGGATGTTAAGTTTGGGATGGTTTCATTTGGATTTAGGTTTATTGTGTAGCTCTATAGATATGGTGTAGATCACTATATGCTAGTTCTGTTTGGGTGTGGTATTGGCTTTGTTTTTGGAGATTTTACTATTCGATTGTTTTTACAACCCTTCTAACTTTAGGATACTATGAAGGATGAGTATAGGTCAATCATTAATAGTGTTGTGGGTGTTGGAAAGGTGTCACTTCACATTATTAGTTTAGTTGAATTAGAATGGTAATAGAATCATTTATTTCATTAGGGTTTTGGGGTTAGCTTCGAAGTTGTAAACCCCTAACTTAGTGGTTTGTTTCTATATGATTTTGTTAGGCTCCTACTGGCAGCTATAATATGAAAATTGATCCTTGATTGGATTGGGTTAAGGGGTATGGTTTTGTTAGGGATTGGGTTCGTTACCCAGTCTACAACGGACCTAGGTTTGATTTAGCTGTTTTATTCATATATTAGTAGCTAAATAACATATACTGATGCATGCTCCCTTGATTTGATATTGATATCTAGACATGGGGTGTTCTTCTTGACACAGATTTTATTCGGGTACTTCTTACTTATTTCTATAGAATTTTAATCTTAGATGCATAACTATTATTATTTGTTGTAAGCTGCTTTACCTTATTCTGTCCTATTTTTATTGCACTGCTTGATACATATGTGCTTGATCTTTGAGATGACCTATTTAATGTCTATACAGTCTTCACATTAATATTCTTACTCTATAGAGTACACACGCGTATGACATATACATAAGAGTGATCATTTGACTATACATAGTATATGGTAGATATCTGGTTGTTGACTTATCTACATACTTGGTTATGTGACTAGTAGATCATGGTTTGTTGGACTTGTGCATATGGTTGCATAGATGATGATATAGTTTGAGCGTACTTGTTGTACTCTGTGTATATCATACGGTTGCATGGATGTTGATTTGGTATGAGTGTACATGTTTTACTCTGTGTATATCCTACGGTTGAATGGATGTTGATCTGGTATGAGTATACTTGTTGTACCTTGTGTATGTTCTTGTTAGGACCGGTAGGAGAGCTAGAGAGGGGTGATTAGCTCCGATCTTTGCTCGTTGATGATTTGTTGCAGCGGAAGACTTGAGCAATGCTAACACCTTGATTTTACTTGGTATCCACCTTCTTGAGGTGACTAATCTAAGGATCCGCTCTCTTCACTCTCTCATACACTATAAAAGACCTCCTCTTGAAGTGGAGAATCCTCTTACAAGCTTATAAAAAGATACAACAAGAAACTCAAGCAAATACAATAGAAATCTTACAAGATTTACACAACTTAGCTCTCTTTGCTTTTCTTGCTATCTTCAAGCTTGAAATAGCCTCTTGATCCTTGGAAATGCAACAACACTAAGCTCCTTGGCCTCACTTGAAATGGCAATGAAGGTGGAGGAGAATCATCGAAGAGTTGCGCGTGCGACCCGCTTCAAACATACGTGAAAACCCTATATACTCGATGCCTAGGGTTCCCTAATTGATTGCCCGATCGATTACCATGTCAGGCTTAGCCATTCAACGACTATTTTTTGAAGCTTAATTGATTAGACAATTTATTAAGACAACTTTAATCGATTGCTGAATCGATTCAACACCTTTCTGTGCTCTCACGCAATACTATTGTAATCAATTGCCCAATCGATTACCGGACCTTAATCGATTGACCAATCGATTAAGGGAAGGCTGAATCGATTGCCCAATCGATTTAACCATCTTCTGTTCTTGCAACTTATTTCTCCCAAACGATTACCTAATCGATTCACACATTTCTTAATTGATTGCCCAATCGATCAAGAAAGCTCCTGTTCGTAAGAAACCAACCCCAATCAATTACCCAATCGATTGAACCCAACCCTAACTTGTGTGTACAAGTTTAGGGCTCCCTTGCCTAACCTTAGTCAACCGTGACCTGTCAGGACTTCTCTATCAAGTGTCTGATCAACCCTTTGATCAACTTGGATTTCTCTTGCCTAGCTCCCAACTAGGACTTAACCTGATTCCTAACCAGGTTTGCCTAACCCTCGAGTTAAGTCTAGTCTCTCGGTAGACTTCCACCTTGCCAGCGTACGATCTTCCCGATCCACCTCGACCTCATCTAGTCCCACTAGGTGTGCCTAGTGATGGTCCCAATTACGAGTGTCACGAATGAGCCTCAAATTTAGATATTTATAAATTGAAAACCCTAGCTCACAAAATTAAATGTAGTACAGGGGCCTCAAGTCATATTTTCCAAGGACTAGTTAAGGATGTTTAGTTCAAGATTGAAGTTGTCGTCTAATGTTTTTGGGTTTTCAAATAAGGTCGGGGGTTGTTTGTGAATAAGAATGAAATAACAATTTTTAACAAAGTAGACTTAGCTAAAGCAGGAATTAAACTAGTAAATTGTGAAAACTAAACTTATCCTACTTGGGCATTGAGCAAATCAATACGAAATTATGAAATTGAAGGGCAAACTAGCATCAAAGTCAGGCAAACAATAAATCTGTCGCTAAGTTGCAGAAATGAAATTGAATTCACGCACTACAAATTGAATGCAAGAAACAGGGCTAAAATGTGCTGGAAAACTACCTGATCGGTCGACAGACCGATCAGATACAAGTCTGATCGGTCACAACGACCGATCAGATACTGTCTGGATCGGTCGAACAGACCGATCAGTTGCTGAAAATTGATAGAAACTTGCGACAACTAAGAATTCAGAAACGAAAGATTACAGAAAATTAACACCAGACCCTCCCTCAATCCAAGATCTTGCTTGCCGTCACACAAGAACCAGCTAGGAACACCCTAGCTTGACAAATCAGCAGAGATCTTCCTCCAGCGATCGATTAAGCGTCAGATTGATATTCAGCTGAATTCTTCCTTCGATCTCCTCAAACTTGATGAGTTGGATTCCGATGGTGGCTCAGGGACCCTCAGAGCTCTTCAGAGAACCCCTCTGAATGCTCCGATTGATGAAGATTGGCGATCAAGTAGGAGCTGGTCGGATGAAGCAAACTCTCGGCGAAACCCTCACCGGAGCTTGGCAGCTACGCGATTGCTTGCAACTTCGCCGGGAACCTCCCTTGATGATTTGGAAACTTGAGCAAAGATCATATCTGATGCAGCCGCGTGAAGAAATGGAGAAGAACCGAAGCGAAAATGAAGAACAAAATAGAAACTGGAAACACGCGACACTGACCTGTGGAGAAGTTTCCGCCTTTTCTTAATTCCCATTTGAAAATTGGACAGCTGTGATCGTTTTGGCCTCATCCGACGGTCAGATCATCTCAGATCTGAACCAAACTCTCCAGATCTCCATCAATGGGGCAGGATATGCTCCTCCTCAGCTGGGATCGATCAGATTTGCAACGGATGGCTCAAATCTCACTGCCTCTTGAATGGACGGTTTAGACTCAACTTGAGCTTGATCCAAGGACTGGATGACTTTTGATTTGGACCAAACTTTCAGATCTTGATCTGTGACCATGATTAACTCTACGAGCTCAGATTGATCAGAAGTTGACAGATGACTCAGGTCTTCCCGTTTCTTGATTGGATGACCCATTTTAATCCAATGCTAGATCATCTTGATCCCCCGTTTCTTGATCGGATGACCCATTTTAATCCAATGCTAGATCATCTTGATTCAAATCCAATTCTGGCTCAAACTCGATCCAATCTGATCTAGGTCCATGATCATTCAAAGCCTACAAAATTAGTTCAAATTTTAATGCCACAATACTCAAATATAGAAAGAATTGAATCCACAAGCTAAAATAGGCATATATCATGGAACCTAGTGTAAATACAAGATTAAGCATATAAAAGGGATCAAAACATGAATTTGAGAGCCTAATTTGATTAACAAAATGATAGTTATCACCTAGTCCCACTAGGTCTTTTCCCATGCCAGCGTGCGATCTCTCCGATCCACCTGGACTTCACCTAGTCCTATTATGTGTGCCTAGACCCACTAGGTCTTTTCTAGTCAAGTCTCCAATCAACCTGGACCTACTTGATTCACATGATATTCAAACATCATTATTAAACATCGAAACATCCAACCTTAAGTTTACCAGACATAAGCTCATCCGAGCCTAGTCAAACTAGGTCAACCCTGACCTAACAAAGATTGCACCAACCGTTCTACCATTGCTTGGATGTAGATTTGGTTGGTGCTAGGTGCATTAGTATCATGCACCATTCCTGTTGCATACTGACGATCATTGACTCCCTGTATGGTTAACAAGGTTCGTTAGTCATATCTTGGCATCGTTTTGCATGTTGATGATCACTGGCTCCCTTGTGGTCGAGATGAGTCGTCAATCATATAGGTTTGCCCACTTGGCCACTTGAGATAGTGGTAGTTGGAGTACATTGAGTTGACCTGTTGTGCGACGCTCGACTACTCAGGGGTAGTGGTAGTTGGAGTTATGTACAGGTATTAGAGTTTGAGTTGTGTGGCTCTAGAGTTGTTAACTTCCCCTTTCTGGCTTTGAGGTATATGTCATGATGGACTATGTGGCCAGCGAGCTGTTGGCTCCCTTCATGACTGATTTTGGGGTTATTATCATTGTAGCGGTTGGCTTTCTAGTATCCCGTCCACTCGTCCACCCAGTATAGCGGTAGCTAGAGTATGTACAAATATCATGTGCATATGATGCATTGTTATATTGACATTTGTTATGTTGCATTTGGTTGATACGTGCATACATGTTTGTGTATTGCTCATATTGTACGGGCAGACTTGTAGATGGTTTCAGAGGTTCCTGATCTTATTACCCCGCAGATAGGGTTGACTCTGGTATGTTTCTTCAATCAGTATTTCAGTTGTGTTTCTGATACTCCTATAAGACTGTACTCATTTTGATTCTATACTACTTGCTATAGCTCATTTACTGCTATGCATATCTTATCTCTATACCCGTAGAGTTCGCCCGACCTCACTCCCTTTTGCTATGTTTTTGTTTTCCAGGTTGAAATTGTTGAACTTGGAGTTGCCAAGAAAGACCCAGTAGCTAGTCCCTTCCCGTCGGTCTTGTATTCATGTGGTACCTTTATATTTTCCTAACTATCTCGTGGACTTGTATTCGTATTTGTTTAGGTTGTGTGGTTTGTGTGCCTTGGAGGGACTTGTTGTTTTATTTTGTCATGTGAGTCATGCTAGCATACAACTTTGATGAGTTTGTCTATTTTGGGATGTTATTCATTTCCTATTTGTTGATGTTGCCATATGTGCGAGTTGAGTTTTGTGTGGCCATGTATACCTTGTATATTGGTTGCAAATTGTTTGTCATACAAGGGAGATGCTGTCCGATTTTTATCGAACATGCGACTCCCTAAGGTGTGATAGAAACCAACTTCGAATCTGACATGATAAGTGAGATATATTTTCTACCTCCTGACCAATTATATGAAGATATTAAACTGTTATCTAGTTCTTTATACAATTAGTTAATGTCTAAATATGTAAAATTAAAGAAAGGATAATATTTATCTCAAAATAAAGTTAGCAACAACATGTCCATTAGAACATTTTGATAAATTTAAGGATGAAAATGAAAAATATTAAAAGATCAAATAGAAATATTAAAAAAAATTCTGCTGGCTTAAATTGTGCTTCTTTACAAGTTCCATATATTAGATATGTTGGAGGGCTTAATTGATATATTAAAAATTATAGGGGTCAAATTATAAAAATTATTAGAAATAATATTCCATGAAAATATTTAATTAATCCAGTAAAAAATAATTTATTTTAGATACCAAAATTTATTCTATCTTATTAGATTAACTCTATGTGCATGCTAGAATTTAATATTTTTATTTAATTGATAAAATTTTTTAATTGAAAATAATCTTTTGAAAACATTTTGATCGAATTTAATTCGTTAAAATTTTTCTATGATAGATGCAAATGTTAACTATTGGTAGAATTTTTTTTTGAAAATTTTATTAAATGAAATTTTAAGTTGAAAAATACGTCGGAGATTAATTTTGGAAAATCCTACTTTTCAAAATTGACAATTGTATTCTTACAGTAAAGAAAAATTATCAAACAATTTTTGAAGTAAAAAATTTATTTTCATTATTTAATTTCAAAAATGTTCTACAACCATAAAGAAAATAACTTTTGTCATGCAATTAAAATTTATTTTTCTTGTGAAATTTTTGTATATAGTAAGATTGATTATTTTAAGGGTAAATTTTACTAAACTCCCCACTTACCAAGTCAACTTTGCATGCAATCCCTACCCAAACATTTCTTTGCATGCAGTCCCTGATGTGATGTTTGATGAGTATTATTTGAAGAAAATTAAGTATAAAAGTTAGAAAACTGAATATGACAGTTTGCATCCACCACATCAATAACCCTGTACTCAATTTTCACTCTTTTATACTCAAATTTCACTCTTTTATACTCAGTTTTCACTGATGTATACTCAATTTTTACCCTTTTATACTCAGTTCCATTAGGGAGCAAAAATAAATAAAAACTTATGTGGGGAATAAAGGCAAAGTTTGACTCCCTATTAGGGATTTAAAGCAACTTTACCGTTATTTTATTTTAAACCCTTGATAAAAAAATAGAAAACTTTCCGACTGATTAATAATATTGTATGGATTTTCTTTTTAAAAAATTAAATTTTTTTGGAGATAGATCTTTGACGAATGTAATTTTTCAATGAGTATATGTTTAATTAACCAAGTTAGAAAAATTAGCAAATTATTGTGTGGAAGAATTCTATTATTAAGAAAATATTTTCTAAAATAATTATTTTAGTTATAATTAATTATTTTGAGAAAAATAAAAAAATAGTTTTTGTGTGAAAATTTTTCTTATGATCAGAAAATTAATTTTTAGAAGTGTGAAAAAATTTTGGTATTTTCATCAAATATAAATAAATTTTAAATTATTTCTTGAAAATATGAGGTTTAAATTTTTAAAATTATCTAAGTTATAAAATAATTTTGAAAATTTACATAATCTTAGATCAATGTTCAAGTACTCCTAGATTTTTTTTCAGAAATTTTCCCCTATTTTTCTCTATCATTAATCTTATTTTTTTTATGTAAACAAAGGGGGAGAAATTATACGGGTTAAGTTGAGGGTGAGGTTTGTTTGTAACTTTCATAATTAATTTTTGTACTTAATTGTAAATTTTATGTTTTAATTGGAATAAGTTTTTTTATTTGTTAGCCTTAATTTAACTTAGGTTGATGCACATAAAAAATGAAGAGATTGTAAGTACCCTGTGTTGATTTTGATGTGATCAACTGAGTCAAGCTAGGTTCTATTTATTTTTGATACCTTATGTCTAAGTGTAGTAGGAACTTAAGAAATTAAGAACATAAGAAGTCGAGCGAAAGACACAGTGAGCGAGAAAGATGGCACGAGAAACGTGTCGACGGACTCGATCGGTGCTTCCAAGGGATGAGGAACTGTAGAAGAGTACACCATTGGAGTGAGGACGTGTGCAACATTCTAGAGACAAGAATCTAGGTATGAAGCCTACTTGAGGAGAATACTGAAATTAAATTTGGGTGAGCTCAACTTTGGACAAGTTGGAGCATCACTCAAGTGAGTGGAACGAAGAGGCCATCTTCTGTAGTTAACCATTCAGGAGCTTGAAATAAATCTAGACGCCCAGAGATCCAGGCGCCTCTATCTAATAGAGGCACCCCAATCCCAGTCAACGGTGCACTGCTACAGGGATAAGCAACGAACCAATCCAAGCGCCTATAAAGGATCCAGGCACCTCAATCCAACTAACTCAGCAAAGTTAATGGTGTGACACGGATAAAGTTTTATCCACCTAGAAGTGCCTAGAACTTATTGTGGTGTCTCAATAGTGTCACGTCAGCAAACGGTTATTTCGGCCAGTGAGCTATAAATAGAGCTCTGAAGCCAGTTGTAAAAATACAACAATTGTATTCATTTTTAATATTCTTTAGTGTGCTTTCAAAGTCTGTAAGAGGCTACTCCACCTTCACGAATGGGTCTTTTAGTGAGCTTTCAACCATCTTGGATTAACAACCTTCTAGGTTACAACTAAGTAACTCCTTGTGTCACTTAGTTATTTTTATGTTGATTGTTTTTCTTAATTAATTGTGTATCCTTACTAAGGTCAAAGCAAGATAATTCTGAATTTGATTTTCAGGGCTATTCACCTCGCTCTAGCCCAGCCTGCACGGATCTACAACGAAGACCACATGGAGTTAGGGGTGACTTAGAGCCGAAGACCATATGGAGTTGGGGGTGGTTTGGAGCCGGAGACCACACGGAGTCGGGGGTGATCTAGAGCCAGAGAGCAGCCTTCGTTGACTTTGACCACCATCTCAGCAAGACTATTTACTTCCCCTTAACCATGTGTCACCCTCCAATTACATCTCGTATCACTAGTCTCTTTCAAGTATAGTCAAAGGAGATGAGAGCCCAACTAATTGGACTATTGTATGGTCAGATAAGATGCTTCTTTCTACTCCAACTGTATCAGCCATGTGGCGAATCCCAAGTGTGATTCAAATGGTATTGTGCATTAAATGTGGCCACGCCTAATAAATGTGCACCATGCGTGATCTGCCTCAATCTTCGAATCGAGTGTGTGTTCGCAGTACATTTCAAAGGTCACGTTTATTAATGTGATGTGGCCATCTGTAAAAAAATGAAGCATCATCCAAATCATAATGATTACTGAGATTTTGTTGATTCATGTGCACGATTTGATGGCTAAGAATCCATCTTGCATTTTTTATTTCTTAGATTCGATGATTTGAATCAGATGAGCGAAAGTATATTTAGGTCGAAAGAGACGTCATTGTTGTTATCACTCAACTTTGCATCTACCTCCGCTGCCTTTGTCTTCCTCACCTTCAAGAACCGTGCATCCAATCCTTCTATGAGTGTCTATTCTTCATCATCACCTTCTCCTTTGATCATCTACAGATCTTCTTGCCATAGGATTAGTTTTTATTGTCCTGTAACAAACCCTCTGATGGCTGTCAAATCGTATTTTGTTCCCTAGTATCAGATCTACTAAGTTAGAGTTCAATAGAGGTGACCTGGATTGAATACCAGCTACCCACCGACCATTACATAGTAGTCCTAAATCTGAATGACTTGTTGATTCTAATGCATGAAATTCTGAACGAATCTACGATATTGAAAAACGGTAAACACTTACAGTGGTTTCAACGCGTCCTTCGTTGTTCTTCGCGCTTGTCGTCGGAAGAGCGATCACGGAATCGGAAAACTCTTCCCCTCTCGGTATCACGAACCAAATCCCTCTCGAACGTTTTGGATGTTCACTTCTCGAATTCCAAAATGCCTCCTTCCTCTTGGATGCACCCCTCCCCTTTTATAGTAGAAGGGCTAGGGAAGGGGAGGGGAGAGAAGTGGAGAAGTGGGGAAAGTGGGCACCCCACGTCACCCACTTCTCCCACTTCTTACATCTCCCACTCATCCAAGCCAAGTCACAGAGACTAAATAAGAATCAGGTCACAAAGACCATATCATAACTAGGTTACAAAAACCAGATAGTCACAAAGACCATATAGTCACATAGACTCACAGAACATCCAATTCATACATTAGGGAAAATGGTTCGTGCGACGGCAAGCATCCTGAGCATTCCTTGCTAAGAAAGTTGTTACGCTTAACTTAGCTGCTCTCTGAGCGATCAACACTAAGAAAGTTGTTACACTTTACTTAGTCGCTCTATAGAACAAATCTGAGACATCAATAACTTGCCTTTACCCCAGATTAAATTATTTACATCAATATGAACATCTCTAATCCCTCATGATGACATACGAGTCAAGAGCATGTTCAGTATCTCCATTCAATACCATTATTCACAATTACATCTTAAGTGCTAAACAAAAAATGTAACTGGTCGACCAGTGAATAAATGTCAATGATGTAAACCTCTCTTAATCTTCCTTTTTAGCTAGAATCTATTCATTCTAATCAGTTGCTTTCCTAGTTATGCTCCATAGACCGAATCATCCATAGCCAGTAGGATACATGCTAAAGTAGCATACACTGATTAGAATTTCAAGCAAACAGCTAAATAGTCACTTAGGGTAAAAGTGAGATTAACTTATAATCTCAAGGGTCTCACATAGTAAGGAAGCAGGGATCAATTCTCTTACAACCCTTATTGTCGCTATAGCACATGTGGTATGAAACACATGCTACGATGTTTCTCTCTTTAACACATAAAGAGTGCATGTTTTTCTTCTAAAATTAACATCGTACAGATTTCGATCTAGACATACCCAATGTCTGATCCTGAATTCAACCTATGAACTCCAATCTGGCTACAAGCAGGCTCAGTAAATGGTGGGAACATTTACTTCGATTATTACATTAAATAATCTCATCTTGATACAAAATCAAGGCGACCTCAACTTACGAGTATGTCTCTATTCACAGCTACTCAAGCTGCCCCATAAGTAATGATCTTACCTCTATTTATACTCAACAAATAGAGATGATTGTCCATGTGAGTGGACCAATCTCAACCTGCCAACATGCTTATCGAGACTTTATTCAAAATGTAACACCAATTCATACACTGAATAAATCATGGCACTTTCATATATAATGAATTTGTCTGTACATTGTGTTACATTTTTCGAAGTCCCATGGACTTCACATATCCAAGAAATGACTCTTTAGTCAATGGCTTAGTAAAAGGATCTGCAAGCATAGCACGTGTAGGGATATACTCAAGAACTACCTTTTTCTTGTCAACAATATCCCTTACATAATTATATTTGATTTCTATATGCTTGCCTTTGCTGTGATACTTGGGATCTTTGGAAAAAGCTATTGCAGCTTGATTGTCACAGAACACTGTAACTGGACTCCCACTATCCTCAGCAATCTTCAAATGCTTCAGGAATCTTCTCAGCCAGACAGCTTCTTGTACAGCCGCTGCACAAGCCACATATTCGGCTTCCATTGTCGACAAAGCTACACAAGCTTGTTTCTTGCTATTCCATGAGATGGCGCCACCATTCAGCAAGAAAGCATAGCCCGATGTGGATTTTCTGTCATCAAGATCTCCAGCCCAATCTGCATCTGAGTAGCCCTTCAGGCTCAACTTTGATCCATGGAAGCAGAGACAATAATCCGCTGTCCCTTTGAGATATCTGAATATTCTCTTCACCGCTTTCCAGTGTCTCGATCCTGGGTTTGACTGAAAACGGCTAACTAAGCCAACTGCATAGCTGATGTCAGGACGTGTACACAACATAGTGTACATTAAACTACTAATGGCACTGGCATATGATTTTTTTTTCATGTCGGCTATTTCATCAGGAGTCTTGGGATACATACCTTTGCTCAGAACAGTATCTTTCGCTATAGGAGTTTGTTCAATGTTGCAATTAGACATATTGAAGTGTTGTAACATCTTAGTAATATAAGCCTCTTGAGACAAACCCAAAAGTCTTTTTGAACGATCCCTTATGATCTTCACCCCTAAGATGTACTCAGCTTCACCCATATCTATTATGTCAAACTGCGATGAAAGCCATGATTTGACTTCTATCACAAACCGTATGTCATTTCCAGCTATTAGCATATCATCAACATATAACGACAATATGACAATCTTTCCTTTATCCTCCTTGAGGTATACACAATGATCCTCATTGATCATTTCGAAACCATAAGATAAAATGACTTCATTAAATCTTATGTTCCATTGTCTCGACGCTTGCTTTAGCCCATATATAGACTTTTTAAGTCTACATACTTTATCCTCTTGGCCTTCAGCAATATAACCTTCTGGTTGTGCCATATATATTTCCTCGTCGAGATTACCATTAAGGAAAGCCGTTTTTACATCCATCTGATGTAATTCCAAGTCATAATGTGCTACTATAGCTAAAATGACACGTATTGACACAAACTTCACAACAGGGGAAAATGTCTCTTCAAAATCAATACCCTCCATTTGGGTATATCCTTTTGCAACCAGACGAGCTTTGTATCGATTAATCGATCCATCTGCTTTCCTCTTGATTTTGAGAATCCACTTATTCCCAATAGCCCTTCGGCCCGGAGGAAGATCGACTAAATCCCAAATATGATTCTTTCTCATCGACTCCATTTCCTCATCCATTGCAATTCTCCATTTTTCTCTGACTGAACATCTCAATGCTTCCTCAACCGATCGAGGTTCCTCATCGTCAACAGGGAGTATCATTAATGCCTCATTCTCAATGTCAAACCTTCTCCGAGGAATAATCTTACGACTACTCCTTCGTAAGTCGGACTGTTGAGGAGCTGAAACTAATTCATTCATTGGCAAATCACTCCCACTGGGTTGACTAGATTCAGGTATCTCTTGTGATACCTGAGTTGTTGATAAAGGAACATTATCCTCTTCCTCTATTGCAAATAAAGGAATCGACTTATCAACTTCACCTCTTGTTGGGAATTCAGTTTCGAGAAAAGTGGCATCTCTTGACTCAATTTCAGAGACGGTTCCATCTTGCTGCTCACCAATGAAAACATAACCCTTAGAAGTATCAGAATATCTTATAAAGATACACTTTTTACCTCTTGGTCCTAGTTTTCCATATTTGTGAGTCTTATCATGAACATAGGCAGCTGACCCCCAGGGTCTCAGATTACTCAAATCTGGTTTTCTGCCTGTCCAACGTTCATATGGAGTAGATGGAACAGACTTGGAAGACACTCGGTTAAGTATGTAGGTCGCAGCTAATAATGCATCTCCCCAATAGGAAATTGACAAATTAGCTTGAGCCATCATAGACCTAACCATATCTAGAAGAGTTCTATTTCTTCTTTCAGCAACCCCATTTTGCTGTGGAGTTCCAGGGATCGTTAGCTGTCTAATAATCCCTCGGTCATTACAAGTTGTCTTGAACTGATCAGACAAGTATTCACCTCCACGGTCAGTGCGTAAGGTTTTAACCTTACGTTCCAATTGATTCTCAACTTCGTTCAAATAACGTTTGAAACAATCCAATGCTTCATATTTATGAGATATCAAATACACATGACCAAAACGTGTGAAGTCATCAATGAATGTAATGAAATAGGAAGCTCCATGTTTAGCCTTCACATTCATCGGACCACAAATATCCGAACGAATTAATTGCAATGGTGACTCAGCTCTAATAGCCTTGCCAAATGGTTTCCTCGTTGCTTTTCCAGCAAGACAATGCTCACATACTGACAAGTTAATCTTAGCATGAGAGCCTAATAGACCCTCCTTAGCTAATCGATTCATTTTTTCTTGTCCTATATGTCCTAGTCTAGCATGCCAAATTTCCTTATTGATATCAGCATCACTAGCAAGAGCAATGTTTGAAAAACAACTATTAATTCCACAATTAATATCATGTTCCACATCAAGAACCATGAAACCATTCATTACATAACCACACCCAATTAACACAGAGTTAATTCGAAGTTCCACTCAACGACTGTAAAAGTTTATACAATAGCCCAAATCAAGAAGACAAGTAACGAAAACCAAATTCCGTCGAATATCAGGAGCATAAAGGACATCATGTAGAAACAACGTTTGTCCACCACGAAGGTTGAGCTTGCAAGTGTCAATGCCTTTGACTTCAATTCTTGCATTGTTTCCTACATATATCCATTTGTTACCAGCTGGTACCCGACGGTACTCCATGTATGTAGCTCGATCACGAGCTACGTGGTTCGTTGCTCCTGAATCTATAATCCACAAAGGATGAGAATCAGCTAACAACACTGAACTAGCAACATTATGCTCATGAAAAGAAGTTAAATATGGAATTACCTTTTTCGGCTCGGTACAATCTCGAGCGAAGTGGCCCTTCTTGCCACAGTTATAGCAAGTCAGCTTGCTTTTAGGTTTCTTTCCATACTTCTTTCCTTTAAACTCCTTCTTGATCGGGCCTTGCCCAGCAGCAGCTTCTTTTCCTTTTCCCTTTCCCTTTCCTTTCTTGAACCATATCTTCTTATTCTTGGGTCTAGATCCTTCAGCTACGAAAGCTTGTCCAGATATCCTTGCAGATTCTACTCTCTCCGCCTCCAGTTCAACATGGCGTGAGACATCAATGAAAGTTTTAATGCTTTCACTGTGAGTAAGATTCTGCTTCATTGATTCCCAAGAATCAGGAAGGGAACGGATAACTGCCTGAACCTGTTGTTCATCTGTCAACTCATGACCGGCAGTTTTTAGCTCTCGAATCATATTTCCCATTTCCCTAAGATGTTGGGTCATGGTGACATTCGGGCGTTTCTTGAAGCTGTCAAATTTGATTGTCAGCTGGCGAAGCTTACTTACGCTAACTCCACTATATTTATTTCTTAGGGCAACCCAGACAGCATGAGCTGAAGGCAATGGCTCATACTCATACACTAGGTCATCAACCATTGAACTAATCAAAATGCCCTTTGCTGTGGAGTCCTTTTTCTTCCATGTCTTGTAGGCATCAAGATCACGCTTATGCTGGGCGGTAGCACCGTCTACAGGTTCTACCATAAACTGATTTACAGCTTCTAGAACTTCTTGTTCCTCAAGTACATACTGTATCTTGAGGTGTCATATTTTGTAGTTGTCCCCATTTAGTTTCTCTCCTTTGTTCAGTTCAGCTATAATATTCTTTGTTGCCATGATCTAACATAAATAAACGTATTATTTAGTTATTCAGTGTAACTCATATGTATGTAATTAATAACTAACTCATTGTAAATTAGAGTTGGTTTACAAAATCAAGTGGTAACTACGTTCCCACTCATCCTCCGTATATCCAATCTAATAAACATTAATTAGTTATTTTACATACATCCCATCTTATGAACTAATCATAAATGAACTTATCATTCAAATGAAATGAACTAATCATTAAGAAGTTTTGTTAACACATAACATAACCTTTTGAAAAACTGTTCGTACAAAACGACAGTTACTACTACATGACTAAAAAAAACTAACTGAGCAAATACTGTTTGTACATAACAACAGTAACCAAGACAAACTCTAATAAACTAGATAAGTTAGTACTACTCCCACTAGGACAAACACTAGTGCAGTGGTAAATACTATCCCTTTCATCCCAGACTTGATGAGAGGTAGGTTATCAACTTCAAGATCCTCCACAGATTCTATGGGATCCTCCTCGATTTCCTCAATTGGATCCATCTCGAATTCCTCCGGATCCTCCTCGATTTCCACAATTGGATTCATTTCTGGATTCACTTCTAGTTCGTCCTCAGATTCTTCCAGATCTTCTTCCGAAAAATTTAGGCGAAGTAGTTCTGTACATAGCTCGGTATATGAGATACGCCCCTCAAAGCATCCCCAGATACATTTTGCAGCTATTCGACCACGCCTCGGCAATGAACGAATCAATGCCCCGATTCGGTAGTTATCTAGGACTGGAAACTCTTCCTGCTCGAGTTTCCAAAACAGTCGATCAAGCCTTCCCATATGCCCTTGGATGCCAAAATTTGGGCGGTAGTCAATCTCCTCTATCTGTTCCCTCAACTGATTTCGTCGCACATCTCGACGAGTCATCGTGGTAATAAATCTCGGCATCTGGAATTGAAATACAATGTCAGTACAAAACCGACAAACCAGTAACAAAACTGGTTTAATTCAATTCACAATTATGCATAGATCCACAGAGTCATAAACAGATAAGAAAAACAAATTTTCTTTATTTGGGAGCTTTATTGACTAACATATTAGGCTGATCGATTAGAAAATCGAATCCTTAGTCTGGGTCCATCATCCTCATAGAACTAATCTAATCGGACAAGGATGACTTATCTTAGTCGTTAGCTCACTTAATTCAAAGTCAATTCGAACCAAACAAATCGGTTCTGGTTTGTATTAAACTGATCTTATTAAATTAACTAGTGGTTTGAACTAGATCATGATTTTATTGGATCAATTTGGTCTAGTTAAACCAAATAATGGTTCGAACTAGACATAAACATAGTTGGTTCAAGTTGGTCTGATTAAATTAACTAATAATTTAAATTCCAGTTGAAATGAACCAACTTAATCGGATTTAATTAATTCTAACTAATATCCAATTCATTTAATCAAATTTTGATCTAGTTCCAATAACCAATAGCTAAATTTTAATACAAATACAACCAAGCAATTAATTAAAGCACACAGCTAATTAATTTAATAAAAGAAAAAAACAACATGCAAAATTTTTTTTTTTTTAAACATTTCAAACAGTATCAACCGGTTAAAATTTGCATGCAAAATATATATATTTTTTATTTTTTTTTCTTCCACCTTTTTTTTCGAGTTTGCTTCCTCCGCGAATTTTTTTTCACCGCGACGAACGCGATTAATCGCTAGCGTGCAACACGGCCGAGTGAGAACGTCGGTTCGCGACGATAACAATTAATTTTACCGACTCGAAAAAAATCTGCCGACACAAAGTCGACCGACAAAAAAAAATCTGCCGACACAAAGTCGCGATTTTCCGGTGAAGTTATTTCATGCTACTCGGAAAAAATCTGCCGACACAAAGTCGCGATTTTCCGGCGAAGTTATTTCATGCTACTTAGAATATCTATATGCTCTGATACCATTGTTGATTCTAATGCATGAAATTCTGAACGAATCTACGATATTGAAAAACGGTAAACACTTACAGTGGTTTCAACGCGTCCTTCGTTGTTCTTCGCGCTTGTCGTCGGAAGAGCGATCACGGAATCGGAAAACTCTTCCCCTCTCGGTATCACGAACCAAATCCCTCTCGAACGTTTTGGATGTTCACTTCTCGAATTCCAAAATGCCTCCTTCCTCTTGGATGCACCCCTCCCCTTTTATAGTAGAAGGGCTAGGGAAGGGGAGGGGAGAGAAGTGGAGAAGTGGGGAAAGTGGGCACCCCACGTCACCCACTTCTCCCACTTCTTACATGACTATCCTGATCACCCACCACCTGTATTTGCGACTTGTTTCTGGAGTCACATATAAATGGACTATGTTTTCCCATCCTGACTTTCTTTTCCTAAGTTTCTTGGTATTTTTTTATCCCTTTGTCGTAAGTTGGTCCAAATTCCTTCCTAATCCTCTTCGGTGTAGTCATCCTTTTTCAACTATATCGAGTTCCTTTTACTCCCCCAACCTTCCATTTATTCTTTTATCCAAAGAAAATGGAGGATGAGATATTCTTCTTTTCTGCTAGCCAAGGGGTCAGCTTCTTGAAGAAGCTCTCCTCCTCGTACAAGGTATGGAAACCATACTTTTGTCTTTGTGAAGCCTTCAATTCCTGTGTGTTGGCCAACTTGATGGCAACTAGAGTTTCCTAAGGCTTCCCCTTTGAGGAACTACCAGTTGGAGCTTGCTTACTATGATACTTTTCAGAATCTACAGGATATGAAATTTGATAGTGGCTTTCTACTCGAGGAGCGGTTGACTTCCGTCTTGATTCCTCTCAAGTCTTTGTTGGTGCAAAATGCATCAGTGATGAACAGTCATCCTCTAGAGTTTTGGTGTTTGACAATATACTTAAGTTAGTAACAATATATGTTAGACAAGGTAAGAGTTAGTCAAAGTGATCAAGGGTTAAACCAAACATGACCTTATGTTTGGTAGGGTAAACCTAGGTTGACAAAGGGTTAGCCAAACAAGATCTGATGTTTGACAGAGTAAACCAAAACCCAGGGTTGGTCAGTTTGACCAAGGGATTAAATCACACCTGACTTGAGGTGTGAAATTATATTTACCTAAAGATTGGAGAAAGTCTAGTTAGGATCATGATGGCTGGCAAAGAAGTGATTGTGGTGAAAGAAACCCTGGTGAGTGAACCCGAGTCCTAGTAAGGGAAGCTAGGTGAACTAAATCCTGGTGAGTGAAGCCGGGTCCTAGCGAGTGAAGCTAGGATGGACTAAGTCCTGGTGAGTGAAGTTGGGCACGAAGTCTTGGTCCGGGGGACTGAGCACTAAGTCCTAGTTGGGGATCGGGCAACGGAGTCTTTTTCGAGCGAGGATGGAAGACAGAAGTAGAGACGGGTTGAGGTCGAATGTCTCGAGATCCGAGTTCTTAGAGGCCGAGCAAAAGTCCAGCCGGAGGTCCCGGTTGGTAAAAGCTTTAGTCGAGAGGGAATCGTGAACAAAAGTAGAGACGGGTCGAGGTCGGACGTCTCGAGATTCGGGTTCTCGGAGGCTAAGAGAAAGTCCAACCGGAGGTTCCGGTTGGCAAACGTAACTTCTCAAGTGTCGAGTAGGTGAGGACGCGCTCCTCGGGAAAGGGAACATTAGGCGTTTGTTCGACCTAGGGTTATAGGTGAAATTCAAAGTCAGAACCAACTAAGCTAAAGGCTAAAATTATCTATGTTTTGTCTCGTGGTTGTTGTCTTGCATGTACCTGGAGTTGGAGGTAAGACAAGAGAGCAAATGCAGGGAAAACAATACCTAGGAAGCACAGCCTAGGTGCCTGACTTGACTCAGGCGCCCTGGCTTGTTGGGCGCGCCCCAGTTGGGGCAGCTTACTCCCAGGCGCCTTGCAAGGGAAGGATGTTTTATCAGCCCTACGAGTTCGGTGCAATGGATGAGTGTTGACCGACACGTGGCAGGCGCCCAAGACATCAGGGGAGCCCGAGAAGACACTATATAAAGGGGTTCGACCCCTCAATGCAGAATATCAATTCTCTCATCCAATAAAGCAGTCTGTTCGAAGCAAAAGTGCTCAAGGCAAAGCTCTGCGACCAAGGAGGCTCCAGGAAGAAGTGTGTGACACTTCGGACTTCCAGATTGGCCGGATCTTCAACTTTTTGTTTGGTTTACTTTTCATTTTCAAGTTAAAGTTATTTACTATTTTTTGCTTGTAACTCTGAAGTGTAAGACGGGGTTCTCCGCCTCCAGAAAGTCCGGAAAGGAGACCATTAGTGGACTCACGATTGAGTGCTTAGGCCTTGGACGTACTGACCCTGGGGGGTTGGGAGCCAAGTAAATCCCGCTTGTTTCTGTATGATTTTCTGTCTTTCTTTTATTCTATTTTCCGCTGTGTACTAACTCTGATAGAAAGACGAGCAAGTGATGAGTTTTCCGACAAGTTATTTTTGAGTCGATATTCACCCCCCTCTATTGACCGACACCGATCCTACAAGTGGTATTAGAGCCTGGTAGCTCTTCACCGGACTAACAACCGAAGGAGCAAAGACGCCAGGAATTGAGGGGGAGCAAGGGTGAATCAAGTATTCTTTCAATTATGTCAGTTTTTAAATTTCATATTATATGTTTTAAGTGTTGGTAGAGAGGACACTATAAAAATCAGTGTCCTACTTGTAAGAATCGTTCGCCACCACCGGCGACAAAGGAGGTACCAGCGCCAAGAGTTCGGAGGGACAAGAGCCACATCCGCTGCATTAGATGCCAAAGGCTGGGGCATTACAAGAACCAGTGCCCAGACTGAAAAAAGGCTTGATCCACAACGCTGAAAGATGCGACTACGGTAAACAAGGTACGAAAAATTAATTCGTGCAATAATTTTCAAATTCCTGCATTGTTTTATCATTTTGATAATTTAGATAGTACTTTCAATTTTTCCTATAAATTAGATTTTTTGAATAGCCAACTTAATGTATTGCATGCCAAATTAGTTAATTATGAACTTAATATTGATAATAGTAAAATACCAAATATTAACTCATTAATCCACAATATTAATGCAATAATTTTTGGAATTAATTCTAAAATTTTATCTGATAATGCTGATAATAATATTAATAATATTGCAGATAATTCTAAAAATGTTAAGGATAATCATATTGCTGATAATTCTGAAAATATTAAGGATAATCATATTACTGATATTTCTGAAAATGTTAAGGATATTATTGAGGATAATGATGAAATTATTGTTGATAATTATAATCTATCTGAAATTAATGTTCAATCCATTTATGAAAATAATATTGAGGATAATAGTTTACCCTTAATTAACAATTCTACTGCTTTTGAATATAGTAATACAACTTTAATTAATAATCCTGAAAATTATTCTACCCATTATGAAGATAATGATATAATTTCTGAAGATGGGATGTATTAGACAAACTTGAAAGATTAAATAAAAAAGAAATAGTAGATGATTCAGATATTTTTGAATTAAAGAAAATGATGCAACTAGACACAAAACTGTTAACAATTTAAACTTTAATTAATTTTTTCAACCTTAATTAATTTTTAATAATTTAAACTCTAATTAAATGTTAATAATTTAAATCCTAATTAATTCTTAATAATTTTTATCCTAATTAATTCTTAATAATTTTAATCCTAATTAATTATTAATAATTTTAATCCTAATTAATTCTTAATAATTTTAATCTTAATTAATTCTTAAATAATTAAACCTTAATTAATTTTTTTAATGATTTAATCTTAATTAATTCTTAAACTGATTTAAATCTTAAATAATTTTTAATAACTGAACCTTAATTAATTCTTATCCAATTAATACTTAAATACTTAAAAACTTAAAATCATAATTAATTCTTAAATCCTAATTAACATCTCAATCCTTAATTCAACAAAATTCACAAACTAAAATTCAATTAATTATATTCAATTATGAAATTAAATAAAATTCTACTCAACTGAATCCTCTAACTAAATAACAACAAATATGTCAAAGTGGGTTGACATATTCGCGGGTTCACACGGTATGTATCAAATCGAGAATTTGATACATTATTTGAAACTTAAGAAAATTATTTGACTTGATTGATTTATACATAAATACCATGTCCATGCATCTGCTTACTTTTTCTTAAATATTTGTCATATCATCAATGTTTATTTTTCTACATTATTTAGAACGGTTAGATAGGAAAAAGATTGGTTGATACTAGCCTAACCTAGTACCAGGGTGGGGTGAGATGATAGTTCGTTAGGTAAGCTTGGCCTACCTAAGTGGAACTAGCCGAAGCTACCTCGCCACATCCTAGGCTAGTTAGACCAGAGTTTTTCAAAGAGTAAATTAAAAGTATTCTTTCTTTAAAAGGCTTTGTCTAAGGAAAGGGTTGATGATCCAATAAGGCTACGACCAAAGAAGACCTCTGTGTATCGCCACGACCTGGAAACCAATTATTGAAATATGCTTTTTAAATTACAAATTGATTAAACTCAAATCTAACTCAAGGTCAAGCAATTTAAAATTAAATTGAAAAAAAAACATTCAAGTATCTCACAAACACCTATAAGGCAACCGTGCTTGCTTGTATTGCGATACTTAGAATGGGTGAGATATTAAGGACTAATTAATTGTCAAATATTTTTCAAAATGTTTTCAAAATCTTTAGGGTATTTTCTTAAAATCTATTTTCAAAATAATGTTTAAACATAATAATATTTTTATGAATTTCATGCTTGATTGGGTGTTTATCTATAAGTACATTTTCAAAAATTATATCTTTTCAAAAGTTGTTTGACCTACACTTAGACACAAACCTTTTAGGTCAACACTAAAGCTCCCTAAGACACTTAGGTAGAGGTCATTGTAGTTAATAAGGGTAGCCAAAAGGTGTCAGGTTCAGGGGAGTCTGTTTTTTTGAATTCCCATTTTCAAAAATCATTCTTTTCAGAAATTCATATCATTTTGTGCTTTAAAAATTATTATCTTTTCAAAATACATTTCGAAAAACATTTTTTCAAAAACTTATTTCATTTCAAAATACTTTTCAAAAATTATTTTTTTGAAAATTATCATACTTTTTCGAAATTATTTTTCAACAATTGTTGTAATTGTTCTTTTGATTTGGATAAATTCTAAAGATACATAGGAAATATCCTTTATGATCTATAAGAATTCCTAAGATTGTGTCAGGTTTAGGGGGAGTCCTACTCAAAATAAATTGATTCTGTTTTCTGATTACATTTTGAAAAATTATTAAATAACTCTTTTCATTTGAATCAAACCCTACGACTCAGAGGAAGATTAACTTGTGGTCAACAAACTTCCTAGGACTATGTCAGGTTTACGGGGAGGTTCATATTAGAAGAAAAATTAGAGGTTTTCAAAAAATATATACTATCTCATCAAAAATATTTACTTTTGAAAATATTATACTATCATTTTCCAAAACTTATTTCTAAAATCTTTTTTCTTTTGGAATATTTTTTGAAAATAATCTCTACTTGAGTTTGGAAAAATTTTCTTGTAGTTAACAAGGTTTCCTAGGATTGTGTTAGACTAGAAAAGAAACCAAATCAAGAAAGATATTATTTTTTTATAAAAAAATGGAGAAAGTTATTCATTTATGGAAAATCCCTAAGACATAGGAATTTTCTTGTGGTCAACAACATTCCTAGGATTGTTGTTAGACTTAGGGAAATTTAATTTTTTAACATATATATATTTTTCCATATTGTTGGTGCAATTTAAGTACTTAGAGTTTTTTTATACTTTATAGAACAAGTGCTTAATTCTTTTAAATAAATAAATAAAAAAAAAGAGTTTTGAAAATCATTTTTCAATATATATATATATATATCTTAAGTATTTTCAAAAGGAGGAGAGAGACTATATTAAAAAGGGAAGAAAGACTTAAATTATTTTTTTTCTTATTGTTGATGCAAATCTTTCCTTTTTGTTTATTTCCTTTTGATGTGTGACAAAGGGAGAGAGAGTGCTTAAGTTAGATTTTTAGATTTTTTTCGATTTCCCCCATATGTTAAACCTTGAACCAGAAGACCCAATCTAACTTAAGATATTGTCAAACATCAAAAATGAAGAGATTGTTGGTGTAAAATGCATCACTGATGAATAGTCATCCTCTAGGATTTCGATGTTTGACAATATACTTAAGTTAGTAACAATATATGTTAGACAAGGTAAGGGTTAGTCAAAGTGATCAAGGGTTAAACCAAACAGGACCTTATGTTTGGTAGGGTAAACCCAGGTTTGATCAGGTTGACAAAGGGTTAGCCAAACATGATCTGATGTTTGACAGAGTGATCCAAAACCCAGGGTTGGTCAGTTTGACCAAGGGATTAAATCACACCAGACTTGAGGTGTGAAATTATATTTACCTAAAGATTGGAGAAAGTCTAGTTAGAATCATGATGACTAGCAAAGAAGTGATTGTGGTGAAAGAAACCCTGGTGAGTGAAGTCGGGTCTTAGCGAGTGAAGCTAGGTTGGGCTAAGTCATGGTGAGTGAAGCTGGGTGCGAAGTCTTGGTCCGGGGGACTGAGAACTAAGTCCTGGTCGGGGATCGGGCAACGGAGTCTTTGCCGAGTGAGGATGGCGGACAGAAGTAGAGACGGGTCGAGGTCGGATGTCTCGAGATCCGAGTTCTCGGAGGCCAAGCAAAAGTCCAACCGGAGGTCCCGACTGACAAAAGCTTTAGTTGAGCGAGAATCATGAACAGAAGTAGAGACGGGTCGAGGTCGGACGTCTCAAGATTCATGTTCTTGGAGGCTAAGCGAAAGTCCAACCGGAGGTTCCGGTTGGCAAATGCAACTTCTCCATTGTGGAGTAGGTGAGGGCATGTTCCCCGGGAAAGGGAACATTAGGCGTCGGTTCGACCTAGGGTTTCGGGTGAAATCCAAAGTCAGAACCAACAAAGCTAAGGCTAAAATTATCTGTGTTTTGCCTTGTGGTTGTTGTCTTGCAGGTACCTGGAGTTGGAGGCAAGACAGGAGAGCAAATGCAGGGAAAACAACACCTGGGAAGCACAACCTGGGCGCCTGACTTGACTCAGGCGCCCTGGCTTGTTGGGCGACCCAGTTGGGGCAGCTTACTCCCAGGCGCCTGACAAGCCAGGCGCCTGTGGCTTCCCAGGTGCCTGGGATGGAAGTTTTATCAGCCCTGCGAGTTTGGTGCAATGGATGAGTGTTGATCGACACGTGGCAGGCGCCCAAGACATTAAGGGTGCCCTGGAAGGCATTATATAAAGGGGTTCGATGCCTCAATGTAGAATATCAATTCTCACATCCAATAAAGCAGACTGTTCGAAGCAAAAGTGCTCAAGGTGAAGCTCTACGACCAAGTAGGCTCCAGGAAGAAGTGCGCGACACTTCGGGCTTCCGGATTGGCCGGATCTTCAACTTTTTGTTTGGTTTTCTTTTCAATTTCAAGTTACAGTTATTTACTATCTTTTTGCTTGTAACTCTGAACTGTAATACATGTTTCTCCGCTTCCGGAAAGAAGACCATTAGTGGACTCACGATTGAGTGCTTAGGCCTTGGACGTACTGACCCTGGGGGGTTGGAAAAAAGTAAATCCCGCTTGTTTCTGTATGATTTTCTGTCTTTCTTTTATTCTATTTTTCACTTCCTACTAACTCTGATAGAAAGACGAGCAAGCGACGAGTTTTCTGACAAGTTTTTTTTGAGTCGATATTCACCCCCCTCTATCGACCGGCACCGATCCTACAGTCTTCGTTTGGTATGAATTTTGTTGTCCCATAAGTTTGGGTATCCAACTGAAGACTCATCGAATTGTGTAACTCAAACCATGATGATGGCCTCTGTCAATAAAGCGGTGAAGATGGCCAAGACAGAATTAGAGGCACGTGGCACGATGATAATTGATCTGATCAGACACAACTGCTCCTGAGGAGAGGGGGCAAACTCCCTCTATGACTTAGATGGTAGTCGTCCTCCCACTGGCAGCAATAGAGTTGGTCCCATTTTCGGAGTTGGGAATGTCTTTAAGAATAACTAGGAATAGGTGTCATTGGCCTAGGACTCCAACTGACCCCATCGGTTATGGTCCTGACCTCGACATCTCCTACTAAGTCAAGGGGCTTTCAGGCCGGGGACAATTCATCGTATCCACACCTAAGCCTTGGTTTCCCTATTCCTTAGAGTAGCCCTTCGACGGAGTCCCTTCAAATTGATATAGACAGTGACAACCCTCCTGACTATTTCAGATGTGCCTCAGGAGCAAGAGGCTCTGGAAGATCCGGATCATAGGCTTGAACTCACCCTCTATGAACTGATGGCATGTACATGGACAAAAGTCAAGGAGGCAGCTGATAATAAGTCCTTCTGGTATTTGGCCGACACAATAATGTTTCAAGGAATCGGGGTAGGTGGTGGACCCTTCATTATATCAAGGTAAGGTCATCTTTTCGCTTATTGGTGTTGATGCCTTTGATGTATGTTGCAAAACTGGGCTAGCTTGGTATCATACAGCTAAGGATTTCCTAAGTTCTAGAGAGATCACCGAGCCATGCATGCTCGACTGGCTGAGTTGGAGGCTTAGTTGAGCCCTGTCGACCAAGTTCCCACTTTAGCGTAAGCGGAGATCAACCAACGGAGTTTTGATCTTGACAAGGCAATGAAGGAGGTAGAGTCTCTAGATGCCTAGAATAAAAAATTGAAGTCAAGTAGGAGGAAAGGACTACAAATGAGTTAAAGGCTTTGTTCGAGGCATAAAAAATTGGGTTGGAGGTAGCCAAGACTGAGTTGGAGGTGAGTATAATCAAATCTAGGATTCAAAAGGTGTAACTGGGAGCCACCAGAGCCGAGACAAAAGCGATCAAAGTCGTGGCTGAGAGTCGACAGATTGAGTTAGAGGCCACCACAATTGAGATGGAGGCAACCAAAGCTGAATTGTAGGCCATGTGATCCTCCAAGCTAGAGTTGTAGGTGGTACTGGGGGCCCAAAGGGACCAGCTAGAGAATAAAGAGGCGGAACTCCAGGAGAATCAAGCCAGAGAGGGCAAGCGCCGAGAGATCATTAAGAAGGCTTTCCTTTTCTCGTCAGGATTTTATGACTTGCTTGTCAAAATGGTCCAATATGGCATGGAGGGTGCAATAAAGCAACTAAGAGAGACAGGGAGCCTTCCAGCTGATGTACCTCCTCCCATCATCAATATGGCTAAAGTCACTGAAGGCATCCTAGAAGAATACCTGGTGGACATAGTGCAATATTGTTGGTGTTGAAAGCACTAGCTAATTAAACCTGTATTTTGATATAGATAAAGTTTCAATGTTAAGGTTTAGTGTGATCTAACGAACTTGACTAAGTGTGCAAGAAAGCCCTAGTTAAGACTAGGCAAAGAAGTCTAGGTTGAGTGAACTGACATAAGTCTTGGTAAATCAAGGATGGATAGAAGTCCCAAGGGTTGAGGGCACTAGGCGGGAAGCTCTGGGGGTCGAGGACACCAGGTAGAAGTCTAAACGGGTTGAGGACCAGACATCTAACAGGAAGTTTCAAACGTCAAGATCGGATGCTGAGTAAAAGTCCAAATAGGTTTGGAGGACCGAATGTTTAGTAAACAGATAATCTCTCCTGAGATGAGTATGTGAGAACACGTTCCCTTGAAGGGAACAGTAAGCGTCAATCTGACATAGGGTTTCAATGAAATCTAAAGTCAAGCTCGGGCATCCCTGAGACTGTCAAGTTATTCTTGATTTTATTATGCATGCTGTGCTAACTTTGTGATGTAGAAAGGTGGCTGGATTAGATGATTCTAGGCACCCGGAGGTCTATGCGACCAGATGGATCCAGGGGCTCTAGATGGCTCGAATCCATCCACACAAGTAAATGAGTTGGTATGCCCTGGTTGGGTGGCACGCATCAGCTTCTAGGGAGAGTCTTCCAGGTTCCTGGGAGTCATCTAGGCACCCAAGAAGGGATAAAGCCGAAGCGAATAGAGCTTCGCTCAGGTGGTGCAACATCAGCGAACCAGGCACCTAAAGGGATCTAGGCCCAGAGATGGATAATCTCAACGATGAAGGCGGATCAGATAGCCCTTACCAGTGGTGCCCAAGACTAGTCTAGGCACCCAGAAATCATTATAAAAGCACCTTTGACCAGGAGATTGTTGGGGCAATCGACCCAAGTATGATCGGGAGGATCATGGTTTTGATGTGTGTGTGTCAATATGGTTAAGTTAGGGTGTTATGTTATTTTGATATGTGTGATTAGGTTGTGCAGGACTTGGTGAGTCACACATGGAGTACGCATCCGAGGGACGAGAGCCGAGGGAAGAGGACTCCAAGGGCAAGCCGGGTGAAGTGGACTTCAAAGGGCATACGTGAAGGATGACATGGAGGCAAGCCGAGGGCTTGTGTGCACATCTGAGGGACGACAGCCGGTGGAAGAGGACTTTAAGGGGCAAGCCAAGGGAGTGGACTTGAAGGCATACGTGAAGGGTGGTCTTCAGAGTGATAAAGAGTGCAAATGTAAGTTGGGCAGTCGACTGGGGATGGATCAGTCAACTGCCAGCACAAAACTCAAACTCACATAAAGATCAGTCGACTGGTCTGGACCAGTCGACTGATCAGGTCAAAAACTAGCCGTGAGACTATCCGTTAGCTAGGTGTTTGCTAGGAACAATCTATTAGGATGTATACTAAAAGCCTTGCTTTTGGTTAGGATACATCTACATTTTAATGAGAATCAAAAAATCACACAGTGCATGTTTACATTAGTATATGCATAAACTGTCTGATGCTTGTCATTGAAGATAACATGGTGTGTGGTGTCGCACAGAAGATCATGTTATCAGGTTCCTTGCCGAAGCATATGAAAGAGGCTCACAACCGAGATGGAGTTGGACAAACCATCGGGATGGTTGTAGTGTAATTAGGTGTGGTTTATCTTAACCATAGAATTACACTAGTGTACTTTGTGTACATTGAGTAGGACCAAAAGAGAGGTCAACCAATTTTTGTACGGACTTCGTAAATTGGATTAGACCTCGGATAATATTATGGAGTACGATCTCTTAAGCCTGAAATAATGACAGACATATATTATTAATTATTATCTCTTTGATTTACCAATGGGCGAGATCTATTCTGTTAAATCGACAAGCCCGGTAAGTTGGGAGACAATATTAATAATATGATGTGTCATTGATTATTGACGGAATCCGTGTCCTGGTAAGTCGGGATGATGATGCCCCCTTGGTGAGCTCAAAAAGGTTGTCATGTCAAATCTTGCAAGTGGACTATGGTCCGACATGATGAAAAGGTTGAGTGATACTAATCAAAGATAAAGAAGATAATTAATTTAATTATCAATAAATTAAATTAATTATCAGACATTCGATATCTTAAACACGGGGAGATGGATGACTCATAATAGGTGGATCCCATATGAAAATATGGGGGGGTTGGTGAGGAAGTACAATGGGATCCTTTAGTGGAATAGATCACCATTAATGGATTGGGTTTGAACCCATTAGCGGGCCAAGAACCAACTCCTCCTCATGGTCCCTATCTTAGCCCTATAAATACTCCATAGGAGTCATGATACAAGGATGGATGAATTAATTGAGAATTAATTCAAATTAATCACAAAACCCTTCTTTTCCTAAGCCCTCTCTCTCTCTCTCTCTCTCTCAGGGTTCTTGGGCGCCGGCAAGAAGAATCAAGGAGAAGAGGATAATTCTCCTCATCCCCTCTTGATCTCTTGGGCGTGAAGGATCGGCAGGAGAGGGAGGAGCACGGTGGCGCTCAACTTGGAGCAAGGGAGTGGGCGGTGGTTGGCCGGCGGCGGGTTTTCATGCACCTTGCGGCGCCGACGGCAAGGAAGAAGGAAAGCTCAACTTTCCTAGTTTCTTCCTCCTTGCTCTCTTCTCCTTCCCTCACGGTAAACTCCTCCTCTATGTGTGCAAGCAAGGAGCAGGAAGGAGGAGTCTCCGGTGACCGAAAAACAGAGGTTTATCCTCTTGGTTTAGCGCCGGCGGTGAGGAGGGAAGATTAGGGTTTTCCGGTGGGTTTTGGGAAGAAGAAGGAGATTCCTCAACTTCTTCTTCCCCTTTCTTCATCTTCCTAGCAGCCTCTCGGTGCTGCCTCTTGGCCGGCCGGAGCTTGGACCTTAAGATGGCCGGCGGCGAGAGGTGGAGAGGTCGGAAAGGGTGTGGCCAAAACCCTAGCTATGGTTTTGGCTACCAAAGAGGAAGAGGCTTGAAGAAGGTGATTTTGGAGCGCCTTGGTGATTCCACATCTTGGTAGACCATCGCCCACACGACATCCAGGAGGGGAAGGTCATAAGGTAGAAGACTGCGAGGTAAACGGCGAGGTATAACTCTCCCGAGCTCCTGTTTCATTTTGCTATGTTTATTTGTGTCATGTTGCTTTGCCTTGTCATTTCATGTATGCTAGTTGGTTATTTTGATTTTCTATCATAGATAATAATTAACTAACTGGACCCCGAAGACAAAAATTGGCGATCCAAATCATCGTCTTTTCCACGGTTAATTAATCCGAAAAGTTACAAAGCCTTAACCCTGGGTTTTGGCTAAGTTGTAACTTGAATTAATTAACACGATGACGAATCGGTCGTTAGAGGGACGGGTCTCTATTTTGATTAAATTTTTAATCCATAGCCATAGAGAGGTCTCTCAGATACGACCACGTGGTTATCTTGAAAACCGTCAAGCCATACCAACACAGTCGACTGCACTTGGGGCAGTCGACTGGTTGCGAGCTGGGCTATTTGTTTAAACAACCCTTTCCACTATTTAAGCAGTAGCTTAAGGCTAAGAGTAGATTACCTCTTCATTGTAAGATCTTCTCTTTTGTGCTCATCTTCCTTGTCAAACTCCAGATTCATCTTGTAAGGAGGAAGATATATTGTGAGAGGTTGTTCTCCACTGAGAAGGAGAAAGATTTAGCCGGAGTGTGTCGGGGTGTGATCCACCGAAGGATCAAGGGATTGCCCACCTCAAGAACACGTCGTGGAGTAGGAGCAAGGAATCTCCGAACCACGTAAAACGATATTATGTTAGCATTGTGATTTAAATTTTTTAATCTTTCGTTTGTGCTAACGTTGTAGGGAGAATCGTGAATTTGGGTGACCAAGATATTCACCCCCCCCTCTAGCCATGCCATCGGTCCTAACAAGTGGTATCAGAGCGCAAGGATGCCTTCAACGGACTAACCTCCAAGAAGAGCAAAATCTTTGAAATGACCGGCTTACACATCCAACCTCCAAAGTTCGAGGGAGAATTCTCATAGTGGAAGAAGAGAATGGAGGTATTCTTCAATACTGATTTTGATATAATGTTAATTATGAAAAATGGGTTTGAAGTGCCTAGCGATCAAGAGAACAAGGTGCTTGATGAAGTAAGATGGAGTAGGAAGCAAAGAGAAGATCATCTAGCAAATTTCAAAGTCTTGCATCATCTGCTTAGTGCGCTTCCCCAACAAGAAGTAACAAGGATTGGGAACTACTCAAGTGCCAAAGATTTATGGGAAAAGCTAGTAGAGCTTCATGAAGGCACCTCGGAGGCGAAAATGGCAAAAAGTGATCTTCTCCGGTCCCAACTCAACAATATCAAACTTGATAAAGGGGAGAAGGTAATAAGTTTACATGCTTGATTAAGGAAATACTAAATGGGCTAACAAGTGTAGGGGAACAATTATCCAACTGGGACATTTTGGTGAAAGCCATCAATGCCTTCCCAAGAACATCAACTTGGAGCTCAATGGTGGACTCATACTACATTTCCAAGGATCTAGAGAAAACATCTCTAGAAGAATTTTTCTCAACCATGGAGCTTCATGAGACTCGACTTGGAGGAACAATTGAAGAGATATACAAGCCAATGAGTATAGCCCTTGTGGCAAACAAGGGGAAAGGTAAAAAGGAGGTCTTATCATCCGATTCGGAGGAATCTAGTGCATTCATGGGTAGTGATGCGGAAGCCTACATAGTAAGAAAAATGAGAAAAATATTTAAATATTTTTCTGCTAACAAGTCTCATGGTAGGAAAGAGTCCAGGAGCAAAAATAAAACAAGGAAGATTATTTGCTACAATTGCCAAGGAGAAGGACACAGGAGAGATGAGTGCCCCCTCTTGAAAAATAAGGAAGGAAAGAAGAAAGAAGGTAAGAAGAAATCAAAAGAGAAGGAGAAGAAAGTACAAAACTTGATGGCTACATGGGATGATTCATCCTCATCGGAGGAGGAGGAACATTGATAACTACCATTTTGTTGATTAAATTAGGCATTTAAATCCATGTTTTGATCTCTTTTCATATGCTTAAGTTTGCATTTATATTAGGTTTCATGAAATCTTTCTATTTTGTCTTTGGATACAATTCTTTCTATATTTGAGATATTTTGGCGTTAAATTTGAATCTAATTTTGTAGGTTTCAAATGACCATGGACCTAGATCAGATTGGATCAGACTTGAGCTCCTACTTGGCTTTGATCAAGGGGATCAAGAGGTCGATCAATGTGGGTCGTCCGATCAAGAAACGGCTAGATTTGAGCCATCTATCATCTGCTGACCAATCAGAGCTCAAGTTAGCAATAATCTAAACCACAAATCAAGATCTGAAGATTTGGTCCCAATCAGAGGTCATCCAACCGTTGGATCGAGCTTAAGAGGAGCCTAAATCGTCCATTCAAAGATCAGAGCAATATGAGCCATTCGTTGCAGATCTGAATGATCCGAGCTGAGGAGGAGCAGATCCTGACCCTTGATCATGATCTGGAAGGTTTGGTTCAGATCTGAAGAGATCCGACCGTTGGATGGGGCCGGGACGATCACAGCCGTCGAAATTCAAATGGTTCAGTTAAAACAGAATTCCCCTCTTCCGTTCGAGGTCATCGCCAGATCGCGTCTCCAGTTTTTTCCCGTTCATCTTCGTTCTTCATTTCTGATCACACGCGACCACTCAGATCGAGTTCTTCTTCAGATTTCAAATCATCGAGGTTAGTTTTCACGAGAAGTTGCAATCAATTCATCTCTGAAAGCTCATGTGAGGGTGTCACCGAGAGCTCGCTTCATCCGATCAATTCTTGCTTGGTTCCTATTCTTCATCAATCGGAGCAAATCAGAGGGGTTCTCTGAGTTTAGTCGACGGTCCCTGAGCTACCACTCGCCATTCCAATCAACAAGGAAGAAGGGATCGGAGGAAGTTTCAGATTACACTCCAAGCTACACAACTTGATCACGGCAGTTGATTTTTGGTTCGATTCGCGAGCAAGGGGGTTCTGAGCTCGATTCTTGTGTGACGGCAAGGAACAAATCTTGGTGAAGAACTCGAACTGGTGTCAATTAGCTGTAGATTTCATTTCTGAACTCAATTCTGTAACATTCCAGTTTGTTTTGTATTGTTTCAGATCACGTTTCAGCTACTGATCAGTCATTCGACCGATCCAGGCAGCATCTGATCGGCCACCAGTCCGATCAGGCTTGTATCTGATCGGTCAGATCACAACTACAATTCAGCCCTGCTTTTAAGCATTCAATTTGTATTTAGTGAATTCCATTTAATTTCTGCACTTAGCTACAGATTTATTGATGCTTGACGTTGAAGCTAGTTTAGTTCTTCAATTCCATAATTTCATATCGAATTGCTTGTCTTTGTTAAGTTAGGTTTTTACAATTTGCTAGTTTAATTCTTGCTTTAGCCAATTTCATTTCAAACTTTTCTCTCGTTCTTATCTGTAAATCAAAACCCCCATTTCAATTGGAAACTCCAAATCATTTGACGACAAACAAATCCAAGCTTGACTTAAGCACTCACAACTAGTTCTTGGAAAAATACGACCTGAGGCCCCTATACTACATTTCCATTTTGTTAGCCAAGGGTTTTTAGTTTATAAATATCTAAATTTGAGGCTCATTCAGCGCCGTTGACGGGGACTAACTAGTTGAGTTTGTTTGATTTTTGCTTGCGTGCTTATTTCCATATCTTGTGATCTATTTCACTTGTTTCATTTTTTCTATATATATTTGCTGCGATTTGTGTTTGTTGTATGACCAGGACTGCAGGTGGTAATCTTGAGGAATTTGATTCTGAAATTGAGAGGACTTTCAGAGCAAGGAGGAACCAAGCCAGAGTTTCAGAGGCTATTGACATTCTTCCTACTCAGTCTATTTCTGCTCATTCAAGAATTCTTATGGCAGACCACCAGAAAACCATGAAGGAACTTGCAGCACCTGATGATGCTTTCCAGTACTCATGCATTGCTTACCCAGAGCTCACTGGTGACTTTGAGCTGAGATCAGGCTTAATCCATTTATTGCCTAAATTTCAAGGGCAGTCTGGAGAGGATCCCAACAGACACTTGCATGAATTTCACGTAGTCTACTCCACCATGAAGCCTCAGGGTATTTCTGAAGAGGATATAAAGCTGAGAGCATTTCCATTTTCTCTGACTGGAGCAGCTAAGGTTTGGTTCTATTATCTGCCTACTGGACATGTTTCTAGTTGGATTTCTATGAAGAAGACATTCTTGGAGAAGTACTTCCCAGCCTCCAGAACAGCAATTATCAGAAAGAGTATTTGTGGCATTCAGCAAGTAGTGGGAGAGACTCTGTATGATTATTGGGAAAGATTTAACAAGTTATGCTCTAGTTGCCCACAGCACCATATCAGTGAGCAGCTCATTCAGTACTTCTATGAGGGTCTACTCCAGATGGATAGGATTATGATTAACGCTGCAGCTGGAGGAGCCCTAGTGAACGAAATGCCGGATTAGGCTAGGGAATTAATTTCAAACATGGCAGAAAATTTACAACAGTTTGGGAGTAGAGCTCTTTCCACTAGAGGAGTTAATGAGGTTCAGATGGTCTTTAATGAACAAAAGGATATTAGGAACTCGTTGGTGGAGCTTACCTCGTTAGTGAAGCAAATGGCCTTAAACAATGTAAGCCAAAATCAAAATTTTTCTGTACCTCCACCTTCAAGTCAAGTGATGAGGTTGTGTAGTATTTGCTCAAGCCAAGAACACAACTCAGATTTATGTCCTAACCTCCAATAGGATGAAACACTAGCGGCGTTGACTAGAGGGCAATTTCAAGCCAAGAATAACTCCTACTCATTTACTTACAATCCGGGTTGGAGGGATCATCCAAATTTGAAGTATGACAATTCTTTTTATCAACAAAACCCATCACAACAGTCATTTCAACAGCCTCAATCGAATTTCCAGCAAAATCAGTAAGGGCAGCCACAATTTCAGAGTTTTCAGCAACCAATTCATCCATTCCAGCCCCAATTCCAGCCAATTCATCAAAATCAGCAACCATTTCAAGGGAATCAGCAAGGGTTCCAAGGTAATCTGAATTATCAGCAACCATGTCAGTTTTCACCGCAAGGATTTCAACCATTCAATCAAAATTTCCAGCCCTCAAATCAGAGTTTTAAGCCTCAACAATTTCAGCCCTCACCACAACAATTCCAACCTCAAAACTAGAATTTTCAGAGCTACAATTCTCAACAATTCCAACCAAGTTCCCAGCCCACTTTTCAACAATTTCAAAAGCCATTTCAACCCTATAACGAGCCCCAACATCCCTATTTGTTGGTGCAGGAAGCACCATATCGAACCTTGTTTTGATATTGGCAAAGGATTCAATGTTAAGTACTATTTTTGGTCTAATGTGTTCACTGAGTGTGTAGAAAGAAGTCCTGGCGAAGGGCTGCTGGGTACCTAGCGAAGGGCTGCTAGGCATCGAAACCCTAAGACCTGGCGAAGGGCTGCTAGGCACCTGGCGAAGGACAGCTAGGCATCAAAGACCTGGCGAAGGGCTGCTAGGCATCGAAGACCTGGCGAAGGGCTGCTAGGCATTGAAGACCTGGCGAAGGGCTGTTGGGCAAAAGTCCAACCGGATGAGCCGGTTGGCCAAAGGTAAACTCTCCTGAGAGGAGTAGGTGAGGGCGTGTTCCCCGTCAAGGGAACAGTAGGCGTCGGTTCGACCTAGGGTTCCATTTTGGGAGACCCGAAGTCAGAACTAAGACAACTACGACTGTAAAAATTAACCAATATTTTTGCTGTGTTTGTTGTGGAACTAACCTTGGATGCAGGGACCAAAGGAGTGTGTTTCTGCAGCTCAGAACGCCCCAAAGGAGAGGGGCATGTAGCTAGGCTAGGCGCCCGGGAGGTCCTGGGCGCCCAAGGTCAAAGCCAAACAGCAGTAAAGCAAGAAGCGCTTCGAATCAACACTGGGCTAGGCGCCCGGGAGGTCCTGAGCACCCATGATCAAAGCCAGAGATGAGTCAAAGCAAAATCTGCCACGAAGCCAGCGGACCCAGTCAACCTGGGCGCCCGGGAGGCCCCAGGCGCCCCAGTCAGCTCCAGAGCCGATTCGAAGGGGATAAGCGCTGACCAAGCTTCGGATAGAGGTTCTCGGATCTGAAGGCACGTGTCAGGCACCCCCGACGTCCCAGGCGCCCCCAGGAGCACTATAAAAGGTGCTCAACCCCTAAGGCTTCAACATCACTTTTTCCAACACCTCTAAGCTTTTCGTTCAAGTGCTCAAGTGCTCTGCTCTGGCAAACTCCGTTCTCGACATTCCAGCGCCAACGACGACCCTCTACTCCGAAGTACGATTCACATCAGGGCATCGGTAACGAAAAGTGTAATTCATTTACTTACTGCACTATTCTTGTATTAAATCTGTAAACCTTTGCACGAATATAGAATTGCCCGCAGTAAACGGTCAAGGACCGTGTGCCTTGGAGTAGGAGCCGACCGCGACTCCGAACCAAGTAAAAATACTTGTGTTCTCTGTGTGTTTTAATTCCGCTGCATTTTCTCTTTCTTATCCAAAAAGTTTTTCACGATATTCACCCCCCCTCTATCGTGTTTCTCGATCCAACAGTATGAACGTCTATCAACTTAACTCATTTCTATGGAATTTAATCAAGACAAATTGATTCCACCCCTTTTTGTTAAAACCTTAGAAAAAGATATCTTCATTGCCCAAATCTATGTTGACGACATAATTTTCGGATCCACGAACTCAAACTTTTTAAAGGAATTTGTAAAAGTAATGGAAAATGAATTTGAAATGAGCTTAGTTGGTGAGCTCAATTTCTTCTTAGGACTGCAAATTAAGCAAACTAGGAATGATAATTATGTTCACCAATCCAAATATGCTAAGGAGTTAATAAAGAAATTTAAAATAGATAACTCCAAAAGTATAAGTACCCCTATGACCACAAATGTCAAAATTGATAGTGACCTTAAAGGTAAACCTGTAGATCTTAAGCTATACCAAAGTATGATTGGAAGTCTACTTTACCTTACAGCTAGCAGACCTGATATCCCACTACAAAAAAACACCCATATAGGAGTGGTTTTTTTGACTTTCAAGAGCGGTTATCAACCACTCCTACACTTTTACCAACGGTTTGAAAACCGCTCCTCTTATTGCCGTCCCTATATCTTATAGTAGCGGTTTTCTTAACCGTTGGTAAAACTTATAAAACCGCTCCTATTTTTACTTTGTAGGTACGGTTTGAAACCGGTCTTACACATTATACATATAACAACGGTTTCAGACCGCTTCTGTAGTTATAAATTTAGGAGCGGTTCAAACCGCTGCAAAACCCTTTAGGTGTTAGAATGGTTTTAAACTGCTTCTATACATCATGGATATAAGAGCGATTTCAAAATGCTATTAATACTAGAAATTAAGGATCGGTTTTAAACCGCTCCTAAATATGGGAATAGGAGCACATCAAAACGCTATTAAAGCTTTAAATTTAGGAGTTGTTCAAACCATGATATTTAATATTTCAATCCACCAAATCAATATATAACATTATTAAACAATTATCCTCCAAAACAATAATAAGAGTACTCTAAATGCTAATATAAAATAACAGTCATAATGTTCCAAATTCAATAGTTACTAAAAGTACTAACATCAGACAAATACTTTTTTTTTCAAAATTCTATCTAATCTTTATCTGGCTCTGATACTGGAGGAGATCTATGACCACTTTCATGTGCATTTGATGGAGAACTTCTATGTTGCCGCATAACATCTGCCAAGATAGTTGTCATCTGAAAAATAAATTTAATTTAATATATCATGCTTCTATATAAGTATTTTTGAACATTAGTATTCAATATGTGACTACCTGTGTAGGTAATAATTCAGGCTCACGAGATCCCCAGCAATTCTAGATATCATACTTTGGATGACATTGGTAAAATTTTAAATCTGTTGTTCATGCATCTGCCTCATCCGCTCCATTTATGCCTGTCTCTGTGCTTCCATATTTTTCATTTTTTCTTCCATTTCTCGCAATTTATCATTAACATCAGAAGTTGGAAGATTATCTTGTCTAAAATTATTCTTCGATTACACTGCTCTGGGAAAACTTGGCTAGGTAATACACCAACTCCTAAACATCGAACACGACCAGAATGCTCTGACCCAAATACCTCCCTGAATAAAAATATATAATTAATATTGTATAATATTTAGTAATTTTAATAAAAATGAAATTCTAAATGGATACCGAAATGCATCTTCGTGTAATTCTGTTATTTGCGTTCCCTCATGCTTGTCTCGGAGATGATGTTGCACAACTCTATTTAATTCATCCTAACACAAAAATTGTGTCAATAAAATAAATAGCATATTGAAAAGTTATTTCGAAAAGTTAAAACAATTATTACCTCAACTCTTATTGCTTCATCATCAACAAGAGCACCTCCTTTTTTTTACTTTGTCGACTGAGATGAAATAGTTCAATGCGAGTTGACTTTCTACCATTTTCCTGAATCTAAGTACAAAAAAAATCATTTTAGATTGAATATGCAAATAATAATAGCTCGAATACATATAAATTGATATTAACATAACAAATTGATCAAATAAATACATACAAATTTGTCTTCCAATGAGAGAATATTTGTTCATCCTTGTGCATGAATCTCTCGTTTTTTACTCCCATTTTCTCGATTTATTTTTGATGTCCTCTAAAACAAAAAAAATTGCAACAAATATATGCATGCCAATATATAAAAAGTATCCAATATTATATAAAAAATTGATCAATCTTATTAGCAGGGATGCTGGCATCTATAAGTAAGAAGACCGATACTAATGTTGCCCGGTCAAGAAAGTAGCTTTTGGTAAATTCATTCCGGTTAACTCGCAGTTCCTGTGGCGCAGCTGCATATCTGATCTAACATGTCTCAAGAATTAGAAACTGCAAGTGCTCATCACAGATAAGACCACCATAGAACCATGAGCTAAATTTTAACAAATTGATATCAAGTTGGTATCTAGATTAGGTAGAAAGTTTCTCACGTGAGAAAATGGCTATATTACCACTTATTTGCCATTCTCAGCATTGTTAAAAACAAAAAAAAACAAAAAAACAAATTTGAAGTTGTTATCTTGACCAGTCAGGCAGTCACCAAAAATAATAAAAAAAGCAATATTGTATCTGAATTTGTATAAATAAACGAAGGATACACAACCAGCAAAGACGATTCGGAACACAATAGTATGACTTGAGGTTTGTAATAAAAAAAAAAAGAGACAGCGTTATTAGAGACATTACCCATAACCAGGCAGATCCACCAGAAACCAAGAATCATTTATCCGAAAATGATTAATGCACTGTGTTTTTCTTGAAATAAACAAGATTATACTTAGTTAGGATTGGAGGCGTGAGGGGTAGAGGGAGAAAGGGAAAAAAATCTCTGCAAGTCACTCTAATTTTCCAATTGACGAAATAGATCTGGAGAAAGGAAACTTTATAATCTGGACAGCATGAAATCACTATGATATAAATTCCAATCAAATAAAATCTAATGGACTACTATTGTTGCTTAAATTCTGAAAGAAAAAAAAATCCCAACTCTGAGACCCAAGTAACATGTCGCAAAGAAGTAACATCAATGAAAAGCATACCGGGCTTCTTGGAGGTGAGCGCGAGGCGCTTCCGCCTGACAATGGAATTAAGGAGGGATGACTTGCCAACGTTTGAGCGTCCAACTAGGGCAAACTCTGGGAGGCCGTCGGAGGGGCAGTCCTCGGTCTTGGTACTGCTTTTGACGAAATCAGCGGTGGAGATCTGAGCGTCATGGGCGTAGGGACCCAGCACGATGTTAGATCCTCGGAGCACCATTGCACTAGCAGCCGCAGTGGCTCCGGCACAGCCCACTCCCGGCGGGAAGAAGAGCCTGTTGAATGGTATCTGTACCTGCGGAACCACACCACCCTCCTCTACGATTCGGGGCGATATCGAGGAGTCAATTTCCAAGGGCGCGGACACGGCGACCTGCGCTTCGGTGGAGAAGGAGCACGAGCGGAGAAGGATGCGAGAGGGAGCCCTTTTCCCAGCGGAGAGGAGGAGACGAAAGGATCCAGAGGGAGGAGGGTAGCCAGAAACGAAAGGAAGGAGGAGGCGAGGGTGGACAAGCATCGCGACGGTGGTGTTTGTGCCTGCGACTGTTGCGAGTGAAAGCTTGGCCGCCTGATAGATACCATTTTATTGATCAATTGAGTTGCTAAAATCTATGTTTGACCTATGTTTTTATTGCTTATTTGTGAAATTACCCTAGGTTTTAGAACTTTCCTTTTATTTTGGACTTAATTGTAAATTTATACATATTTGGATTATTTGCCCACTAAATTCTTGATCTATTTTTGTAGGCATGAAGGGTTCATGGACTTAGGGCATATTGGGTCAAACTTGAGTCGGAAGTGAACCGGATCGAATTATCAAGCTTACGATTAATCCGGGCCGTCCGATTCAAGAGCGGTTAGATCTGAGCCATCCGGGACCATCTGAAGCAATCCGAGCTAGGGTTAGGGTTGATCAAGCACTCTGATCAAGATCTGAAGGTTTCATCCAAATCAGAGCTCAATCAACCGTTGGATCAAGCTCGGAGGGCTCTAGATCGTCCATTCAAAGATTAGGTTGATCTGGACCATCCGTTGCACATCTGGAGGATCCAAGCTACCACGAGGCAGATCCTGACCCCAGATCAACATCCTCAAAGTTTGGCTCAAATCAGAGCAAGATCAGCCGTTGGATTTTCTCAATTCAATCTGAGCTGTCCATTCTTATGTATTTAATCAGAAATTCCCTGCCTTCAGCCGTCGTCGCGTCTTCGCTGTTCTTCACCGTTTTCCACAGTTCTTCATGTTCTTAGCAATTTCTTCATCCAAGAAGGCGTGACCACCTCGATTCCAACCGCAATTCATCATCTGAATCCTTGGAAGGCAGTCTCGATCCAAAATTCATCTCAAATTTCATCCGGACAGAGTTGTTGAGGGTTTCGCATTCTCTGTGGTCCGGGAGCTTGAATCTTAGTTACAATCAATTTCAGATCACCTGAGCCACTTGTAGGGGTTCTCAGGTGAGCTCAGGTCGTCTCCAAATCTTCATCGCAGCTCAACAAGCCGAGATTGAAGGGCTCAGATCGGAATTTTCCCAGTTGAAGCAGTTTGAGCAGAATTGATGGATTGAAGTTGTTTTCCACTGATTTGCTGAGCCTAGGGGTTAGAAGCCAGCTCTTGCTTGACAACCAAGAAGATTTTGAGCTCGGAAAGGGATCGAGGAGTAGTTTAATTGGTTTACAATTTAGTTTTTGCTGTAGTTTAACTTCTGCCGTAATCTGTCCTGTTCTGAAATTTCTTTTATCAGCTGTTTAGTTTGTTTTCTGATTGTTTTAGCTTAACTAGGTTGTGATTCCTCAAGTTAAGTAGATTAGCAGTTTGTTTAGTGGACAATTAGTGTTAATTTCAGTTAGATTTCACTTTATTGTTTGCGTGCCATTTTGTATTGCTTGCGTATCAGTGAATTTCAGAAATTTTCAGTTATCAAATGTAGTTTAGTGAATCAGATTTGCCCGAGCTATTTCTGCAGTTAACACGTTTCGATTCAGTACTTCTTAGCAGCTAGGTAGTTTGTTAGTGAGTAATTGCAATTGTTTTAGTTTGTTTCGCATAGTTTAACTCTGCATTTCAGTTTTGTCAGCTCCTTCCCTGCGTATCAGAATTTCTTCCTGCGTATCACTTTGTTTACCTGCGTTTCAATTAGTTCTTTTGAATTGAGATTGAACTTTCGTTTGTCCTCTGAATTTACATTGCAAATTGTTTCTATTACATTGCAATTAGCTGCAATTGCTATGCCATTTCTGCGTGCCAAGTCTCATTTCTGATTTTTGCAAGTTCTTTTGAATTCAGTTGTGTTTACTTGAATTTCTGCCATTGCAAACCACATTTAGTTTTCTGATTTTGTTTCCGCACAACTGTGTCTGCCTTCAGATTTTGTTTCTGCGTATCAGATTATGGTCTCGGCATTGAATTGTTCCGAACTGATCTGAAATTGTTTGTGCTGAATTTCTGAACATCAAGTCTGAATTTCTGCATATCTCATTTCTGAATTTACTTTTGCTTCTCAAGTTCTGATTTCAGTTTCAATTCCTTTACTGAATCTTGCTTAGTTCTTTCCTAATACCCTTGTGTCCCAATCGAACCAATCAGCTTAAAAAGTGAGTTGAAAGATCACTCATTTCTTAATTTGGAGATAGTTTTTGGCACAAAGAGTCTTCCCTTGCGTGCCAACTGATTTGAACCTTTTTGGCATCCGAATTTAACTTGTCTTTGTGGCATATGATTGTGTTTGAAATCAATAAGTTTGCACTCACTCAATTTAGAATTTTGTTGGCAGTGGTTGGCTTCCAAAAACATTGTAGCTAAGTTGATGTTTGTTGCTTGTGTAATTTCCGAATTTCGTTTGCATTGATTTGTCTTAAATTGTTTGTTTCCGAAAATTGCCATAACTGCCTCTATATCTCAGCTTAGTGTTTGTTTGCAATTTGAATTTAGATTTGGTTTTCCAATTCGGTTAAGTACCTTGTTTGATTTGGTTTACCATTTGTTGAGTTTTCTTTAGTGCCAACTTCTTGTTTAGTGCATTAGTTTAAGGTTCTTTACTTCTCCATTGCGAGTTCATTTCCAAATTTACAACCAAAACCCAATTACTTATTCGAAACCTAAAAACACAAACGACACATAAACCAAGCTCGAATCAAACACTACAACTAGCCCCGAGAAAAATACGACCTGTGGCCCCTTTGCTACATTTTTATATTTTGATTGCAAAAAGGGTTTCCAGCATTTCATATACATCTAAATTTGAGACCCACATTCGTGACAGTCTATTTTGGGTCCGTCAAATTTTTGGCGCCGTTGCCGGGGAACTGCAACTTGTTGATTTGTTTGATTTTAGCTTGTGCACTTATTTCATATCTTTCTTGATTTATTTGTGTGCTTATTGTTATATCTGTTGATTTGATTCTATTGGTTTTATCTCTTTATCCACTTTTACTGTGATTTGTTTTGTTTTATGACCAGGTCTTCAGGTGGTGATTTAGAAGAATTCGACTCTGAGATTGAGAGGACTTTCAGAGCTAGGAGGAGCCAGGGCATTCTTTCTGAGACTACAGATATCCCTCCTATTCAGACTATTTTCACTCACTCAGGCAGTGACATGGCAGACCACCAGAGAACTATGAAGGAGCTCGCAGCACCAGATGCTGCATTTCAGTACTCCAGCATAGCTTATCCAGAGCTGGGGGGAAATTTTGAGTTAAGATCTGGACTTATCAATTTGCTGCCAAAGTTTCAGGGATTAACTGGAGAGGATCCAAACAGACACCTGCACGAATTCCATGTTGTATGCTCTACTATGAAGCCTCAGGGCATTTCTGAAGAAGATATCAAGCTGAGAGCTTTTCCCTTCACACTGACAGGAGCAGCAAAAGACTGGTTTTATTATCTACCTACAGAGCATGTGTCTAGTTGGATCGCTATGAAGAAGGCATTTTTGGAAAAGTATTTCCCAGCCTCCAGAACAGCTATAATCAGAAAAAGCATCTGTGAGATTCAGCAAGTGGTGGGCGAGACGCTATATGATTACTGGGAGAGATTCAACAAGTTGTGTTCAAGTTGCCCCCAGCAGCAGATCAGCGAGCAACTTTTGATTCAGTACTTTTATGAGGGATTGCTGCAGATGGACAGAGTCATGATAGATGCTGCAGCTGGAGGGGCCCTAGTGAACAAAACACCAATGCAAGCTAGGGAGCTAATTTCTAATATGGCTGAGAATTCCCAACAATTTGGAAGCAGAGCCTTGACCACCAGAGGAGTGGGTGAAGTTCAGGTAGTTCCTACTGATCAGAAAGAGATAAGGAATTCCTTGGCAGAGATCACATCACTTATTAAGGAGTTGAAGGTTAATAATGCAAATCAAGGCTCAACTCTTTCAGCAATTCCACAATCAAGTCAAGTGATAAGTGTGTGTGGCATTTGCTCTAGTCAAGAGCACACCTCAGATTCATGCCCCACCCTCCAACAGGACGAGACAGTAGCAGCATTGGTGAGAGGACAATTTCAAGCAAGAAACAATCCTTATTCCTCTACTTATAACCCCGGTTAGAGGAATCATCCAAATTTGAGGTACGGGAACGCTTTCTGCCAACAAGACCCTCAACCGCAGCCCTCACAGCAGCCCTTATAGAATTTCCAGCAGCCCCAGCAAACTCAGATTAATCAGCAAGCTTTTCAGCCGTCAAACCAAAATTTTCAGCCTCCGTTTCAGCCTAATTCCCAACAATTTCAGCAACAATTTCAGCAATTCGAACCTCAATTCCAGCAATATATCAAGGGCAGCAAGGTTTTCAATCATTCCCAGCTTTCCAAGCTCAAAACCAACAAAATTTTCAGCCTTCACAGCCCTTGAATCAGAATTTCCAGCCCTATAATCAAGGGTTTCAAAGTCAGAGTTTTCAGCCCTCGCCACAGAATTTTTCACTTCAAAATCAGAACTTTCAAGGTTACAATTCCCAGCAAGGTTTCCAAGCATATCAACCCTCTTATCAGCCCCAATTCAAACCGCAGCAGGGTAATGTTTTTCAGCCTTCTACTTCATCGTTTCAGGGACCATCAAAACCCTATGCTAACCAAGGAGGCTATGGGGGATCAAATGAAGGAAATGATCAGCAACAACAAATGATGGAGATGCTACAACAAGTTGTACAAACACAACAACAACAACAAGTTTGACAACAACAACAACAACAACACAATCAAAACGTTGAGAGATAAATAGGTCAATTGGCTAGTGGAATTAATCAAAATCAAGCTCAAGGATCAAGTCAACTCCCTTCCCAAACTGTTCCTAATCCCAAAGGAAATGTGAGCACTATAACTTTGAGAAGTGGGAAGGTTACAACATCTTCGAAGAGTCCAAGAGCAGATTTTTCAGAAGATCGGACAGCAAATTCAATTTCGACCGAAAACAGCAATGAAATGACTTCAAATTCAGCTGATTCCACCCCTAGCCCGTTCCCAACCCCTTCCTCAAGTAACCCTCCAAATTTGGTGGAAAACGGAGGAGAAATCAGTGCCGAGACGCAAGGGACAGCAGCCACTTCGCAGGGGACAGCAGGGCAGAATTCAGCATCACTACTTCCGGCCAAAGAAGATGATTTTAGGGTTCCCTTACCCTTTCCACAGCGGAAAACATTAGCTAAAAAGCAAGTGGAGGAGGAGAAGGCTAAGGAATTCAATGAGTTAGTGGAACTTTTCAGTAAGGTAGAGATAAATGTACCTTTGTTGACTATGATCAAGTAAATTCCAAAGTATGCTAAGTTTTTGAAAGATCTTTGTGTTCACAAAAAGAAACTTAAGGAAAATGAGTTGGTCAGCTTTGGGAAGAATATCTCAGCACTTATCCATACCATTCCTCAAAAGTGTGAAGACCCAGGGGTATTTATTGTTTCTTGTGAGATAGGGAGCACCATATTCCATGATGCTATGCTTGATTTAGGAGCTTCCATAAATGTGATGCCCGGGTTAGTGTTTCAGATGCTTGGCATAGGCCCTTTACAGTCCACTGGTGTGGTGATACAGCTAGCAGACAGGAGTCAGACCCACCCAGCAGGTATGATTGAAGATGTTTTGGTGAAGGTAAAGGAGCTAATATTTCCTGCGGATTTTTATATTTTGGATATGGAGGGAGACTACTTGGCACACCGTTCTCCACTTATTTTAGGCAGACCGTTTCTGAAGACTGCTAGAACCAAGATTGATGTATATGCCGGTACACTTTCTATGGAGATTGGAGACACGGTTGTCCAATTTAGCCTTTTTGATGCTATGAAGCATCCGAGAGAGGACCACTCCATCATGAGCATGGACATTCTTGAGGAGTTGGCGCAGGCAGAGTTAGAGGCTGAGGGATTTCTGGAGGATTTTTCTGGAGGATGTATTGATTCAGAGGAGGCTGAGAGAGTACTGACTGCTGAGACTGAGGATTTTTCAGAAGACATTTCAGATGCATTTCCAGCTGGAGAGATTTTTCTAGGTGTAGGGGATTGCACAGAGCCCCAAGGATCACCTATTTTTCTTGATATTCAAAGTGTAGGGGATTGCACTAAGCCCCAGGGATCACCTATTTCTACTGAAGAAGACCAGAGTGAACTGAAGCCATTACCAGGCCATTTGAAGTATGCATACCTAGGAGAGGAGCAGACTTTCCCTGTGATTATTGCACAGCATTTGGAGTCAGAACAAGAAGAAAAATTACTGCAAGTCCTGAGGCACTACAAGAAGGCAATTGGGTGGACTTTATCAGATATACCAGGTATCAGCCCAGCTATCTGCATGCACAGGATATTTTTAGAAGATAATGTCAAACCTGTGAGGCAACCACAAAGGAGACTCAACCCACTTATTTTGGATGTTGTAAAGAAAGAGGTGACTCGACTTCTACAGGCAGGTATCATTTACCCTATTTCTGACAGTCAGTGGGTTAGTCCTATTCACGTGGTGCCCAAGAAATCTGGAGTGACCGTGGTGGCGGATGAAAGCAATGAACTAGTGCCCACCAGAGTTAAGAATTCCTGGAGAGTCTGCATTGATTACAGGAAGCTCAACAAGGTCACAAGGAAAGATCACTTCCCTTTACCCTTCATTGATCAGATGCTTGAGAGACTGGCAGGGAAGTCGCACTATTGTTTCTTGGATGGATTTTCAGGCTATTTTCAGATTTGCATAGATCCAGAGGACCAGGAGAAGACCACCTTCACTTGCCCCTTTGGCACTTTTGCCTACAGACGTATGCCCTTCGGACTCTGCAACGCACCCGGTACCTTTCAGAGATGCATGGTGAGTATATTCGGTGAGTTGCTAGAGGACTGTATAGAGGTATTCATGGATGATTTTTCAGTTTATGGCACGTCTTTTGATTCATGTTTAAATAACTTGTCTAGGGTTTTACATCGTTGCATTGAAACTAACCTTGTTCTTAATTTTGAGAAATGTCACTTTATGGTAGAGCACGGGATTATACTTGGACACATAGTCTCTTAGAAAGGTATTGAGGTAGATCCTGCTAAAATCAGTGTTATTTCTTTTTTATCTTACCCCGTATGCGTACGGGATGTTCGTGCTTTTCTTGGACATGCAGGATTTTACCGTAGATTTATTAGAGACTTCAGCTTGATTGCTCGACCCTTGACACGACTTTTGCAGAAAGATTTTGAGTTTCATTTTGATGAAAAATGCAAAGAAGCTTTTCATAGGCTTAGGGAGGCTCTTACCTCAGCTCCTATTATTACATCACCTGACTGGATCCTACCATTTGAATTAATGTGTGATGCTTCTAATTTTGCAGTGGGAGCTGTTTTAGCACAGAGAGTTGATGGAGCACCACATGTCATTTGCTACGCCTCCAAAACCCTAGATGCCGCCCAAGCCAACTACACCACGACTGAAAAGGAGCTTCTTGCCATTGTTTTTGCTTTAGATAGATTCAGATCTTATTTATTGTGCTCACATGTGATTATTTTTTCTGATCATGCAGCTCTCAAATATCTGTTGAAGAAGCCTGATGCAAAACCTAGATTGATCAGATGGATGCTCCTACTCCAAGAATTCGACCTGGAGATCAGAGATAGAAGTGGAAAAGAGAACTTAGTTGCAGATCATTTGAGCAGACTTGAAGGAGATGGATCTCCTACCACCATTGATGATGATTTCAGAGATGAGCACTTGATTTCAGTGCATGGTGAGACACCATGGTATGCAGACTTAGTTAACTTTCTTGTTGCACATCTATTTGCCACTCAATTTTCTAAGGCTCAAAAAGATAAATTAAAAAGTGATGCAAAGTTTTATGTGTGGGATGATCCTTATTTATGGAAATTTTGTAATGACCAAATAATTAGGAGATGCATACCCGATCATGAGTTTTCTTCTGTCCTTACTTTTTGTCATTCATCAGCTTGTGGGGGTCATTTTGGACCCCAGAGGACTGCCAGGAAAGTATTAGAGTGTGGATTATACTGGCCCACCCTTTTTCATGATTCACATGTTTTTTATAAAAATTATGATAGATGTCAGCGAACTGGGAACATAGGAGCGAGACATGAGATGCCCAAAACACTATGCTTTACTGTGAAATTTTTGATGTTTGGGGGATAGATTTTATGAGACCTTTTCCTGCATCTTATGGTTATCTGTATATTTTACTTGCTGTGGATTATGTTTCGAAATGGGTGGAGGCCATTCCCTCCAGGACTGATGATTCTTCTGTTGTTTGTAGTTTTGTTAGGTCACACATTTTCTGCAGGTTTGGAATTCCAAGAGCAATAATCAGTGACCAAGGATCTCATTTTGCAACAAACACATGAAGGCATGCTTAGCAATATGGGGTGGACATAAATCTCTACATCCTATCATCCCCAAACAAATGGACAGGCTGAGATTTCAACAGAGAGATAAATCCATTCTAGAGAAGACAGTTGGGCCCACTAGAAAAGACTGGAGCAAGAGGCTAGATGACGCACTCTGGGCCTACAGAACAGCATACAAGACACCGATTGGCATGTCACCCTACCGCTTGGTTTATGGTAAGGCTTGTCACCTCCCCGTGGAAATAGAGCACAAGGCATATTGGGCGGTGAAAGCTTGCAATTTCGATGCTACCAAGGCGGGAGAAGAAAGAAAATTGCAACTTCAAGAACTTGAAGAAATTCGTTAGAAGCATTTGAAAATTCAAGGATTACAAGGAGAAGACCAAGAACTTCCATGACAAGCACATTGTGAAAAAGATTTCAAATTGGTGACAAGGTTTATTGTATAAATCAAGGCTCAAATTGATAAAAGGTAAGTTGAGGTCAAGGTGGGATGGTCCATTTATTATAACTAATTTTTCCCTATGGAGTTGTGGAAATTAGGATGCATCTAATGGTTTTTTGGAAAGTTAATGGCCACCGGCTCAAAAGGTATTTTGAAGAACTAAAGGAGCTAGAGGTGGAGGGTGGACATGACGAAGCTATCTACCCAACTTAAGGGGGTTCACTTTCTCTACCATTTATTGTACATATCATTTTCATGTTCTAGGAATAAATTTTCTCTTTTTGAAGTAAGTAGTTGATAATAAATTCTTAGGAAACATGACATGAATAAATCATTGTAAATACCATGTTTTTGTTTTAGCACTTTTTCTTGCATGATTAGGAATAAATGTATCCCTCTAGGTTATCTCCATATCATTTTAGAGTCTTTTGAAAATAAATTAAATTTGGTTGTCAAAACTTAGGGTTTGAGCTCATGGATGAAATCTTGGATGCTTGAGTACTACTTTGCTTTAGATTCTTAATTGAGGATTTGAGATGGATTATTTTTGCCTAGTGAGAATTAGCCTTACTTTTGTGATACACATATGTTATTGTACTCTAGAACTTGCTTAGGTTCTTTCAAAACCATATTTCGATGATTGGATCACATCTATAGAGACTAATCACTTTGTTCACCTTTTTCCATTAATTTTGGCAAAAATCATGTCTATTCTATTTGTCTTTCCTTATTCCTAATCTTAACCCCAATTTTTCTATGGATTTGTTTGCTTGGGATGTTTTCTTGATGCTACTTTGCCCGAGACGGACAAAGATTTAAGTGTGGGGGAGTGACTAGTGATTTGGAAGCAATTTTTATCAAGGATGCACTTCATTCCGAAAAAAAAATTTTGCAATTCCATGTGCCAAAGATGCGTTTGAGTGAGTTTGGTGTCAAAATGAGCAAGAAGAAATGGTTGGGGATGGAACCAATGGAGGCATCTAGATTCTTGATTATAATTTGAAGATCCAAGCTTACATGGCCAAGCTCAAATTGGTTGATGAAGAAGAAATTGTGTGCCAAGGTCTAAGTGGCACGCAACCATCAAATTGAAGCCAAATTCTATGCCAAGGTTTTAAAATGGAATGCAATAGCAGAATTGCAGCTATAAATTGGTGTAATTTCAGTAACTTTGAGAGAAGCTGGAGTTCTGAATTGATCTGAAGGAATGTCTGTGAAGCTGATTTGAAGGAAGCAGATTTGATGTGAAGATGAACCAATCTGAATGGAAGCTGAGAATTGTTGCAGCTGCAAAAAGAAAAGAGAAAAGCTGTGCGAGTGCTGGAATCTTGGAGCTGATGAATGATACAAGAAAATTTGTGCTGGAATGGAAAGGTTGCAGCAGAAACAATATGAACTGCAGCTGTACAATCTGGAAACAAGCTGGAAAAATCTGAGCCACTGCAAAAGGAAAGTTTGTTGCAGCTGAAAAGAAACAAGTCCAATTGGAATATTTCCTTGTAAGTGTGTATCAACTTGGGGCTGGATTTAATTTTTCAAGGCTGTAAAGCAAGAAATGTGCTGATCGAATGCAGTGAAGACATTTTCGAAATTGCAGTGAAGTTTAAGCAGGAATTCTGAGCTGATCAAGAGAGTAGCTGTCTCTTTTGTTCCACTCTTACGGCAAGGGCTGAGTTGAAGATGATATCTGATAGGAATTTGAGCATATAAGGCCTGAAATGTAGCTGTATAATCTGAAGACAATTTGAATTGAATTCTGGAAATGAAGCTGAGTGAAGACTGATCAAAAGCTGAGAAAAAAAAATTTTCCGGAACTGCCCAAATCTGAACTGCATTCCATTTGTAGCTGTCGAGTACTACATCTGATGAATCAAGATATTAAGTGTAAATTGTATCTGAAGTTGAAGGTGCACATTCAATTTCGGATCTAAGAAGAACCAATGGATGCTAGAAGCTGCTGAAGAGAATAGAAAGGAAAGGCAGTGGCTTGGCTGAAATTCGACTTATGAGCAGAAATTAATTTTGAGTGGAACACTTGAGGTTTCCACTATCATTTGAAGCAAGTACTACTTGATGCTAAGTGCTTGAAGAAATCAGAGAATGGAAATGGATGCCATGGAGCTGAAACTCGAAACAAACAGTGAGAAACTGATTTAATTCAGAAATGTTCAAGGCAAGAATAATTGTAGAAATTACAGCTCACAAGTTTCAGCTATCAAGACAGCCTTGTACCAACTTGCAACCAAATTTGAGTTTTTGAGGCTATAAATCAAAGCAGTAGGTATAGGAATGTATCTGAAATCCACTGCTGATCAAAGGAGAAAGAAATGTAGTTGATTGGATTTTTCAGATCAAGAATAGAAAAAGGAAGAAGGATGCAGTGGGCTGAATTCGGAACAGCTGGGATCAACCTTTCCATCTCTATTTGATGCTAACTGCCAACCAGAAAATGCAGGAGTTTGCAAGGTCTGAGATTGAAGCCGTGGATGCTAGAATCTGATGCAGGAAAATGCAAGAAAAATTCGAAACAATTGCTGATCAGAATAGAAAGTGAAGAGGCTGAAATTGAACTTGTTGAGCAGAATTTTGAGTGGAATTTTTTTTTAAGTGCTCAACTACTTCTAGATGCTAACTGATATGAAGAAATTAGAGTTTTGCAAGATCTGAAAGGCTCCATTAGAAGATTAAGAGCAGGAAACAAAAGAGAAGAAAACAGTTTGAAAAAAAAAAGAAAAACAAGATGAACAATTGATTGGCATATAAAATCATGGAATGTTTTTCTCATCCGGATTTAAGTTTATTTCAGTTCATTTCTGACCTTGCTAGAGAGAAAGGAAAAGAGGAAAAAATCAGGAAAGAAGATGGAGAAAGAAATTTGGCACGCAAGGTGGAAGTTGGCACATTGAGATAATAGGGTTTTATTCATCCAATCAAAGCATTGTTCAAGATTAACTCCACCACATTTTGATATCACTAGAGGACTGACAAGAGGGGCAAAGCACATTGGAAACATACTTGAGCACTCAAGTCTTCCACTTTATCAGTTTTTCCATTTCCTTGATTTTTACTCCATTTCTTACATTTCATGTTTTCATTGTTTTTGTAGATTTGATCCTAATCATGAATAATGGTGGTGATTAGATAATAAGCGAGCCTATGGTAGTGCGAGAAGCATGTGTGTTTGAGTGAGCTCCACTTCCACCATCAACTGAGAACTTAAGGAGAGAGCCACAAAAATTTTCCTTGAAAGGCTAGTGAGTTGAATTCATCTCAATAACTCATGATGGATGAAAAGGCTAAGTTGTTGATTTAAGGACAAGATACTAATCCATAGAGCTTAGATTTATGAGAATTGACAACCTTAGGTAATTTCTTTTCATTTGCTTCTAATTATGCTTAAGTAAATCTAAGGGATACATACTTAGTGTTTTCGCGAGACGCTCAAGGTTAAGTGTGGGGGAGTTGATAAGTACTATTTTATTGATTAATTGAGTTGCTAAAATCCATGTTTGACCTATGTTTTTATTGCTTAATTGTGAAATTGCTCTAGGTTTTAGAACTTCCTCTTATTTTGGACTTAATTGCAAATTTACACATATTTGGATTAATTGGCCACTAAATTTTTGATCTATTTTTGTAGGCATGAAGGTTCATGGACTAGGCATATTGGGTCAAACTTGAGTCGGAAGTGAACCGGATCGAATTATCAAGCTTACGATTAATCCGGGCCGTCCGATTCAAGAGCGGCTAGATCTGAGCCATCCGGGACCATCTGAAGCAATCCGAGCTAGGGTTAGGGTTGATCAAGCACTCTGATCAAGATCTGAAGGTTTCATTCCAATCAGAGCTCAATCAACCGTTGGATCAAGCTCGGAGGGCTCTAGATCGTCCATTCAAGATTAGGTTGATCTGGACCATCCGTTGCACATCTGGAGGATCCAAGCTACCACGAGGCAGATCCTGACCCCAGATCAACATCCTCAAAGTTTGGCTCAAATCAGAGCAAGATCAGCCGTTGGATTTTCTCAATTCAATCTGAGCCGTCCATTCTTATTATTTAATCAGAAATTCCCTGCCTTCAGCCGTTGTCGCGTCTTCGCTGTTCTTCGTCCGTTTTCCTAGTTCTTCATGTTCTTAGCAATTTCTTCATCCAAGAAGGCGTGACCACCTCGATTCCAACTGCAATCATCATCTGAATCCTTGGAAGGCAGTCTCGATCCAAAATTCATCTCAAATTTCATCCGGACAGAGTTGTTGAGGGTTTCGCATTCTCTGTGGTCCGGGAGCTTGAATCTTAGTTACAATCAATTTCAGATCACCTGAGCCACTTGTAGGGGTTCTCAGGTGAGCTCAGGTCGTCTCCAAATCTTCATCGCAGCTCAACAAGCCGAGATTGAAGGGCTCGGATCGGAATTTTCCAGTTGAAGCAGTTTGAGCAGAATTGATGGATTGAAGTTGTTTTCCACTAATTTGCTGAGCCTAGGGGTTCGAAGCCAGCTCTTGCTTGATGGCCAAGAAGATCTTGAGCTCAGGAAGGAATCGAGGAGCAGTTTAATTAGTTTAATTTCTGTTTTAGCTGTAGTTTTTATATTCTGCCGAATCTGCACTGTTTTGTTTCTGATTTCTATTTAGCTACTGTAATTTCTATTTTGAATTGTTTTTGGCAGTAATTAAGATTCAATTCAGTAAGTAAAGTAGTTAGTGAATGAGTCTAGTGCACAAAAGCTTCAAATTTCAGCTTAATTTCTGTCAAATTCTTGCGTGCCAATTTGTTAAGCTTGCGTATCAAGCACTTCTTGCATTTTGACTCTGCGTATCAAATCCTTAGATTAGCAGTTTCATATTAGCTAGATTAGTTTATTTCTGAATGTTTTTTATGTTAGTTGGGTTAATTCAACATCAGTTTGCTTGTATGTTCTTGAGCTTAATTGCCCCTGAATTTAGTTGCAATTTCTGCACACCTCAATTCTGAATTTGGTGTTCCCTTCGGTTTGTTTACTTTGACAGCTTCCATTCGGTAATTCTGAATTTTATTTTCATTTCTGAATTCCCTCAGTCCATTGCATATCACTCACTTACATCCCGAACTGTTAGAATCAATTTTTGGCACAAGAATTCAGCCTTGGCACAAGAGTTTCATCTTGCGTGCCAAGTTGTTGGAGCATTGAATTGTATCAGATTTTCACTAGTTTTTTTGGTGTAGGACAGCTTTTGAAGTCTATTGATATCACCTTTAGAATCCTTGAGTTTCTTTGCATTGGGTTGCTTCCCAAAATCATAGCTAGTTTTAGTTAAAGTGCTTGTTCAAATTTTGAATTTCACATGCTTTTAATTGTATCAAGTTTGTTTGTTTTCGAAAATTGCCATTACTACCTCTATTTCTTAGCTTAGTGTTTGATTGCATTTGAATTTAGATTTGTTTTCCAAATTGGTTAAGTACCTTGTTTGATTTGGTTTACCATTAGTTGAGTTCTTTAGTGTCATCTTCTTGTTTAGTTCATTAGTTTAAGGTTATTTATTTTTCCATTGCGATTTCATCTCTGCATTACAACCCAAAACCCAATTACTTACTTGAAACCCAAAAACACAAACGACACATAAACCAAGCTTGAATCAAACACAACAACTAGCTCCGAGAAAAATACGACCTGTGGCACCTTTGCTACATTTTCAGACTTTTGATTGTAAAAAGGGTTTCCATCATTCATATTCACATTTAAATTTGAGACCCACATTCGTGACAGTCTATTTTGGGTCCGTCACTCCTCCTCCTCACTTGAAGAAGTTGACACTTCTTCCATTTCACTTGATGATGTAGATGATTCTTTTTCTTTTTCCTCTTCTCCACTTGAACTTACTTCTTCGGGCTTTTGAATTTGTGTAGGATTTTCATGATATTCTTTTATCTTTTTCCATAGGTCGTGCGCATTTTCGTATTTTCCTACACAACTCAAGATATTATTAGGCAAAACATTGCTTAAAACACTAATTACCTTTTCGTTTGCTCTAGAATGATCTTGTTATTCTTGACTCCAATATCTAGGCCTAAGCCTCTTTCCGTGCTTATCCTTTGGAGTCTCATATGACTCTTCAAGCGCAATCATTTGTTCCCACTCCATCGCGAACCACGTCTCCATCCGTGACTTTCAATACCCGAAGACTTCATGGTCGTAGGCCGGCGGAGTGTAGATGTTGTCCCCAAGTTTGTCTTCCATCGTTCTTCTCCTCTAGCGTGTACTCTCTCGGCGGTTAGTCCGATCAAGAGCAGTCCTTGCTCTGATAGCAATTGATAGATCGTTTATCCGTATGCTAGAGAGGGGTGAATAGCGTTTCGCCGAATTCATGCTCCTACATGGTTAGTTTGCACAGCGGAAATAATAGTAAAATAATAATAAAATCACTAACCAATGCTAACACGACGATTTTAATTGGTATCCACCCTGGTCGGGTGACTAATCCAACAATCCGTCGGTGAATCAATCCCCGGATAACCTCCGGCTAGAACGTGTTGCTCCTTGTGAGTGGAGAAACCTCTCCACAATCACCAAACACTTTCCTGAGCACACAAGACTACTACCTTGCCTTAGCCAAGCAAGATTCGTCAAGAAACTCAGCCACCACGAAATCCTCTTTAAATAGGACTCGGGGTTGATTTCTCGCTACCAGTCGACTGCCCCCAGGGCAGTCGACTGGTGCCAGCCAAATTCGACCGTTCCACCTCAACGTTTGAATTCTCAGTCAGCTCACCAGCCACCTACCAGTCGACTGCCCCCAGGGCAGTCGACTGGTCCCTAGCTGAATCCCTTCCCGAGTATATTCACACAGCACTCGACCCTCACGACTCGACTGACTCCTCTTCCGCAGCCTCGACTGTTGCTTTCGCGCCCTCTTCTTCTTCGGCCCTCGTCCCTCGGATGCGCACGCAAGCCTCCAGCTTGCCTCTATGCCTCGAAGTCCGCGCCCATCAGCTCATTGTCCCTGCACTCCATGGTCCCTCAGATGTGCACGCCAGCCTCCAGCTAGCCTCCATGCCATCCTTCACCGTACTGAGGCCGTCCAGTCAGGTCCATATGCGTAACCTGTACAACCTGCACATTCAATATACGCATATCAAATACAAGGGTAAATCTAACTTAAATACTTTGCCCAAACATCAAAACCCATGGTCACTCCGGACCATCTTAGGGTCGATTGCTCCAACAAATATGACCAAGCCTTAGATGCCAAAGACATGTTTGGTTCATCTTGGACGGAACCTTTCTCTTACTTTGGTTAGATGATGAGCTATTAACTACTATCTGCATCGTGGGAGATTTTGGTTCTATAATGTACCAATTGCTTATCAATGTACCTGAATAGGTAATCTTTCTATTCCACTTTTCATAAAAAGCAATAGAATATCTTTTATTTCAGAAACTGAATCAGAGTTCTTTCTAAAAATTAGGTACATAAAAGCAATCTTTTTAAAACCAAAACTTTATAACTCCCACTGCAATAGTCGACACCTCCGTAGCCTATCCCATGTAGACGATAATCTCTTTCTTAGCTAGTCGTTGGGCTTTCTGGAACCCCTACAAAGAATTGCAGACATGATTAGTTGCATACATATCTACACACCAGGTACTGGTAGATAACACCGCTAATCATGTTACAACGACAAAAGAAAAAGTTATACCTTTGTCTTGACAACGGAGATAGTTTGCCTTCCAATGTCTAATTTGCTTGCACGTGAAGCACATGCCTCTCGACTTCTTCACGCTAGTCCGTAGTCCCTGCGATCCTGCTGCCTTCTTAAATCCACCTTGTTTCTTCTTCTTCCTGCCTTTCAGCACAGAAGTAGAAACCCTCTTAGTTACTAAGGCCTGCGAACTCTGACGAATCAACCCCTCTGCCGCCTGGAGTTCTCCCAGGAGTTCCCCCAACATATACTCATGCTTATTCATATTATAGTTGAGCCGGAACTGCTCAAAACTCCTAGCAGAGACTGGAGTATAATATCGACTTGGGTTTCCCGTCGATTTGTGTTCCAAGTACCTCAATCTCATTGAGGTGAGCCATCATTTTCAGGACATGATCCCTCACGGGTGTTCCTTCGATCATAGAAGTCGTCATCAGGTTCTTCATTGCAACCTGCCTAGTTGCCCAACCCTAGTGCCCGAAGAGCTCCTTGAGGTTTAGCATCATGTCACTAAAAGTGGGCATGGCCTAATACTGATGTTGCAATACATTCGCCAGAATGTAACACCACGCCATCTCATCTACCTTGATCCACTTCTTGTAACGCTCCCTCTGCTCTTTGATAACCGTTTTAGTCGTGTTACGGTTTCAAATACAATTAAAGTGTTGAACTCCTCTAAACTAATGTAGCATAGAGTAACTGAAGTCGTCTCCCAACGAATGTAGTTGATACATGATAAACCTTAGGATCGTATGTTATTGCTTTTGGATTTTGGATATTAAACTAGGGTTTGGATTTAAGAGCTATGACTACAAATAAAATAACAAAGCAAGTATGAAATCTAATCCTAATTAATGAAAGACAATGCGAGTAAAGAAGATCTACTCTAATCTAAACTATACTTGCAAGGAAATGAAGAGCAGCATAGTAAGCATTTAGGGAAATGGAGCATAAATGAAACCTAACCTAATTGCATCCAAATTAAGATCAAATCTAAATCTAGCATTCAAATGAAATCAACAAACTTAAATGCATCAATTAAAACCTAACTAACGGAAGACACATTTCATTGAACACATGGTATGCATGAAAGAAAGCATTAAGGAAACTAAGCATGGAATGAAACCTAATCTAACCTAATTTCTCTTAATTAAGAAAAGAACAAACATAGCTAACTACCATTCAATAAGAAATGCATTGCAAGAAATTAAACTAGCCTAAGTTGAACAATTAAAGTAACAAAAAAATGATTGGGACATTTCATCAAACACTTGGGGAGCATATATTGAATTAAGCAATGTGTGAGCAATTTAAACATGGGAGTTCAAGTTCAATACAAGCATTCAATACACAAATGAAATCTATCAACCCACCACAAAGAAATAACCAACAATCAAACTAACACATAAGCAAACTTGTCTCATGGAAGGAACAATTCAACAAACACTTGATATGCATGAAAGAATTTAATCAAAGTATGTGCAATCCAAACATGGGGAATCACATTCAATACAAGCCTTCATCAACTAACACAAACAACTCAACAATCAACACATAACAACTCAACACAAAAGAGAGAATGGAAATTGGGTTGACTAAGTTGCGGATAGGCCTCGGAAGCGGGCTGCCGGAGATTGGATGAAGGAGCTGCCCCCTTGCTCTATCCCGTGAGGAGGAGAGGATGGAAGAGAACAAGAAGGAAGTGAGGGAGCTCCGGCCAAGATGGGAGAGAGCTCCCCTCCTTCTTGTGTTCAGCCAAGAGAGAGCCCCCTTCCTTGTGTGATGGTGTGAGATCAGAGTGGCATGAGGGGGAGTGGAGAAGAGGGTTTCTTAATGGGTTATTGGGCTTTGGGTAGGAGGTAGGAGTAAGAAATGTAGATCCGAATCCAATAAGGGTTGTAATTGGGCTTATTGTAATTGGGCTTAAGGATTGGATGATGTTGATTGGCTTTTGGATGGATTAGAGCCATGATTTAAACGTACGAGAGGATAAAAAATGCTAAGTAAATGAGCAAATATAATGACATAAAATGCTAGTTATCACTGTTCACCAGAGCTCTCACTAGGCTTTTCTGGGCATTCTTCGAAGAACACATATTTGTACTCTTCGGCAGTAAGGACAATGTCTAGGTTTCTTTTCCAATCTATGTAATTGGGGTCAGTAAGTTTGTTTTCTTTAAGTATGATCGCTAGTGGGTTAAAGGCTATTTTAAAAATCCTAAGAATCACAACATACACTACTTTAGAATTCGAAAAAAAATTGATTCCTCAAAACAATGAATTTTTGAAATGAACCAACACCTCTAAACACCGAGAATTTGCATGCCAGGTTAGTGTGGACATATACAAACTCTACATTCGTTAGAGAAGGTTTTACCCATCAATCTTACTATCTTGTCAACCTAACTTTTTGACAAGAAAGATTCATAGTTGGTTCACTTCGACCCTACAAATTATTAGCAGTGACTCCATTGGGGAGGATACTAATATTTGTATATAAGTGTTTACCATTACACGACACTAAGAGAATTATTTACGATTATGTGTCTTCCGTTGGGGAAGTACACACCCTCTTCAATAATTCCCTATAATCTTTTATGACCTTGTGATCCGCCGAATAAGCCTATCCATTATTGAGGAAGGCACTCAGAGCCAACGTGCGAGCTTGTTCGCATCACATGTCAAATTGTAATGGAGGCCACGGGACCCTTAGGGTCCCTATCCCACTTAGTAATTTAGTTTGAGGAATTTTAACAAGCACACACACACGACATGCACATAACCAACATAATGAAAATAGAAAATCCCAGATTTTCTAACTTTTCATGGCCTTGGTCTCCAATGCGCCTCCAGTCGTGTCGTCATCTCGTCCGCTCCTCCCTTCCTTATGCACAAGCCTCCTCGAGGGATCTTCGAGCCGAAATGACTAGCTAATTATTTACATCATCGATCTAATACTCCACGAAGGAGTGTACATGAAAACTAGATCGAAAGTAAAATAATGAACTTGGCTAAGCATGTGTCATATTTAATTACAAAAATTAAATACTACCTAGCCTCGTCACCCTCGAGGATTAATTAATTTACAAACATTGCACAATCAATCACACATATCAAATATTTGGCATTGATAAGTTGGAATCTAGTGCCTGCAACACAAAGTTAGCCTACGCACATCCACATATCATCCAACAAAAAATTAACCAATCCTAAACACACAAAACCAGAAACCTCAGCTTTGATACTAATTATTGGGTATGACTTGGTGGGTTTCCCTAGCGAATACTTGGTCATCCTTGAGAGACCTTATTGGATCGGAGTAAATCGATAGAGGGGGGTGAATATCGATTGAAAATTTTTGGACAGTAAAGAGAAATACGCAGCGGAAATGTAAAGCAAAGTCGCTAACACGATTTGTTTTACTTGGTTCGGAGTCGCGGTCGGCTCCTACTCCATGGCCCACGGTCCTTGACCATTTACGTTGGGCAATTCTATATTCGTAAAAATGATTATAGTTTTGAGTACAGATATAGAATCGGAAAAAACAGTTACAACACTTAAGAAAATTAACAGTTTTATCGACGACCGAAGTGGATGGAATCTCGGAGCAACGGGTCGTCGGCGGCGCTTGAATCTCGAATGCAGAGCGTGCCGGAGCGTAGTTCTTGAGCGAAAGTGTTGAAAGTGAATTGAGCGAGTTGTTTTGAAGCCTTGGGGGTGAACCCCCTTTTATAATCGTCTCCTGGGCACCTGTGTTGAAGGGGGCGCCTACACGTGGCCTCTCCTGCGCGAACTCCAATCCGCAGGCTCGGTCAGTGCTTATCCCCTTTATTGAGGCGCCTGAACTGACTGGGGCGCCTGTATGGACATAGGCGCCTAGGTTGACTTGGTCCAAAGGCTTTTGTGGCGGTTTACTTCGATGGTCTCGGTTTGTCCTTGCATTGGGGCGCCTGTATCCTTACAGGCGCCTAGCTCAGTGAGGCGCCTGAGTTGCAGAAACATAGTCCCTTCGTTTCCTGCAACCAGAGTTAGTTCCAAAACAGAAGAAACAAACATACAATATATGTTAGACATTATTTACAGCCTAAGCTGTCTTGGTTCTGACTTTAGGTCTCCCAAATGGAACTGTAGGGTTTTTCGGGCCGCGAAAACCGCTTTTTCGCGTCGCGGAAACCCTGAAAGCCCCAATAGAAAGGATCCGAGCGAAGAAAAACATTTCAAAATGTACGAGTGCTCGTTTACATGCTTCAAAAACCGATCTACAACCTAGATCTATTAGAGAAGAGGAAAAACTACCTTCGATGCGTGCCCCGCAATTCCCGCTCGCTCCTCGGTTGGTGTCGGATCTCAAGGATGCAAAGTAGCAACCCTCTAGAAGTATCCACACAAGCAAGAGAGTGGAGAGGAGAGCCCAAAAGTGTGCTAGCACTCCTTGGGGTCTCGGCAAGATGAGAGGAGAGGGAGAGCAAAAACCAAACAAAAACCAAGTTAGGAGAGGAATCAATCACCCACCCACATATGGACTTAAGTGGCCGGCCACTTAATGGCCATTAATGTCCATTAAGTGGCCGGCCACCACCTTAGGTAACTCCTATTTGAATTCAAAATTCAAATGGGGAGGTTACTTAGCCTTGATGATGATGCCAAGTCATCACTTGGTCAAGTCAAGGTGATGTGGCTTGAGTCAAGTCAAACTTGCCTCTTATGGACTTTCCATATTTAGCCAAAGTCAAACTTTGACTTCATTATTCTCCCATGATTAGATTCATCCAACACTTGGATCAAACTCGAGTCCAACTCAAGTTGTCTAATTTGAGTCAAGTCAAACTTGCCTTTTATGGACTTTCCATATTTAGCCAAAGTCAAACTTTGACTTCATTACTCTCGGTCCATCATATGGACTTATTCTCCATCTATTGCTCTATGTGTGTGACCCTATAGGTTCTTGTAACGTTGGCAATGCCCTTAAACCTATTTAAGGACATAAGCAATGAGAGGTATCTAGCAACACATCATTGCTATCCAAGTTACAAGAATGTCGAGATCCAACATCACCATTGTGACTAATAATTGTGACCATCACAATATGTGACAACGTCCTTCTATCCTCGATATCTAGATTGATCTTTCATGAGGCATAGACCGTGTCATCCTCAAATCAATCTATATGTCTTGATCTCCAAGTAGACTCACTATAATCAAATAAGCTCAATATCTAATATTGCCTTATTTGGGCATGGTCATGCACTTAGTGGTCTTACTCTATCAAGAACGAAGATATCACTCCCGTCATATAGGAGGGATAGATCTCATCTACGTTACTCACATCCCTCCGCATAATTTGTTACAAACCCAGTAATCGCCTTTATAGTCCACCCAGTTACGGGTGACGTTTGACGAAGCCAAAGTACGTAACTCCTTATGTAGGGAACTATGGTAACTTCAGGTCTAGGACTATAGTCATACTAATAGTCACATGAGAAAGTATATGACACTCATATAACGATCCATGATACTTTCTCATGGCGGGTCATTCAGTATACATTCTCTAATGTATACCCATGTGTCAACTTGATATCTCATATCCATGACTTGTGAGATCAAGTCATCATGTTGACTTACATGCTAGTCTCTATGCATTAACATTGTCCTTGAATGTTAATACTTGACTAGGAATAATTAAGAGTAGTGTTCTCTATATCATCTCACTATCGATTCAACTAATCGATTGATATAGATAAGAACCTTCTACTCAAGGACGTTATTATACTAAGTTATTTGGCACCAATACACATAAGTACAATAACCATAAGAAATTCCTTTATATATAAGAAATATATATACAAGAATATGATACAATGAGTCCAAAAAGTAATCATCATATGATCGGCTCTAGGGCTCTCACTAACAGGAACATAGGTCGAACCGACACCTAATGTTCCCTCTATGGGAAACGCGTCCTCACCTACTCCTCTCGGGAGAATTTACCTTTTTTTCCAACCGGCTCTTCCGGTTGGAGTTTTACCCAGCTTCACTCACCAGGTCTTCGGTGCCCAGCTTCACTCACTAGGTCTTCGGTGCCCAGCTTCACTCACCAAGTCTTAGTGCCCAGCTTCACTCACCAGGTCTTATTGCCCAACTTTAGGTCAGGACTTAGTTGCCCAGCCCGCGGCTAGGACTTAGTGCCCAATTCAAATGAACCAGGACTTAGTGCCTAGTCTACCTAGGACTTTCCTGCACACTTAATCAGCTTGTTAGGTCACAACCACATCTTAACTTCTGAACCCTTTTCTATTATCAAAACAAAGGTTTGACTTTGGTGCTTCCGACACCAACAATCTCCCCTTTTTGATTTATGGCAACATGGTTCAAAAAGTTAAATTAAAAACATATTATAGTAATCTAACAATACTAACAACAAATTTTAACTCCCCCTAAATTTCACATTCTCCCCTTGAAGTTTTCAATGTCACGCGGGTTTTGTAAATTTTCTAAGTGCTAATTGTTTTTCAGGATTTAGCAAAAAAACTTTAAGTTTTTGACTAAGTGTTTTTCGAAAATAAAGCAATTGTACTCAAGAACACTTAGGCAATTTTTTGAAAAGGTTATGTAAGCCTAATTTACTTAGGCAAAATAAGTTTTGAAAACTGATTTTCCTTGCCAAGTTTTCATTTTGAGATTTTGAAAAAAATTCCCAACTTAGAAAAATTTGCTTAAAAATATTTTCACAAAAGGAATTTGTTTAAAAAAATTACTTAGCACATTTGCCAACAAATTTTTAAAAAATAGTTTTGCTTAGGCAAATTTGTTTACCAAGAAAAAACTTCTTTAGAAATGTTTTTCAAAATACACTTAGAAATTTTGAAGTCTTTTTGAAGTATTTTAAGAGCACTTAGAATTACTTTAAAAGTTTGAATACTGACAAGTACTTAGAAAAATTAAAGAAACCTTTTTAAGTACTTAAAAAATTTTAGAATAATTTTGAAATACTCAAAATAGTTTAAACATTTTTAAGTACTTAAAGAACTTTGAAGTATTTAAACACTGAAAAGTATTTGAAAACTTAGCACTTGGAACATTCTACTCTACTTTTTGAAAAAGAGATAGAAGATTTGGAAAATTTTGAGAAATTAGAAAAAAAAAATCCCTCTTTCTTTTGTTCTCTCCCAATTTGCCATACATAAAAAAAATTGATACTAATTACAGCAAATAAATTGGAGCTAGTAAGAAGTTGAAATTCTGTATTGAACCAACTCTAATGATAAAAAAAATTGGACCAAACTAAATTAAACCAATCTTGTTCAGGTCCGTCTAACCATGTTAGCTACTTACTAACTGTCATAAACAATAGCTTTTGCTTGGGTTAGTCAAGTCAAGTGATCTGATCAAGTTAGATTTTCTAAGCTTGACGCTTAACCTGATTGCTGTTCAACTTATATTTATTGACCCAATTACTGCAGATGCACTGACTTAAAGCATCTAGAATCAAGGCATAAACCTAAGCATCTCAACCCAGTCTAGGTTATCAATCAAAAGTACCCTAAGGTGCTTATGAGATGCTGGCTTCTAGATCCATAGGTGCATACAGTTCTAGGGTTAGGGCCTAAACTAAGTCCATTTGCGAAAAGGCCCTAGTTTTGAAGGGGGTAGTTTTTGAAATAAAACTAAGTCGGAAAATCATTTTAAATTTCAAAAACTTGATAAATAAAATGATAAATTTGCCGATTTTAAAGAAATTAAGAAAAATAGGAAAAGGTTTTAGGAAACAATATAAATCAGTCCTACTCTACTAAGCACAACCCTAACAGCCTTCTTAGTGAGCTAAACTCAGACTCAGGTAACTGTTTGGTAAAGATATCAGCTAAGTTGGATTTTGAGTCTATATGTTTAAGTACTATTTCACCCCTAGCTACATGATCCCTTACAAAATGATGTTTAACTTCTATATGTTTTGTTCGGGAATGTTGAATTGGATTTTTAGTCAAGTTGATTGAGATAATGTTGTCAATATAGACTTGGGTTTGAGTGTAGTCAAGCTGGAAGTCCTTAAGAGTGTGCATCATCCATAAAAGTTGAGCTACACATTCTCCTAGAGCAACATATTCTGCTTCTGTTGTGGATGTTGGAATCCGGATGGCTAGAGAGGGGGGTGTATATAGCCAAAGACTTGGACTTTAAGCTTTTCAAAGTTCTGCACTTAGATTTGTTAGTAGCACAGCGGAAGTAGCAAACACAGAGTATGCAGAAAAACAGAAAACGAAAGCAAACTAACAAAACTAGCAAGATCGCTAACAAGGAGGGTTTACAAGGTTCGGGGATAACTTGCCCCTACTCCTTGGCGTGCCCGTAAGGTGGGCAATCCCTTGATCGTCGGCAAATCAAGCCCCAGTGAACACCGGATAGACAGCAACCTCCTTCTCGGTGGAGAAACCTCTCCACAGCGTTTCAATCACAGATATAGGTTTAAGCACAATGAAACACAAGAAAGATCTTACTTAGCACTAGCAAAGACAAGAACACAGCAAGCTTCCTCCTGAGCTCCACCCAGCGACGATCTCACGCAAGAACCCTTTCCCCGTGTCTTCTCGCTGTTGGACTCGAAGCTTCTTGTTCCTTCCTCCAAGTGCTCAAGCAAGGGATGGTTACTTCAAGATTGCAGTAGCTTGCTCAAAGTGATGGAACTTCAGAACACGCAAGCAAGTTGTGGAGAACACAAAGTCGCAGCAAGAACTCAAGCAGCAGAACTCTCACAGCCAACACTTCTCCGCTCCTTTTGTTCCTCCACTAAGTATCAGGTGACACCATCTCCCTGCAGCCTCCAGCTGCTCACCTGCAATCACCAGCTACCTCTGAGCTCCTCTAGACACCCTAAGCCTCCCTCAAACCAACCCCAGACAGCAGCTCCAGCAAGCGCCAGTGCCCGTTGCAACCTGAGATGGAAAAACAGACAAACCTACTCCAAGGAAAGGTCTCCATTGACTCTCCTTGAGTGTTTGAATCTTCCCCTGTCACCTGCAGCTTAATCAGAGTGTTAGCACAACATATCAAGTAGAAAATCATGTATCAGATGTTAAGCGCAGTGAATCAGATACGTTCAGATGTAATCAGAGCGTCTGATAGTGCATTTTGAATTAAAGTGATCGATCACCGGACCGATCAGAGAGCCTCCTAATCGATCACCAGACCGATCAGGCTAGGTCCAGACCGATCAGGCTCCATCCTGATCGGTCCCCAACGCTCGATTAGAAATCGTGATTTCTTTGGGACTCTCCTGGATCGATCACCAGACCGATCCTAGGTTGTGGATCGATCACCCGACCGATCCACCCCTTTATCGGGCAATTTCTGAGCTTCGCAGTCCAAACCTCCTGATCGGTCACCGAATCGATCAGGGAGCCTCCTGATCGTGTTGGGACCGGGTGCATGTTGACATGGATACGGGTTCGTAATTTTAAAAAATAATTACGTGCAGCGGAAGAATTAGCATAAATAATTTCTCAAATTATTTTAACCACGTATCTAGCATGCAACCTTATGATGTGTGGACATAATCATAAATTAAAATTTTGCAGAAAAGTAAACTAATTTACTTAGTACCTCGCGTAACTCGAAGAAAGGGACGAGATCCAACCGTAGCGTCCCTTGGAAGCTTCGCCTCTATTCGCGTCTACGCCGAGTTCTCTTCGGGATGACTTCGCAAAGCCACGAGTTTTGTGCCGATAAGAACTACTAGATTCTCCAAAGGCACAACTAGAATATCAAGAGAGAGATATGGAAACTAACCACCAAATAAGGGAATCAAGATTCCGTGAAGAGAGGAAGGAGACGCGACCCGCTTCGTCTTGGTGGTGGCTCACGGCTAGGGAAGGTGGCGCCGGCCCTAGAGGGAGGAGAGAAGGCGCCGGCCCTAGAGAGAGAAAGGGGCGTCGACCCTAGAGAGAGAAAGGGGCACCGGCCCTAGAGAGAGAGAGGGAGAGAATAAGAGAGAGAGAGAGCTTGCTACTTTATCTCTTAATTCGGAATTCAAGCCTTGCCTTGGTTCCTTTATATAGTAGCCTCTCCATCGCCAAGTCTCCCTTTTAACAGAATAAATTTTCATAAGAAATTTATCCTATAAATTTTCTTATGAATTATTCCATTATGCCAAGTTTTATTATAACTAAATTTATAATAAAACAAACATATCTCTCCTTTTATTATGGAATAAAATTTACAAGAAATTTATTATATAAATTTTTCTTATCATGGAAAAATCAATTCATAATTGATTTTATAAAATAAAATAAACCAATCCATGATTCATTTTAATTTCCATAAAAAGAATAAATTTCTATAAATTTTTTTATATAAATTTCTTTATATAAATTTATTTATCCATAATTTTATAAAACAAATCGCGCTTGATTTATTTTATAATTTAAACCAAATAAATTGGTTTCCCTCCATGTGGTGGCCGACCAAACCAAAGAGGGTGGGGACCCTCTTTGGCCGGCCAAACCAAGCCGCCTCCTCGCGAATTAAACTCATTTAATTCGCCCAATAAGCCTTCAAAAGACTTAGCCATTTTAAGCTTCCGATGCGCCTATGATAAATTCAGATTCGACTTATTTCTCTTGATCGGAAAATCCAATTTTCAACTCGTTTTAAATCCCTCGGATTACTCATTGTGCGTGTGACTAAATAGGCATTCATTTTATGTTGGCCGTCTATAATTAACCAATTATAGAACGATCATGAGTGGCACCTAGTAGTACATCATGACCCCCAATTAATCGAAAGATCAACGATTGACCTCAGAAATAATTCTGAAACCCTTCAGCAGCTCTAATGAATCGTGCCTCATTCCCTTCACCATCTTATACCCACTTGGTTCAGGACACGGTCTATGTGTGTCAGTCCCCACTAGGCTGACTACGTCACACCTAGCCCAAGTAATGTCTTTCTCATCCAACGATTTCTAATTACTCTCATGTTTCCTAGAGATTCATACTCGAAACATGTTATGCTCTGGCCAGAGGCTTCGAGTAACAATCCGACGATAGGCCTTGGGTATACATCTCCTCGCAAGGAGTGGTGAATCCTTTGTAGGCTGTTCAAACATCTTCGGGCACTTCGGCTTATACCCAACCATCCTGGGTCCACACCTCCTTAGAGATGCTTGCATAAGATGTCAAAGTATAAATCTCTGTGACCAAGATGACTTGAACACTGCAAGTCAAAGGAACATCGCACTTAAGCTGCAGTAAGAACTTTCATTGACATATCTATATGTAGATTACCATATGAAGTTTTACAACTAGTCACTCCAATGAACTAGTTCCCTTAACTAGCATTCATGTTTATCTCCGGACATCCCTATGTCACCAGCCAGTGAGAATCAGCTGATTAGAGAATAACCCATGCTAGTCTCAACAGAATTGATAGTGTCCGTATTTATCAATTCATCGACTAGGGATATTTTCAATACTTCACAATTGCACATGTAGAGATAATCACTAGTTGTGATTCCATCACAAATTCTCTCATGCTGTGAATTGTATTGCGGACATTCAGTAGATGAGTTTAAGATCCCAATCAAATACACAAACATGTATACTCAAATAGTGAATTTTCATTTATTAAAATAAATGTTTACAATCATAAGGCGATTGGCTTTGGACACTTCTCTCATATTACTAACAGATCGGTCACCAGACCGATCAGGTCATGACCAGACAGATCAGGCTCCATCCTGATCGATCATAGAGAGGAACCTGCGACGCTGGATCGTTCTCCAGAACGATCTGCACAGTGACCCTGATCGGTCACCAGACCGATCAGGAGCAGATCAGCAAGGGAGCTCAACCTCACTGTTTGCTCCCTGATCGGTCACCAGACCGATCAGGAGCCAAACAATGGGCGAAACGCATACTCCCTGATCTGTCACCAGACTGATCAGTCATTGCTGGATTGGTCACCAGACCGATCCACGAAGGAGTACCGTGCCAACTCCCTGATCGGTCACCAGACCGATCCAGGGGCTTCAACCTAGCCCTCCAAGCTAGGGTTTCATCCACCTTAGCCCTCCAAGCTAAGGATTTTTCACCTAACCCTCCAAGTTGGGAATTTGCACCTAACCCTCCAAGTTAGGACTTTTAACCTAGCCCTCCAAGCTAGGACTTTTCACCCAACTCTTCTGAATTAGGACTATTCCAAACCTAGCCCTCTAAGCTAGGACCTGACCCTCCAAGCCAGGACTTTTTCACCTAACTCTCTAAGTTGTGACTTTTCACCTAACCCTCCAAGTTAGGACTTTTCACCTAGCCCTCCAAGCTAGGACTTTTCACCCAACCCTTCCGAATTAGGACTTTTCAACACCTAGCCCTCCAAGCTAGGATTTTCCACACCTAACCCTCTAGGTTAGGATTTTCCAATACCTAGCGCTCCAAGCTAGGATTTTCCATACCTACCCCTCCAGGTTAGGATTTTACAATACCTAGCCCTCCAAGCTAGGATTTTCGATACCCTGCCTGATCCCCGATCAGGACTTAATCATAATCATCATAATCATCAACCTAAACTAAAATCGGTGTCAACACCAAAACAACAATCAGGGTCAGACTGCATCAACAGTGGACAGTGCTACGCAGTGTTGCTTTCTGCTACACCAGCTGACTAGGCTATATCCTAATAGTTGGCAACTTTCACTTGTACTTTTTCTATCTAATTTGCATCCAACATAGTCAGAGTTAGAATATCCTGACAATTCAAAAGTGGAAGTCCTAGGATACCAAATCCCTACATTTAGGGTACCCTTAATGTACCTAAGTACTCGTTTTAGGGCTGCTAAGTGGGATTCCTTAGCACAAGTTTGGTAACTAGCACACATTCCTACAGAAAATAGGATATTAGGTCTACTAGCTGTTAAGTAAAGTAGACTACCAATCATACTTCGGTATAGTTTAAGATCAACAGGCTTACCTTCTGGGTCACTATCAATTTTGACATTTGTGGCCATAGGGGTACTTATGCTTTTGGAGTTATCCATTTTAAATTTCTTTATTAACTCTTAAGCATACATGGATTGGTGAATATAATTCCCATCTCTAGTCTGTTTAATTTGTAATCCTAAGAAAAAGTTGAGCTCACCTACCAAGCTCATTTCGAATTCACTTTCCATTATTTTTACAAATTCTTTTAGAAAGTTAGAGTTGGTGGATCCAAAAATTATATCATCAACATCAATTTGGGCAATAAAAATATCGTTTTTTAAGGTTTTAACAAAAAGGGTGGAGTCTATTTGACCTTGGTTCAATTCCTTAGAAATTAGATAAGTTGATAAGCATTCATACCATGCCCTAGGTGTTGGTGCAGAAAGCACCCAAGTCGAACCTGTGTTTTGATAATGGCAAAAGGGTTCAAAAGTTAAGGTATAATGTTTATCTAATATATTACTCAAGTCTGCAGGAAAAGTCCTAGCGAAGTATTGCTAGGCACCTGGCGAAGGAATGCCAGGATACAAAGCCCTAGCAAAGGACTGCTAGGCACCTGGCGAAGGAATGCCAGGATACAAAGCCCTAGCGAAGGACTGCTAGGCACCTGACGAAGGAATGCCAGGATACAAAGACCTAGCGAAGGACTGCTAGGCACCAGGCAAAGGACGGCTTGGTACTGAAGACCTGGCGAAGGACAGCTAGGCACCTGGTGAAGGATTGCTGGGCAAAAGTCCAACCGGAGGAGCCGGTTGGCATCAGGTAAATTCTCCTGAGAGGAGTAGGTGAGGACGCGTTCCCCGTCGAGGGAACAGTAGGCGTCGGTTCGACCTAGGGCTTCATTTGGGAGACCCAAAGTCAGAACTAAGACAGCTAAGGCTGTATAAAACTAACATATTATTGCTTTATGTTGTTTTTGTACTAACCGTGGATGTAGGACCGAAGGAACGAGTGTCTGCAGCTCAGAGAGCCTCAAAGGAGTGAGGCAGCAGCTGACCAGGGCGCCCCCAAGGTGAATACAAAACAGATGAAGCAAAAGGAGTGCTTCGACAGCTTATGGGCGGGGCACCCCCGTGCTCTCGGGCGCCCCCCATGCTCCCGGGCGCCCCCAGCGTCCCGGGCGCCCCCAAGTTCAAGCTAACGAAGCAGAAGCCAGCGAAGCCAACGGATAAGAGTTGACCCAGTCAACCCAGGCGCCCCCAGCGTCACGGGCGCCCCCGTCAAAGCCTGATCCCGAGTATTAAGGGATCAGAGCTGACTGAGAGGAACTCGGATCAGCTGACACGTGGGGGGGCGCCCCCGACGTCCCGGGAGCCCCCAGGGGCTATAAAAAGGGCCCTCGACCCCAAGGCTTCGGAAATCAATTCTTCCAACGCATTTCACGCTCTTCTGCTCCCGCGCTCTGCTCCGGAAACCTCCCGACTCGAGATACAAGCGCCGACGACGTCCTTCTGCTTCAAAAATATAATCTACACCAGACGTCGGTAACGAAGAGCTAATTTTAGTTTACTGCAATAATTTTTGTAATACTTTTTGTAAACTGATTTTGCGCACATATAGAATTTCCCGTAGTAAACGGTCAACGACCGTGGGCCTTGGAGTAGGAGCCGACCGCGACTCCGAACCAAGTAAAAAACTTGGTGTTTGCGTGTGTTTGATTTAAATTTCCGCTGCGTAATTTCTCTAACTGTTAATCCGAACGTTTAACGATATTCACCCCCCCCTCTATCGTTTCTCTCGATCCAACAAGTGGTATCAGAGCGGGGAAGCTCAAATTTGGTGCAACCACCAATTTGAGAATTTTTCGGATTTTTACGAAATTTCTTTTTAATATTTTTTTTGTTCGAATATTTTCTCGTTAATCGAGGTTGGTGCAACACCCCTAGGCAAATTTTTTTTCTTTATCCCGCACTACTAATCCAAGACCAAGTCTTGGGATATTCCTTTTTCTGTTTAAGTTTACATTGCAGATAAAATAGACATGCAAGAAGGCTTCAGCACTGCAAGACCACCTCTCTTCAGTGGGGAGGACTTCTCCTACTGGAAGAGCAAAATGGAGGTCCACCTGAAAACTCAGGTGAACATGTGGATAATCATCCAGTCCGGACTGGAGATTCCAAAAAATACTGAAGGAGTACCTCAAACCTACACAGAATGGGACACCGCTCTGAAACGGAAGATTGAAGCTGATGCAAAGGCAACCCAGACCCTCCAATGCGGCTTAACAAAAGAGGAGCTGAATCGGGTGGGTCCATTCAACAGTGCCAAGGAGCTGTGGGGGAAACTGATCGAGCTGCACGAAGGAACTTTAGACACTCGGATCAGCAAGAGAGATCTCCTCCTGAACAAGCTGTACACGATCAAGATGAACGACAACGAAACAGCAGCTCAACTCCACGCCCGAATTCAGGAATTAATGAACGGACTACACACCATCGGTCACAAGGTAGAAAACCGTGACCTAATAAGGTACGCTTTAAATGCTTTCTCGAGAAACACCTTGTGGGCATCTATGGTAGATGCATACAAGGTTTCAAGGGATCTTTCAAAAATTAAATTAGATGAATTGTTCTCTGAATTAGAATTACAAGAACAGACTAACTGCAATCTGGCCGAGAAAGGTATTGCCTTTGTTGCAGGTTAAACTGGAAGGGCAACCAAGAAGAAGCCTCAACCTGAACCCGAGTCTAACTCAGACTCAGAAGACGAAGAAGGAGATCGACCAAAGCTGGTTCGACTGGCTTGAAAGTACTACAAGGAATTGAAGAACCAAACCAACAGACAGAAAGCCAGCAGAAGAAAGGACGAACCAGCTGAACCCGTAAATGAAAAGAACAAGCCCAACGTGACCTGCTACGAGTGCAAGAAGAAGGGTCACTACAAGACGGAGTGTCCGAACCTAAAGGAGACCAAGAAGAATAGAAGGAAAAAGGTACTTCAGGCAACGTGGGACGAGTCCTCCTCCTCCGAAGAAGAAGAGGTCCCACAGTCGAACCTACTCGCACTAACCGCCTCAGAAAAAGACGAGACCGAATCAGAATCAGAATAGGACGACGGCAGACTGACATTTTCAGAAGACGGCGAAATCAAGGTAAGTGGTTTTACTAGAAGTCAGTTAAATGAGTTAATTTCTTATCTTTCTCGAGATTTGGTGAAAGCTAAACTCCGAGTCGAATCCCTCCGACAGGAAGTAAAACTCCTAAAAGAGGGAGCTGACTCTAGACCCTTAACTGAGAAGGTTCAAGAAGGAACCTCTACTCAAGTTAAAAAACTTGAGAAAGAGAACTCCTCCCTGAAAACTCAGGTTAAGGATCTTAGAGCGGCTTTAAAACGATTCACTTCTGGTTCCAAGGGTCTTGACATGATTCTTGGAAAACAGAAGTCGGTTCTAAATCGATCCGGACTAGGTTATAGAACCAAATCTAGACAAAGATCCTATTTTGTTGTACTGAACCAGTCCAGACCTAAAGTTCAGGCATGGGTACCCAAAACTATGCCTGAACAAACAAACTAGATCAAATCAATACTGGATCCCCAAGGACAAGATTCACATCTTGCCAGACCATTATCGTGGCTTTGGTCCAGGGGGAGCCAAATTGAAAACAATATTTATTGTTAGATAAAATTCAATTCTTGCTTGCAATTTACATGATTGATTGTTTACTTAATTTTTGCAATTTACCATGTTTAGATTTAGGAATGGTTAGTTTAAGGACTGAACCAACTTAACTGAAATTTGACAACATAGTATTGGGTGGAGGTGAGATGATAGTACGTTAGGGAAACCAATTCTAATAAGGTTAAGTATTCTCTACTTGGTCTCTTTAGACTGGTTAAACTAGCCGAAGCTATCGATCCAAGACCCAAACTAGTTAGACCAGAATTTTTCAATGATTAATTTTCAAAATGAAATTTCACTGAAAGGCTTTGTCAAGGAAAGGGCTGATGATCCAATAAGGCTACGGCCAAAGAAGGCCTAGTGCCTCGCTAAGACCTGGAAGCCAATCTTTGAAATTCAAATTCAAACTAGTATCTGTTAAATTCGAATCTAACACAAATTTCCAGTTAGTTGTAGATTTAAACATTCTTTTCAAAATAAATTCAATTGTTTTCAAAATTAATTAAGCTTTTCAAAATAAATATGTTTTTCTCAAAAATTCTTTTATCAAAACCTGTCTCACAAAACCTATAAGGCTAACGTGATTGAAAACCCTAAATTTGGGTGAGACAGACTAGGTAGTGAAAATCAATTTAAGCTATTCCTGACTCTAATTGGATCCAAATCAACAAAACTCTTTATGTGTAGGAACATAAAGATTTGGACCAATGGATGTTGGATAGCGGGTGCTCTAGACACATGACTGAAGATAAATTGAAATTCACCAAACTCAAGTTCAAGAACCTAGGCTCAGTGGCATTTGGCAACAATACTACACTCAAAGTAATTGGGTCAGGTAATATTGAACTTAAATCTGACTTTGTTATTAAGAAAGTTCTTTTGGTTGAAAACTTCAATTTTAACTTGCTTAGCATAAGTCAGTTATGTGATTCTGGTTATATAGTCACCTTCAACAATTCTAACTACCTGATTAGAAACGTACAAGACTCAGAAATCATGCTTAAGGGCACTAGGAAAAATAATGTTTACACTATAAACCTTCCCCTTGTACCTAAATGCATGTTAACTCAGTTAGAACAATCAAACCTCTGGCATAGGAGACTAGGTCACACTAACCTAAGAATTATTTCAAAAATCACCCAACTTGGCCTAATTAAAGGTATTCCCAAAATTAAAAACCATGAAAACTTAATATGTGAATCATGCAATCAAGGTAAACAAACCAGAGCTAATCACAAACTAATTCAATCTGATCTAACTCAAACCACTCTTGAGCTCCTGCACCTTGACCTATTTGATTCACATGGAGCCAAGTCACTAAGCGGAAATCGGTACTGCTTAGTAATAGTTGATGATTACTCAAGGTTTACTTGGGTTAGGTTTCTAAAGACCAAAGATGAAACCCTAGACCTATTTAATGAATTCTGTAAGTTAATTGAAAATCAAAACGATACTAAAATCAAAAGACTTAGGAGTGACCACGGGGGAGAATTTGAAAATCAACGGTTCGAGGAATTCTGTAAGGTAAATGGATACATACATGAATTTTCATATCCTAGAACCCCCCAACAGAATGGGATAGTCGAAAGAAAAAATAGAACTCTACAGGAAGCCGCTAGGGCTATGCTCAATGAATTTAACTTAGCCAACCAATATTGGGCAGAAGCAATTAGTACGGCTTGCTACATCCAAAATAGGGTCTTGATTAACAAACGACACAACAAAACACCCTATGAACTATATTACCATAGACTTCCAAATCTACACTACCTAAGGGTCTTTAGATGCAAAGTCCATATCCTAACACCAAAGACTACTTAGGAAAATTCCAGTCTAAGTCAACCCCAGGCATCTTCCTAGGATATTCAACAACAAGAAAAGCCTATAGGGTTTAGAACAACCAATCCAAGAAAATCGAAGAAACAACCAACCTAATATTCGATGAAGAAATTAACTCAAATCCAAATCCAACCTCATCAAACACTGATCAAGAAGATAATCAACAAGTTGGTGAATCCTTAATTGAACCCATAAACGAACTAACTATTGAACCAACTAGTGAGTCAAATGAACCAATTATTGAACCAATAATCGAACCAGCTCAAAGAGTTGAATCAAATAGTGAACCAAACCGACCAGCCAGACCTGAGGCTGAACCAAGTTCTAGAAAAACCAAGAAACCCAGACTCAGTCATCCAACCGACCAAATTGTGGGTGATCAAACTCTAGGAGTCAGGACTAGATCCTCCTATAGAAACCTTAGTCAAACAGCAATGATTTCAAAAATAGAACTTAAGACTATAGATGAGGCCCTACCTGATCCTGATTGGATCATAGCTATGCAAGAAGAATTAGCCCAATTTGAGAGGAACCAAGTCTGGGAACTAGTACCTAAACCTGAAGGCAAATCCATCGTTGACACTAAGTGGGTCTTTAGGAACAAGCTAAATGATCAAGGAGAAATAGTCAGAAACAAAACCCGCTTAGTAGCGAAGGGATTCAGCTAAGTAGAAGGATTAGATTACGACGAAACATATGCCCCAGTAGCTAGACTTGAGTCCATTAGGATGTTATTAGCCTTTGCATCCCATAAAGGATTTANATAAATCTATAGTTTTGAGAAATTGTCTTTACGTACCTTGTTTTAGACAGAACTTGATTTAGTTTCTAAATTATTCATGGATGGATATTCTGTTTCTTTTGATGACAGAGTTGTTATCAAAAAGAATATAGTGATTATCTATTCTAGTGTGTTGGTTTGCAATTTGTATACTCTTAATTCAATAACTCCCACGATGCAAATGGAAATTAATAACACATCTTCTAATCCTAATAAGAGAAAAGAACCTTTGGAAATGAACTAAATATATCTTTGGCATCTAAGGTTGGGTCATATTAACTTGAGTAGAATTCAAAGGTTGATAGCCGATGGACCTTTGGGTTCATTGGTGATGGAAAATTCCCCAACCTGTGAATCTTGCTTGGAAGGAAAAATGACCAAAAGGCTTTTAAAAGCCAAGGGGTATAGAGCCAAAGAAGTGTTGGAATTGATTCATTCTGATTTGTAAGGTCCTATGTCTATCCAAGCAAGAAGTGGCTTCGAATATTTTGTCTCATTTATTGACGACTATTCGAGATATGGATACATTTACTTAATGCGCTGCAAGTCTGAGTGCTTTGACAAGTTCAAAGAGTACAAGGCTGATGTGGAGAAACGTCATGGTAAAAGTATCAAGACACTACAGTCTGATCATGGTGGTGAGTACCTCTTGGGAGAGTTTAGGAGTTACTTATCAGATGCTGGGATTCAATCCCAATTGTCCACACCTGGTACACCCCAATAGAACGGTGTGACGGAATAAAGGAATATGACTCTTATGAAAATGGTTAGATCGATGATGAGTTATTCTGAATTACCGAATTCGTTCTGGGGGTATGCTGTGGAACGGCAGTGTATATTCTTAACTTGGTACCTTCTAAATCAATACCGTCTACTCCCACATAATTGTGGAATGGGCGTAAGCCTAGTCTATGACATATTCGGATTTGAGGTAGTCCAACACAGTGCTGAAGGGAGACGCTAATAAGTTGGAATCTCGTATGTAATTTCGCTTATTTGTGGGCTATCCTAGAGGAACGAAAGGTGGTTTGTTTTATAGTCCTAAATATCATAAGATCATTGTTAGCACGAATGCCCGATTTTTAGAAGAGGTCTATGTAATGAACCACAAGCCCATGAGTAAGATTGTTTTAGAGGAAATAAGAGGGGAAATTCCTACTTCAGTACCAACGATACAGGATGATATACCATAAGTGACTGCACCGCGTGTCACAGATGATACACAGGTAGTACCTTATCGTAGTGGGAGGGTTGTTGATAACCTAACAGATTCATGTTTTTGTAAGAGTCTTCGGACTTGGTCCCTGGTGAACATGAACCTGATCCTTGGACCTATGACGAAGCACTCCAAGATAAAGATGTGGTATCTTGGCAAAAGGCGATGAACTCTGAGATAGAATCTATGGATTCTAAACAAGTCTGGGAGCTTGTAGAACCACCGGATGGTGTAAAAACCATTGGATGTAAATGGGTCTACAAAAGGAAGAGAGGATCAGACGGAAAGGTGGAAACCTTTAAAGCGAGGCTTGTTGTGAAGGGGTATACTCAGAAAGAGGGGATCTATTATGAGGAAATCTTTTCGCCGGTAGCCATGCTTAAGTCTATCTAGATTCTCTTGTCTATTGCTGCTCATATGGGTTATGAGATTTGACAAATGGATGTCAAGACAGCTTTCCTTAACAGAAGTCTTGAAGAAAACATCTATATGAAGCAACCAGAGGGATTCATTGCAAAGGGCAAAGAGCATCTTGTGTGCAAGCTTAATCGGTCCATTTATTGATCGAAACAAGCTTCAAGATCTTGGAACATCTAGTTTGATGAGGTAATCCAATCTTATGGATTCATATAATGTCCGGATGAGTCTTGTGTATACAAGAGGAGTGACAGAAATGTAGTGGTATTTCTTGTGATATACGTAGATGACATTTTGCTCATTAGCAACAATGTCAAAGTGTTGTCAAACGTAAGGGTATGGTTGTCCAAGCAGTTTGATATAAAGGACTTGGGAGATGCTGGACATATCCTTGGGATCAAAGTTATAAGGGATCACAAGAAAAAGATATTATGCTTATCTTAAACTTTGTATATTGATACTATCCTAGCTCGTTTTAGCATTCAAAACTCCAAGAAAGGTTTTCTACCATGTCAGCATGGAGTACCTTTATCTAAGGAGATGTGTCCTAAGACACCAAAGAAGATAGAGGAGATGAAGGCAGTTCTTTATGCTTCGGCTGTAGGAAGCCTAATGTATGCTATGTTATGTACGAGACCGGATATCTGCTTTGTCATGGGCATGGTTAGTAGATATCATAATAATCCAGAACAAGGATATTGGACTGCGGTAAAGCATATATTAAAATACCTGAAAATGACTAGAAATTATATGTTAGTTTACCAGGCAGATCATTTGCTCCTTATGCGTTACACAAATTCTGATTTCTAATCAGATAGGGATAACAGTAAGTCTACCTCGGGTTATGTGTTTACTTTGGGAGGTGGAGCTATAGTATGGAGGAGTATTATGCAGAAATACGTTGCGGACTCCACCATGGAAGTTGAGTATGTGACTGCGTCTGATGCAGCCAAAGAAGTTGTATGGCTCAGAAACTTCTTGGTGGACTTAGAGGTGATTCCTGGTTTGCCCAAAGCTATCACAATTTATTGTGATAATAGTGGTACAGTAGCAAACTCGAAGGAACCACGAGCCCATAAGTCAAGTAAACATATTGAGTGCAAGTACCACCTGATACGAGACATCGTAAAGCGAGGAGAAGTTGTTGTCACCAGGATTGCATCAACAGATAACCTAGCAGATCCATTCACTAAGGCCCTTCCAGCAAATGCTATGATAGGCATGTTGAGGGGATGGGAATCAGATGTATGACAGTATTATTGGTAGCATAGTTTTTTAGTATAAGTGGGAGATTATTATAATGTATACTATAAGCCTAGCTTTTGTATGAACATCTATTTTGGAATACGAATCACAGTGGTCATGTGTTTGCATTTTTATATTTATTATATATATGCAGTTGTCCATTACTTCACATTGTAGATAACATAGTGTGTAGTGTCACACAGAAGATCATGTTATCGGTTCCTTGTAAAGTATAAGTAGTAGCTCACAACCAAGATGGATTTGGACAAACCGTTGGAACGGTTGTAGTGTAATTTGGTATTAGTCTATCTTGATTATAGAATTACACTAGTGCACTTTGTGTGTATTAAGCAGGATTATTTTGAGGTTGTTCGATTTATACTGACTATATAATCGAACAAGACCTCGGTTATTATGGATGTACATGCTCTTAATCCCGATATAATAACGGGCACATATACTTAGTATTTATTTCTTTAATTTACCAATAGGTGAGATTTATTCACTAAGTTAATAAAGCCCGATATATTAGGAAATAATATTATTTATATGGTGTGTTGTTGATTATAGAAGGAAATTGTGTCCTAAGTATTTAGGTTGATGATGTCCCCTTGAGGAGCTCATAAGGATTATTATGTAAACCTTGCAGGTAAACTTGGTCCAACATGATAATAAAGTTGAGTGATACTACTCTTGGAGTTATATGTTAATTAATTGAATTGTCAGTAATTCAATTAATTAATGAACATATGATATCTTAAACACGAGGAGACAATGTACTCATAATATGAAGGAGCCCATATTTTAATGTGGGGTCGGTGCGGTAGTTCAATAATAACCCTTTAGTGGATCGGGCTATTATTAACGGATTTAAGTTGGTTTTTGGGTTAAAAATAGGAAACTTAAATCCGTTAGGAGACCATAACCGACTCCTCCTTTTAGTCCCCATTGTAGCCTATATAAACCCTCTTAAGCCGTGATTTAGAAACTTAATTTCCTCCTTTGGTTTTGGGCGTGCGGCGCACCTTGAAGGAGCTAAGGCCAGCGCACCTTGAAGGAACTAGGGTCGGTGCACCTTGAAGGAGCTAGGGCCAGTGCACTTTGAAGGGCTAGGGTCGGCGCACCTTGAAGAAAAGGAGGAAGAAGAAGGGTGAACGGCTGCTACAATTCTTGGAAGATCGTTGTCCACCCAACGTCCAAAAAGAGGATAGGAATACAATAGAAGATCGAGAGGTATATCTAATATCTATTTTTTTTATTCCGCCGAAGTTGTATTCGTATTCTTCCTGGATCCCGAACCAAACACAAGAACCGGCGATCAAAAGGTCGTTTGGGATGTTTTGTCCCTGTACGAATCAATTATGTTTATAGAATTAAATCCGGAGAAACAGGGTGGAATCCGAACGTCAACACATATATCATTCAACGACTAATTCCCTTGTAGGTGATAAAAAAAGTAATTCGTTCGTCTTAGTATCTCTGCTAATCTGTCTTAAGATTAATATGGAGAAAGTAAATCACGAAGATTATTAGCCGACTAATTCTCCCATAGCAACTAGAGACGGTGTTGCTATGGCACATTGTGCTCAAGCAGTGATTTCAAATATGCAATTTGTGCAGCACAACACAACAATTTTAGCTGATGAAGGCCTCCCAATCAAACCTATTAATAGACGACAAATTTTATTTCGAAAGACTAATCTGACCAATCAAAACTATTAAACATTTAAAGGCCTCCCGCATTTTAACCTATTCAGTCAGATTAGTCTTTCGAAATTTATTGACCAATGCGAAAAAAAAGTTCATTTTGCCCTAATTATTTTTTATAAAAAAAATATTTTTCATAAAAGTAACAAACAGAGATTCCTAGTAAACATCACACCTCAAGTTGATTTTGAAAAATTAAAACATGGAGTATGGTTTGGTAAACACAAATTAACAATAGCGGGAACCAGTCAATGCAATCCAAGATTCAATTCAACGAGTGTCCGAACTTATTCGACATTATCATATTCTTATCACATTCATAAGTTAAATGAATAATTGTTATATTCTCAATTATGTATGTTTAAGTTTGGATCTTTGATTACTGTGATCGTAAAAAATCGATCGTTTTAATGCCCTTCCACTTTCAATACAATACAAAATCAATATATTCATCTTCCCCACACACTAACCATACACTACAAAAAAAAAAACAATTTTTTAGGGACAAAAGTTAGCAACGAATATTTTTGTTGCAGATTTGCGACAAAATTTGCAACGAAAAAAATATTCGTCCCAAATTAGCAACATAATTTGCAACAAAAAATCTTTGCCGCAATTTAGCATCAAAAACATTTTCATTGCCAAATTTGTTGCAATTTAGCAACAAATTTTGCGACGAATGACATATTCGTTGCAGATTTGCAACGAACCCATTATCGTCGAAAAAATGCAACGAATTTAGCAACAAATATTTGTCGTTGGACATTTGCAACGAATTTATTCGTCGCAATATTGCAACGAAATATATTTGTTGCAAATCTCCAACGAATTTTGCAACGAAAAATATTTTATTGCAAAATTATAATTTTTTTTCTAAATAATATAGAAGGCCCTACGGAGGTCGGATTGAGACGAAACGAGTACCTATAGGTCCGTATCGGCATCCCGATTGAAATAGTTGCCTGAATGTTACTAAATAAATTACAGTTTGTGATTGTTTTTAAAAAAAAATAAAAAAGACTTATCACATATTGTAGAAGGACCTACGGAGGTCGGATCGAGACGAAACGAGTTCCTATGGGTCCGTATCGACGTCCCGATAGCACTAGCAGTCTCAAACAAATATTTTATTGAATAAATTAGTTTTCATATTTAAAAAAATAGATAGGTCAAAAAGTTAGAAAAAAATTTTAAGTTTAGAAGTAAATTTTGTTTCATATTAGGAAATTTGATATTCACCGAATCTCTATCAAAAATCGCATTCGAGGCTGTCAACGTGATAATGAGATTGTCATGGTCCGATAGGAACATGTTTTTTTGAAATCCGAGGTTCTTAGAGCGATCTACCAATTTTTAAGGTCCTCAATTTTTAAAAAAAATCAGATTTTTGCAACAAATTTAATTTTCGTTGCAGATTTGCAACGAAATCTGCAACGAAAAATTTCATTGCAGTTTTGCAACGAAAATAGTTCGTTGCTGGAACCAGGAATTTTAAATAGGCCTTGTTTTAAAAAATAAAAAAGATCTGCAACGAACTTTGTTCGTTGCAGATTTTTCGAAAATAAACTAAAATTTAGGACGAACAGGTTTTGTTGCAAATTTGGTACAAAATTTGCAACGAAATATTTAAGGTCCTCTATTTTTTAAAAAATCTGATTTTTGCAACGAAATTATTTTTTGTTGCAAATTTACAACGAAATCTGCAACGAACAGTTTCGTTGCAGAATGTGATTTTTTTTAAATATAAGAAAGACTTATTAAATATCGTAGAAGGCCCTGCAGAGGTCGGATCGAGACGAAATGAGTTCCTATGAGTCCGTATCGACGCCCCGATCGAACTAGCAGCCTCAAACAAAAATTTTACTGAATAAATTATTTTTCATATTTAAAAGTATAGGTAGGTTAAGAAGTTAGAAAAAAAGATTAAGGTTGGAAGTATAAGATTGTTCTGTATTAGGAAATTTGATATTCACCGAATCTCTGCCAAACATCGAATTTGAGACCATCAACGTGATCATGAGATCGTCACGGTCCCATAGGAACTTGTTTTTTTGAAATCCGAGGTTCGTAAGGTCCTCTATTTTTTTAAAAAAAAATAGAATTTTGCAACGAAATTTTTTCGTTGCAGATTTGCAACGAATATATATATTTGTTGCATATTTGCAATGAAATCTGCAACGAATTTGAAATTCGTTGCTAAACTGCAACGAAAAATCTAATTCGTTGCAGATTTTTTAAAAAAAATAAGTAAGACTTATTAAATATCGTAGAAGGCCCTACGGAGGTTGGATCGAGACGAAACGAGTTTTCATGAGTCCTATCAACTTCCCGATCGAACTAGTAGCCTCAAACAAAAATTTTACTGAATAAATTATTTTTCATATTTAATATTATAGGTAGGTTAAGAAGTTAGAAAATAAATTATGGTTAGAAGTATAAGATTGTTTCATATTAGGAAATTTGATATTCACCGAATCCCTACCAAACATCGACTTCGAGGCCGTCAACGTGATTATGAGATCATCACGGTCCTATAGGAACTTGTTTTTTTTAAATCCGAGGTTCGTAGGACGATCTACGAATTTTTTAAGGTCCTCTATTTTTTAAAAAAAATTAGAATTTTGCAACGAAATTTTTTCGTTGCAGATTTGCAACGAATATATATATTTGTTGCAGATTTGCAACAAAATCTGCAACAAATTTGAAATTCGTTGCTAAATTGCAACGAAAAATCTAATTCGTTGCAGATTTTTTTTAAAAAAATTAAGAAAGACTTATTAAATATCGTAGAAGGCCCTACGGAGGTCAGATCGAGACGAAACGAATTTCCATGAGTCTGTATCAACGCCCTGATCGAACTATCAGCCTCAAACAAAAATTTTACTGAATAAATTATTTTTCATATTTAATAATATAGGCAGGTCAAGAAGTTTGAAAATAAATTATGGTTAGAAGTATAAGATTGTTTCATATTACGAAATTTGAAATTCAGCGAATCTCTATCAAAAATTGAATTTGAGGTCGTCAACGTGATCATGAGATCGTCAACTTGTTTTTTTGAAATCCGAGGTTTGTAGGGCGATTTACGAATTTTTAAGGTCCTCTATTTTAAAAAAATTCAGAATTTTGCAACGAAATTTTTTCGTTGCAGATTTGCAACGAATATATATATTTGTTGCAAATTTGAGAGCCCAGACATTAGAGAGACTATATTCCCGATTGGAGATTCGTAAGTAAAATTAATTTTTTTTAATTTTTCAACTATCTTTATTTTTTAATATTGTTTGATTGTAACTTTGTGATAAGTTTACTAATTCGGTACGTGTTATATTCACGAGATCAATAGAATCGTGAATAATTACTGGAGAGGAGACTCGATGTCATATACTACCACTCCACCACCGATGAGAGAGCTTTGGTGGAACGAATTTAGGGTATATATATCTCACTCATTCATTTTATATCTTAAATAAAAGTGTAAATCTAAATATTTTTTTCTATTGCAGTGTTCTTTCAATTGGGATCTTAGTGTTGAGTTGGAAGTTAAGAGAATTTTAAAAAAAAAATGTGGCGATCACATTCGCCATACACTACATCATGCAAAGAGCCGGGGGAAAAAACCACCATTCATCATCGATGAAAATTGGGTTACGATCAACAATTTTTGGGCATCAGATGAGGCTAAAAAAAGGAGTCATCAGAATAAGAATAATCAGTCTTATAATTCTGGAGAAATGTCTACGACTTATGCAGGAGGCTCTATCAATATTGATGAGCATAGGCAAAGATTGGTAATTTTTTAACCCTTTCATTATTTTATAAAAATATATTTCATATAATTTAAATATTTTTAATTGTTTTAGACAAAGGAATTGGGAAAAGAGCCTGCATTTATAGAGACTTTTACTCGCACGTTCCAGAAAAAAGATAACACTTGGAGCGGAGAGAGAGAAAAAGCAGTGAAGGTTTGAATAAATTGCAAATTTAAGCAGTTAGACTATTTTACATTAATTGCTACTAATGCAGTTTGACTCTTTCACACTCATTTGCATATGTGCTTTGCCATTTCTAATAGTTGATTAGATAAAATATTACCCTAAGGTTGTGAGTTCATTGATCCATTGTGCAAACATATTGCCTGAGAATGTTAGTTTGATTTATTAAGTGGACATTGGTTGCCTCCCAAGGATATAGAGTATACTAAATAAATTGCTACTAATGCTAGCAACATAAGTACGAAGTAGGGTTTTTGATTCACAGTCGTTTTAAGCAGTTAGACTGTTTTATTATAATTTTATTTAATTTTTTAATTATAATGCAGGAAAAATATGATGAACTAGAGGAGTTACAGAGAAGCTTAAATGGTAGTGAGAATTTTGAGGGATCTGAGTCGTCAGTTGGCAATAATTTCAATTTATGGTTGCAGGCCAGTGGGGGGCCTAATGTGGGAGAAAGAATATTAGGAATGAGTTCATTAAGCAGAACCAAAGCATTGCCTCGTAATTCGACTTCGTACTCACTAGAAGTCAACACACAGATCCATAGCTTGACTGAGGAAGTTGCTCATTTAAAGGGCATAATATCAGAAAGGGATCGACAAATGGAAGAAAGAGATCGACGAATGGAAAATATGATGCGTCAACAAAATATGATCATGAAATATTTTAAATTAAATTCAGTTCCATTTCAGAATCCTCCAAATTTTGGTGATGATGGTGGTGATGATGATAATGGCGATGATGGATGCGATGGTGCTGCGTGATTTTCTTTGGTAAGAAGATTTGTTATTAGATTATTTTTTTTTACTATTTTTTAATATAGTTAAATATTTACTACTGGCGCTTGTAAAGGATTAGCTAGCTAGTTGTAATATTACAACTTGTAGAGAGTCTACTTTAGTTTTCTAGGAAAGGTGTAATCAAGCTTTAGAAATTTTTCATCCTTTTTAGCTATTTTCCATACTTTAGTTTGTCTCGGGGAGTGACATAATGTCTCCCTATGGTCTAAATGGAGATTAGTTTAGCTTCCTAACAGCAGGCTGGACTAAAAATCAACATTCAGCGATTCCAGAATCTTCAAACATTTTCTCAGCTTTAGCTCTCTGATTCTTTTCCTGTTATCAATTGAAAGAATAATATCCCTTCACATCTTCAGTAACACTCTCTGATTATACTACATATAGTTTAGTTGATGCTCAGGCCCTCAGTAACACTCTGATTATAATGTTGATTGGGAGATTAGATGAAGTGTGTATTTTCATTTTTATTCATCATGTTGCTTTATTGCATAAGGGAGTCGAACTACAAGGTGGGCATCTGTTGCTTTTGGTGCTGGTGCTGGGATTGGATCGGCATATACTGAATGAAATGAGGATGCCGATCCTATAAGGTTGCTTTTGAGGGCTATTTGCCAAAATGGCCATCCTATAAGGTCTCAACTATTTCTGCCTTCTATATAACGATCTTTTAACTTTTTGTCCCTTTCTGTTAACACATCTCTTGTGGAACTATGATCTATGTTCTTAGTTTTCGTTCATCCAGTATGAAATGAGGATGTTGCTTTCTGGTCAGTAGCTGAATAAAGTCAATTAGCATTTGTTGCTTTTGTTGTATATGCTTCTTGCTTTTGTTTTATTTACTGCACTTAAACCTTACTATGAAAATTGTTTCGATCCATTTAAGGTGAGGATTTCTTATAATTTCTTAGGATAACTGTCATAGGCTAACAATGTTCTCCATTTTCTTCCCATTTGGGCTTGTGCATAATTCCAATGGTTTCTACTTTCTTCTTGTTTTTCATGATTCTAGAATTTATCATGTTCTACATATAGAAAAAAAGCTGTATATTGTTAAGTATGGAAGTTGTATATTTAGGATATTCTAATTTAGGTAGACTATAATGTTATTTCTTGCAAAACAAGAAATCCTTTTGTATATATATTCCCTTTGGGAGGAATCAATAATACACAACACAATTAAATTCTCTTTATGGTATCAGAGCCGACTGCTTCAACCTCCCTTGCTGCCTCGGCGCCTCCAACCCCACGCCATTTACTCGTTCTTCGCGCGTCTTCTTTTTGAACTTCTTCTTTGGCTTCTTCTTCAAGCGACTGGAAGATCTGCTTCTCTTGAAAAGCCTTTCGCTTTGGGAGCGCCGAGAAGACTTACTACGAAGACACTAAAGGCATCCATACACCTTGCCTCTGGAGGTATTTATTATCTGCGAAGACAACTATTTGCAGTAGCGTATATTACTGAATTCTTCTCATCATCTTTCTTAATGGATCACAACTATGACAACTCTGTGTTTCCTAAAACAATTGTGTTGGATGAATCCAACTACACCATATGGGCTCCACTCATGAAGATGCGTATTGGAGAACGCGGAAAGATAGGCTATTTAACTGGCGCAAAATTTGAACCCCTTATGAATTCCCCAGAATATGAAGTTTGGGCCATTGATAATGAAAGGGTAAAAAGCTGGCTTATTGATTCCATGGAGACCTCTCTTATAAATCGATATATTCGTCTTCCTACTGCAAAAGATATTTGGGAAGCTGTGGAGAAAACTTTTTATGACAACTCTGATGAAACTCGAATTTTTTATTTGAATAAGAAGTGTTTTGAAGCAAAGTAGAATGGTCGACCTATTCTGACCTACTACAACGAATTGGTAGCCATGTTCTAAGAGATTGATCAAAGGGTGATCTCTCAGAATAATGATGTTGCTGCTATTGTCCATGAAACTTCAATGATGTCTCGATTGCGTGTTCATATGTTTTTAAGTGGACTAGATTCAGAATATGATCAGGTACGTGGAGAGATTCTACGCAAGGAACCTAAACTTTCATTGGAGCAGAGTTATGCTTACATCCGCAAGGTGCAATCTAAGAAGCAGGCTATGGGAGGTTCTATATCTACAGAATTGTCTGTTTTGGCTGTTCAAAGTAGAAAAGTTACTCCACCAAACTTCTCTAGTCCTCCTTCTTGTCGTCCTACAGGTAAATCAAATCCATATGCAAATAAGAAGTGTGATGTTTGTGGAGAATTAGGCCATAGCAAGGAGAGATGTTATGAAGTGATTGGTTATCTTGATTGGTGGGACTTCACCAAGAAGCCACGGAAGAATATGAGTAAGGCTGCCATTGCTACTACTGGGAATGAGCATCATGATGGTGCTTCAGCTAATATAGCACAACCAGGTATGAATGGTACAATTACTTTGAATAGTACATGGATAATTGATTCAGGTGCATCTGATCATATGACAAATGACCCTAACCTTGTGAGAAGTATTAGAACTTCCCCTCAAAAATCTATCTCTACTGCTGATGGTACTCCAACCTTGGTTAGTGGAGAAGGCTCTATTGTATTATCTGATACCCTAACTCTTGAATATGTTTTAGTTGTTCCATCACTATTATAACCTATTATCTGTCTGTCAAATCATTCAAACACTTGCATGTATTGTGACATTCTACCCATCTTTTTGTGTGTTTCAGGATATTCTGACTCGGCGGATTCTTGGTTATGGTGTTAGAAGGGGGAAATTGTACTACTTAAATCTCACAGAAAAGGGAGAGAACTACAAGCATCTTTTAGGACGAGCTAATCAAGTCACAAGAGTTGAGAATGCAAAGGAAAACGTGTGGTTATAGCATCGTCGCTTAGGACATCTGTCTTTTGGTTATCTTAAGAAGTTACAGCCTCATTTGTTTTCAGTTGTTAATGATTCAGAATTTCATTGTGACATTTGCGAATTAGCTAAAAGTCATCGTATTTCATATCCACCAAGTATTAATAGATGTCCTTCTCCTTTTATGAAGATTCACTCCGACGTTTGGGGTCCTGCAAAAATTCCTTCATTTTCTGGAGCTCGATATTATGTAACTTTTATTGATGATTGCACTCGCATGACCTGGGTGTCCTTACTGAAACACAAAAGTGATGTATTTGGAACGTTTATCGATTTTTACAAAATGGTGGCGACACAATACCAACAATCCATCAGAGTTTTTCAAACTGACAATGGTGGAGAGTTTATAAATAGCCTTATGTCAGAATTTTGTCGGTCAAACGGAATTCGTCATCGAACTTCTAATTCTGGTACTCCTCAACAGAATGGTTTAGCAGAACGAAAGAACAGACAGTTGTTAGAAGTTGTTCGGGCTTCATTGTTTGGTATGAATGTACCTAGATCCTATTGGAGTGAAGCGGTGAAATCGGCGGCATATGTTATTAACCGCACTCCTTCACGAGTAATTGAGTTCAAGAATCCTCATCAAAAACTTCATACTTTTTTGTCCATCTCGCCTATGCCTAATTTAGAGCCCCGTGTGTTTGAGTGCACCGCTTATGTTCACTTACCAACACCACAACGAAGCAAGCTAGATCCTCGTGCGAAGAAATATATTTTTGTGGGTTATGTAGAATTTCAAAAAGGGTATAAATGTTATGATCCACTCACTAACAAAATGCATATTTCTCTTGATGTCTCATTCCATGAATCCGAGCCATATTACTCAGGGGGAGTTTCCCAGTCTTCTCTTCAGGGGAGGAGGAATGGTAGTGAAGAGAATCCACATCTTGATGTGTTTGAAGCATTAGAGCACTTGGAAGAACAATTTGAAGTTCCTACAATAGCTGAGATTGTTCCCATAGCAGCAGAAAATGGGCAGACAAATGACCACTTAGTTCCTGGAAATCAATTTCCTCAGGTGACAGACGCAAATAATCAAGATGTATCTGAAACTCATGATATTTCCCCTTCTACATCAACAACTGAGGATCTCGCTCAGAATAATCCATCTCAGGTACCTTCAACCTCTAATGAGTCTTCTAGTGTAGGAAGTGTTGAACCTAGGAAATCACAAAGGGTTACTAAGGGAGTTCCTAAAAGGCAATATGAACCATACATCAAAGCTCAAGTCAAATACCCTATAGCTAACTTTATATCTCACCATAGGCTCTCTAAGTCACATGCACTTGTTATTAATCAATTATCTACTGTATCTATTCCTAGTAATGTGCATGATGCATTGAAAGATCCAAAATGGACAACGGCAATTAATGAAGAATTGGAGGCTCTTCAAAAGAATATTACATGGGAGGTAGTAGACAAGCCTATCGGAAAGAAGACTGTAGGATGTCGTTGGGTGTTTAATGTGTAACTTAATGCAGATGGAACTATTGATAGATACAAGGCAAGATTGGTTGCCAAGGGATATACACAACGTCATGGAATTGATTATGAGGAGACCTTTGCACCTGTAGCAAAGATCAATACTGTACGAATCCTGATTTCACTTGCAGCGAATAAAGATTGGCCTTTGCACCAACTTGATGTGAAGAATGCATTTCTCAACGGAAATTTGGAGGAAGAAGTATACATGGATATACGTCCTGGCATGAAGAACACCCCAAGAGATGTTGGTAAAGTGTGCAAATTGAAGAAATCTTTGTATGACCTAAAACAGTCTCCCAGAGCTTGGTTTGGAAGATTTTCGAAGTCCATGAGAGATTTTGGGTACAAACAAAGTAATTCGGACCATACCTTGTTTATCAAACACAAGGATGGTAAGGTTACAGCTCTAATTGTGTATGTTGATGACATGATCGTTACAGGAGATGATGCAAAAGAAATAAATGATTTGCGAAAATATCTGTCGAAGGAATTTGAAATGACGGATCTCGGACAATTAAAGTATTTTTTGGGCATTGAAGTGGCAAGGTCAAATAAAGGGATTTCACTTTCACAAAGAAAGGATGTTCTTGATTTGCTCGCTGAAACAGGGATGTTGGACTGCAAACCAATAGTGACGCCGATTGAGATGAATCATGGACTTGCTATTCTTCCTGATCAAGTTCCGACCGATAAAGGGAGGTATCAACGTCTAGTAGGAAGGTTAATTTATCTTTCTCATACTAAACCTGATATTGCTTACGCTGTGAGTGTGGTTAGTCAATTTATGCATTGTCCTAGTGAGGAGCATATGGATGCAGTCTTTCGTATATTGAAATATCTGAAGATGGCACCAGGCAAAGGATTATTATTCAAGAAGAAGGATACATTAGAAGTGGTTGGATACACAGATGCAGATTGGGCTGGTAACAAGACTGATAGACGCTCTACATCAGGGTACTTTACCTTTGTGGGTGGGAACCTTGTAACTTGGCGTAGTAAAAAACAAAAAGTTGTTGTCAGATCAAGTGCTGAAGTTGAATTTTGAGGTATGGCTCATGGAATTTGTGAAATGTTGTGGATCCGTAATGTCCTGGAGGAATTGGGGTTCAATCTTCAACAGCCTATGGATTTACATTGTGATAATACAGCTGCTATTCAAATTGCACATAATCCAGTTCAGCATGATCGAACAAAGCATGTGGAGGTTGACCATCATTTTATTAAAGAAAATCTTGACAAGAAAATTATTCGGATTCCATTCATAACTTCAAAGGAGCAATTAGCAGATGTTCTCACTAAAGGGGTATCTTGAAAAGTGTTTGACAGCTCAGTTGACAAGTTGGGCATGATAGACATCTATGCACCAACTTGAGGGGGAGTATAGAAAAAAAGCTGTATATTGTTAAGTATGGAAGTTGTATATTTAGGATATTCTAATTTAGGTAGACTATAATGTTATTTCTTGCAAGACAAGAAATCCTTTTGTATATATATCCCCTTTGGGAGGAATCAATAATACACAACACAATTAAATTCTCTTTACTACATACGCCAGAATCAAATATTATTCAACTTCCATAGAAGATGCATCAGATATCTCAGTAGAAGTAGAACAAGGCAGCAAGTTATCAAGTAGTATAAGTTCATTTACCAGCCTCAAAAACTGATCTTGATGCAGTCTCCATGGTGTGTGATCCATCAATTTCTCCATGAACTCATCCACTCACAATCATTGAATTAAAATTTGTATCACAAGCATTCTGTAATGGGATCACTTGTATGAGCACTCAGTGAACAGAATTAGATAAATACTTGACACTGGTTGGTACCTATGCTGATAAGTTTCTCTGCTTGCGGATTTTGGAAGTATAGTAATGTGGTGCAAATTGAGCAATAGACTTTGTGATCTGAAACTTACAGCCTCATTCTTTTATGAAGCTAATGTGAAACCTAGTAGTTGGTTTTGTATACTATCGTGCAATACGGTTAAAGAAAATGGGAACTGGATTTACGACAATTTACCAAAGGGTGTATCTAAGAATTGAAAATTACCAATTCGCGTACCATGGTTTCTACTTTACCAAAGGGCGCATGTCTTTATGTGAACTTCCTCTTATACCCCTCATTCTAATTACTGTCTTTCTCTTTCTCTCTCTCAGTAATAAATTTCGAGACGTCTGCAAATGCTTTTTCAGACTTTTATTTTAAAATAATATATTATGGAATCGGCGCTAAAAACGTAAGGTAAAAATTAAAAAAATATTTCAGTTAAAAAATATCTTATCCAACGTGATTTAAAAATATAAATAAATAATTTTTATATTTGATTAATAGAAAGTAATATATTAAATAATATTTAATGAATATATTAATATATAAAAAAAATTGAAAAAAAAAACATTCGCTGAAATCGAATGATTTAAAAATATAAATAAATGATTTTTATATTTGATTAATAGAAATTAATAAATTAAATAATATTTAATAAATATATAATATATATAAAAATTTTTTTAAAAAAACGTTGGCTGACAATTAAAAAAAAGCGTGGGCCTGAAATATTTTTATTTCAGGCCCACATTGGGCTTAAAATCAAAATATTTCAGGCCCAGTGTGGGCCTAAATAAAAATATTTCAGGCCCAACGTGGGCCTGAAATTTTTTATTTCAGATCCACGTTGGGCCTGAAATCAAATTATTTCAGGCCTAGTATGGGCCTAAAATAAAAATATTTCAGGCCCAACATGGGCCTGAAATTTTTTATTTCAGATCCACGTTGGGCCTAAAATCTTTTGATTCAGGCCCGATGTAGACTCAAATTTTTTTTCTATTTTAAAAATATATTAATATATAAAAAAACCTATCAAAACACTTAATTTCAGATTAAAACGCAGGGTCTGAAGTCATGCTAGGAGGGCATAAACATAGATGTGATGTCCATCAGTGGGTTTTGGTCAAAACCCACTGATATGGCTAAACTACTCCTATTGCATTGGTGATATCTAATATATAGATGTTTGGACACTTAAAACATCATCTCCTACCTCTAACCTCTCTATTCATATGAAGTTTTCAGAAATCCAGATATGGGAGGTTCATCAGTGGATTTTGGTCAAAACCCACTGATATTTCTAAACTACTCCTATTTCATTGGTGATATCTAATATATAGATGTTTGGACACCTAAAACATCATCTCCGACCTCTACCCTTTCTATTCATATGGTGTTTTCAGAAATCCAGATATGGTAGGCCCATCAATGGGTTTTGGTCAAAACACACTGATATTTCTAAACTACTCCTATTTCATTGGTGATATCTAATATATAAATGTTTGGACACCTAAAACATCATCTCCTACCTCTACCCTCTCTATTCATATGGAGTTTTCAGAAATCCAGATATGGTAGGTCCATCAGTGGGTTTTGGTCAAAACCCACTGATATTTCTAAACTACTCCTATTTCATTGGTGATATCTAATATATAGATGTTTGGACACCTAAAACATCATCTCCTACCTCTACCCTCTCTATTTATATGGAGTTTTCAGAAATCCAGATATGGTAGGTCCATCAGTGGGTTTTGGTCAAAACCCACTAATGGACCTCCCATATCTGGATTTCTGAAAACCCATTATCAATAGACAGGGTTTACTTAGGAGAAGATATTTTAAGTGTCCAAACATCTATACACTCTATATCACCAATGCAATAGGAGTAGTTTAGAAATACCTTATAGATGATACACATGTTTTCTTATATGACCACTCAGGAAAACTTCTTTTTGCTATAGGTTGTCCAATGGGGCCTGAGCATCAACTAAACTATATGCTATGAAATTACGGTAAGAGGTCAAGTCTGTTATGACTTGTGAGTAAATTACTTTTAGCTGCTATAGCTTCTTTTGCTACTTATAGCTGCTATATGCTACTTATAGTTTTTTTTGAATTTTTGGTACAGGGAAGCATCCATGGAGAGATCTAGAAAGGGTGTGTGTTTTTGATTTCATTATGTTGGCATCTGTGGTATTTATGTATCATACACTTGTATATTATAATTTAGATCGTACATTAATGTTTACTGATACTATGCTTACATGGTATGTATTAATGTAGTTGAATGTTTTTATTAGGATGTTTGAATGTTTTATTTGGTGTTTGTTTGTACTACTTTTTGAATGTATTTGTATTTGGATGCTTATCTGATGTATAAAAAATATTTGAAAATATTTGAATGTTTTTGTACTTTTGAATGTTTTATTTGAATGCTTATTTGTTGGAAGCTATCTGATGTATAAAAAATATTTGAAAAAAACATTATTTTTTTAAATAACAACAACAACAAAGCCTTATCCCACTAGGTGGGGTCAGCACATTATTTTTTTAAATATTTTTAAAAATTGCGACGAATTTTGCAACAAATAACTTTTGTTGCAAACTTATCGTAAATCTGCGATGAAAATATTTTCGTTACAAAATTAGTTGGAAATTTTCAACAAAATAAATTCGTTGGAAATCTCCAATGAAAAAAATTTATTGCAGAATTCGTTGGAAATCTCCAACGAATAAAATTCGTTGCAGATTTGTGACAAAAAATCATCGTTGCAAAATTCGTTGGAAATCTCCAACGAAAAAAATTCGTTGCAGATTTGCGACAAACAATAATCATTGCAGAATTCGTTGGAAATCTACAACGAATTTTATTCGTTGCAGATTTGCGACAAAAAATAATCGTTGTAGAATTCGTGGCAGATCTGCAACGAATGAATTCATCGCTGAATTCGTTGTAGATTCATAATAAATTCGTAGATTTGTAAGGAAAAAAATTTAAGTATGTTTGTTGCAAATTTGCGATGAAAAAAAATTCGTCCCAAATTTCGTTACAGATTTGCAACAAATTTAATTTGTCGCAAATTTGCAACAAAAGCTTGTCGTCCCAAATTTCGTTACAAATTGGCGACGAAGAAAGTTCATTGCAGATTGGCAACAATTTTTATTTGTTGCTGATTTGCAACGAATTATTTTTGTCGCAAATTTGCAACAAAAATTGTTTGTCGCAAAATTCGTTGCAGATTTGCAACAAATTTTCCTTAGTTCGACCTCAAATTTGCCAACGAGAATTTTGCAACGAAAATATTTTCGTTGCTAAATTCGTTGCCAAATAATTTTGCAACGAATTTTGAAAAAAAAAATCGTTGCAAATTTTGTTGCAAATTCCGTATTTAATTGTAGTGATAATATTCGAATTAATAATCTTCATATTTTATCTCCTCTATATTAATTTTAAAATAAATTAATGAGATATTATAATAAATGAATCGTTTTTAACCATCTCCTAACAAGAAGATCCTATGATAAAAGAATATTGTATATAATTCTTTAAAAATATTAGATCATCGTATGTTAAAGATGAATTTAGAAATCTAAACAGATAAGGATTCAATTATATTTTCTTAAAATTTTTAGAAGAAATAAATAATAATTTATTTAATGACATAGTATATTAAGTCAATGCGGCATCATTATTTTATTTAAAATAAACAAAGATTGTGAAGAAATTATATAATAAATGATGAAATTATATAATATTAATCGGTTAATCCTAAATCGCAGTATGAGTGAGATTGATAAAATTAATATTTTATTTTATTTTAAAGCTAACTATCTTAACTCTTCCAACTAATTAATCCATGATGATCACGAAGAAAATAAATTTAAAAAATACAAATGGATTATAAGTTATGAGGAATATCATGAGTGATTCGAACACCATAGATATATAATAAGATATCTTACATGAATTTTAAATTTTAGATAAATCAAGAAGCGCAAATAAATTCAGATGATTCAATGTTACGAATTTCTCAAACTTCCTAAGTTTAATATGTGTTCGACCCAATATCAAGTTTTTTAAACTCTATAATATATTTAGGTGAGATTTGAATTTCATTGTCTAAGAGTTCATCACACTTCTTACAACCACATCATAACCAGAAGCACTAAAATTAATATTCTATTGACCCAGTATCACCTATCTCATGGCAAGATACAAATAGATAAATCACGAGGATATTTTTATCCTACCATAGTAGTCCCTTTGCATGAGGAGATTAAACATCTTATTAGATATTTATATCCGCTGAGGATTAATCTCAAGATCTATTAGAGAAAAAAATTCTAATACTCATCTTCAATAGTTTAGTATCGTCATATTCTGTGACTAGACATTAGTAGGTAAATTAGAAAAGTATTTTATCCTATTATAATAATTTTTTATAAAAAAAGATCATTAACAATTGATTTTAAGTAATCATTCATACCAATATTAACTAGAGTGGTTGGATGGATCATTCCATGGTGGGATGAGTTTACTTGTAGTAGGTTAGCCATATGTCAGATGTATTATTTTGGAAATGTGCATCAATCAAATATATTCAAAAATATATATTTTAAATAATAACACAAATAAATATTTATTTTTGATAATTTTTTTTTTGACTAATAAATTTGATTTACACGTGTTTCTCAATGCACAGGCCACCCAAATTCATTGTGGGCTGACCCGTGCGGTCGTAGGCCGACCCGCATAGGTCGCAGACCTAGATGAGTCGATCCGTTATGAGCTCCTACGACCCGCATAGATCGTAGACTTAAATGAGTCATTCGTTATGAGCTTGGATTGATAATATTTCAATTTAAACTGTTTAAATTGTCTAATGAAATGGATCAATTTGATAGGTTCAATCTAAACATCAATCGAAACAGACAACTCTAATAATAACTATATCAATTTGTAAGAAAGGCAAAATTAATATTCTATGAATTATACGAAGATAAGTTTAAATAAAGCGTGTCTTGGACTTGGAGCGATCCAATCCGCCCTAACTATTTGTTTTTTAGAAGGCGGTGCCGTCTGAGACTGGTCCGCGTGGCGGGAAAAAGGGACGCTAATCCGGTAGTCTGATAATGATGACGTTATACCACTGGACGTGGAACGGAACGGAACGGAATATCCCACATCGAGTCACGTCCTAGTTCCTACTCGCAAAATAAGTAAGGCAACTTTCTGGCGAATTCGGCGCAGAAGTTCTTCTTCTCTCCTCCTGCTTGATCGATTAGGCTGGGCATGGAGAAGCCGTCGGCGGAGTCGGAATATCTGTCGGGGTTCGGCAACCACTTCGAATCTGAGGCACTGCCGGGGGCGCTGCCGCGCGGCCAGAACAGCCCCCTCAAGTGCCCCTACGGCCTCTACGCCGAACAGATCTCCGGCACCTCTTTCACTGCCCCCCGCAAGCTCAACCAGCGCAGGTTCTCATTTCAGTCCATGATAGTACGCACTTTCTTGAATGGAAAAGGAGGACCAACGATTGTGCTCTCCTGATCCGACGATCCATCTCAAATTTCGGTTATTTTTAACATTCTTAGATTTGTGTGTTTCTTTTTCAGTGTGGAGACTGATTTGATTGCGCGAATGGATTTTGCAACACTGTGCCCTTATTTTGCTTTCCTTAGCCTTTTCCTGTTTTTTGCTTCCGATTTCCGTTAATCGCTGCTAGCATAGCTACTCAAGTATTCTTGCTGAATTTTATATAAGTGCTCGTTTGCTCATATTTCAGTTATCAATCATAGGTATCGGGTAAATTCTGGTGGGGATCTTCTAGTAGCTCTGGAATTTGTCATCTGTCATGCTGAACGATCTAAATTTTGATTTGTGCTATTGTTTTTAATCTCTGGATCCTCAGCTGGTTGTATCGTATAAAGCCTTCGGTCACTCATGAACCATTCCACGCTCGTGTTCCTCGCCATGAACGTCTTGTTAGTGAATTTAATCAATCAACTAGTTCTGCTACACCAACTCAGCTGCGCTGGAAACCAGTAAACATCCCTGATTCAGGTTCATCGACAGATTTCATTGATGGGCTTTATACTGTGTGCGGATCGGGAAGTTCTTTCATTCGGCACGGTTATGCAATTCACATGTATATTGAATTTTCCGTTTTAGTTGATTTGATTTCGTTATATCACTTTTGATTTTCCAGTAGTTTTGAGGACCAATTTATTCATATGAATAATGCTTCTTAGAGAAATGGAATATTTTTCTGCTGTCAATCAAGTTACATATTTTATATGTTGTAGGAGGTAAAAAAAAATAAAGTGCTGTTGATATGTCTGAGAAACTAGAAAAAGAGCAATATTTACATGTCCAAGTGACTGATTGAAAGATTAGAAAATATATATACATAATTATATATTGAGAAAGGAAACAGCTTTGAAATATTACTATTTATGCACAAAAAATAAATGAAACATTAAAGCAATGTAATAGAAGAAAATTATCTAGGGTGAGGGAGGTGATAATCATGTTTTGACCTGATCACTCTAACCAAAATATATTGCACAGTGAACTTCACCTGAAATATGCTGGATCCTGGATGTTTGAAAATTTTAGATAGTTAATCTAAAGTCCATCTCTCTGATTGAGCCCAAATATATGCATGAAAAGTTTTGGTGTATACTGAAGCTCAACTACACTTTTGTGAATGCTAAGATACTAAATAGTTCTATTACAATTACACTTTGATGTTTGACTTGACAGTCAATCTAAATGATTGATAAACCAACATACTCTTGCTAGCACTGAATTAGAAACTCCTCTATGCCCCAGATAGCAAAATAGTGAGTTTTTTTAGTTTTATGTTTTTGCTGTCATCTACCTGATCTATTATTATACTACCTCGGGAAAAATTAATTTTGTTTCTTAAACCTTACCTGATGTCAGATAGATGTGGCAGAGATGTTATACAAGTAAATCAATCATTTTATTCTGGCAATAGTATATAATAGTTAAGTTGAAATTGCTTCACTTGAAGCTGTGGATGAACTGATCTAGAGCATCCTCATTGATTTTAACATAATTTTCATAGTATGAGAGAAGAAAAACATGGATATTAGAATTAATCATTTTTGATGTTTTGTTTGCGTGCAGGTATGCTGCCAACAATTCCATGGATGGTTGTGCCTTATGCAATGCTGATGGTGATTTTTTAATAATTCCACAGAAGGGAAGTAAGTGTAATCTGTTTACTCTATGATTAGGTTACTGCTGTGTGGCTTAACTTCTAGAACCAATATTGGAAACTTAAGAAATTTCTGCAAAATGAAATCATTGCCATTGCTTAAGCAAAGGACATTGTTCTTCATCTCATATGCTATAATTTTCTAGTTGAGAATCTGTGTGTATAAATAAATGGTAAGTTGGTAACGACTTAATTTCTTGAGCTTTTCCTTTTGCAGGTGGATAAATGTCTTCCTATAGTTTAATCCCAATGTGCTTTAACTGTCATTGTTTGATTTGTTAAGTGAGGATGTGAAACTCATTTACTATTTTTTATTATCTTGACTGAAAATGCAATTCTGTTAATTGAACTGTTGGATATTTTTTTCCCCAAGTGATATAGCTAGTTAAACATTTGTATCTCACTTTGCATCTTGAAGCTAGTGTAGCAATTTGAAGCTGGAAAGTTCCAACTACTCAGCATTAGTTACATAACTATACAACATTGTTCAAGCCACTATCACTTAATGTTTAAACTAACCATTTATCTTTTACTGCTACAAGAAAAATCATATGGCATTTCCTTCTATATGTCCTACAAATAACTTATAAATTAATTTAAGTTGGAAGCCGTAGTGCATCTTGAACAGTGAATTTGATCATTAGGTACTTGGAGAACTTGTATATTTTTGCTTGTTATGTTGCCTGCTGATTTGGTCATCCTCTTATATTTTGACAATTTGGAGGATTTACAATTATGTATTTTTTTAAGCCACAATATGTATTCGCATGTATCATCATCAAGAAGTGGTTTGTGCTTGATTAGCTGTATTCGTCCTGTTCTTCTTAAGACCTTTCTGTTTTTGGCAAACCCAGGGTTGTCAATAACAACTGAATGTGGGAAGTTGCAAGTTTCTCCTGGAGAAATGGTTGTCCTTCCTCAAGGGTTTCGTTTTTCTGTAAACTTGCCTGATGGTCCATCAAGGGGCTATGTTGCTGAAATTTTTGGTGCACATTTTCAGCTTCCTGATCTTGGCCCTATTGGTATGACCTGCAGTATCTTTTCATTTAAGACATTTGATCAAATTATATTCAGAATTTTTTTGCAACATGCATATATTTGTTGCATAGGGGCTAATGGTCTGGCCGCTGCAAGAGATTTCCTTGTTCCAGCTGCTTGGTTTGAAGAAAATTACCAGCCAGGGTATACAATTGTGCAAAAGTTTGGCGGAGAGCTTTTCACTGCAAAACAAGATTTTTCTCCGTTTAATGTGGTTGCTTGGCATGGAAATTATGTACCATACAAGGTACTTCTTGTTAGTCAAATATGTGACTGGTAATTTCAGTTTAAGTTAGATGGACACAATTACTCATAATATGTGACTGGTACTTCTTGGCTTCATACTATTGACTAGGTTTCTAATTCTCTAGACGTTAGATAAATGCTACAATATTTTAGTTTCAATCGGTCCAATAAATATATAAGAAGTACCATACAAGGTATCTCTCATTAGTCTGGTAATTTCAGCTAAAGTTAGACCTACACAATTACTCAACATTCAGTCACTGGAACAATATGCTTCACACAGTTGATTCGGTTTCTAACATCTCTGGACTCCAGGTAAATGCTATAGTAGTTTGGTTTCAATTGGTCCAATTAATATATAAGAAGCACCATACAAGCTACTTTTTGTTAGTCAAATACAATTGCTCAAAATTGTATTTGAGCTAAATACAATTTTACCTAATGTTAGACAAACACAATGACTGAAACATTAGGCTTCACACTATTGGCGTGATTACTAATGTCTCTAGACACCCGATAAATTCTACAATACGTTGGTCTCAATTGGTTCAATAAATGTACTGCCAATCAACCTTGGAGTACGATGCTTTCATTGCCTGACTCTGGTCACACCAAATATATATAGGAAGTTCTAGAGCAGAATTTATTCATGCCTGTGGTCACTCCACGAGTAAATTTAACATTAGTTTGCAGTTGTTACAGTAACTGATTGATGGACACTAATACTCAAAATTCTTCTGACATACAATCACTGAAACAATTGGCTTCACACTATCGACACAATTACTAATGCCTCTAGACTCCAGATAAAGCTACAATACCTTGGTTTCAATTGGTTCAATAAATGTACTGCAGATCAACCTTGGGTATGATGCTTTCAATGCCTATGATTCTGGTCATACCAAATATATAAATAGTTATAGAGCAGAATTTGTTCATGCCTGTGGTTGCTCCACAAGTCTATAAGAAATTCAACATTAATTTGCATTTGTTACAGTAAATGATTGTTGTTTGTTGAATTTGGTGGAGCTGATCCCATTCAAAATAACTAATCTCTTGAGAAGGGGGCACCCTTATTTCTGTAATTTTTGCAAAAGGTTATACGCTAACCCCGGGCGTCTCATATGGTCGGCCCCACAACCATTTGTAGAGAGGTAAATTAGGAAACTGAGAGGGGGCACCCTTATAACTATAGACAAAGTGGCGTTATAGACGTGGAGCATCGCAACTTGAACATATCCCCTCATGTCCATCATGACTCAAAGTATGGGTCTATCTCTCATTCCATGAAGAATTCAAGTGGAGCTCATTTCATCAAAATGACTAGTCTCTTGAGAGGGGAACGCCCTTTTATTAATATAGACACAGTGGATCACCACACTTGTACACGCAGGAATAATAGCTAATTTCTCAGTTTCTTATGCTACAGTTCTGCAGTTAAGCAATTAAGGATGTCTCATATAGCTTATCAAAGGTTTTGATCTACTTTTGTGTGGTCATAATTGCAGTTAAAATTGATTCCATCACAAGTTTTATTTTATTTTATTTGTGTGTGTTTCAGTATGATTTGAGTAAGTTCTGCCCATTCAATACTGTTTTATGTGATCATGGGGATCCTTCTGTAAACACAGGTATTTGATTCGAGCTTTCATTTTTAAGCAAGTTTTTTATTCTGGACAACAACAATTCTGAGGCTACTTTATGCTTTTCTTATGTATTGCAGTACTAACAGCACCATCAGATAAGCCAGGTGTTGCATTACTTGACTTTGTAATTTTCCCGCCACGGTGGTTAGTTGCTGAACATACTTTTCGTCCTCCATATTATCACAGAAATTGTATGAGTGAATTTATGGGTTTAATTTATGGTGTGTATGAGGTATATACATAATTGTATTCCTATTCCATCTTTTATGAATCTAATTTCATTTCATATTAAGATTGACCAACACTCAATTACAGGCTAAAGCTGATGGGTTTCTTCCTGGGGGTGCCAGTCTCCATAGCTGTATGACACCGCATGGACCCGATACTACAACCTATGAGGTACAATCCAATGATCCAACTTACAATTGCTTTAAGTGATTGCAATTTGCAATAGCTGCATAATGGACTGTACAATGTTCTCCATTTCATTATTTAGGCAACTATTGCCTGTGGTGACAACAGTGAACCATTTCGGATAGGGGGTACCTTGGCTTTCATGTTCGAGTCATACCTCATACCTCGCGTTTGTCCTTGGGCACTAGAGTCACCTGACCTGGATAAAAACTACTACCAGTGTTGGATTGGATTGAGGCCACACTTCTCGCCTCACAATGGAGTAGATGAAAGGAGTCTTGCTATTTCTTCCACCGGAAGAGTTCCTTCTGAAGATGGTGAAACTGTATGACAGAAATCAGCAGCTGCTTTGTGCATGCCTCCGGCCTGTTTGGTCCTCTGCCACTAGTTATGTGCTAAACAGGCATGCTTAATTTGTAACTGGTGCATAATAAAAAGAAAAAGATGGTCAGAAGCCATGGATCATTGGCATCGATAGATTCTTGCGACCAACTCCTTTTTTATTGAAGTAATAGGCTGAGATAAGATTTCTTTTGCAGCCTAAAATTGTTTAAAGTGAGTACTCCTTAATAGAAATAGTGATGGTGGAATTGGAATTGGAATTGGTTACTTGAGGGATCTAACTTGTGCAGGTGGCTCAGACTGAGACATATGAGCAAAATGCTAAGTGCACAACTAGGTTCCTGTTATGCTTGACTTTTGGCAAGGGGTAGGGACTCCTATTGGCCCATGGGTTGTGTTTGGCATGACATAAAACAGACTAATGCTAAGCACCACACAATATCACTAGCATGCTGCATGCCCACCGCATCAAACACAATCCATTTTTCTAAATTGTTTACTATAAAATTCAATCCCTATCCCTAAAATAGTTTCAAAATATACTAAATTAACCTTAATCATTTAAAAAATATTTAACAATTTATTTTTGAAATTATTCTACTATTGAATTTTGACTTGATATATTATTTTGGGCATGTCTAGGGTAGACATGTCTAGGGTAGCTTTGTCAGATTCATATCAGGTTTGGGTGCTCACCAACATAGCTTGTCCCCGACATGATTGGCCGAGAGCTATGCTAGGTTCGGTATGGTCGAATTCATAAGAACAAAATAGTGTAATTTAGGCTTAAAGGGTTCGGCAAAGTGAGAACCACTCATTATCCATGTGAGCCTATTAAACAATGAGGAAATGGGGTCTTTTTGGATAGTAACTACACACACAACCAAATAATAATAATAAAAAATGCTCATATGTGTGCGATCTTTTTGTTATTTTACTTTCTTGTGATCAAAGACGGATCTGGCGTAGGTTGTCCCGATTCTAGTCCAATAAAAAAAAATTACTTATATAAATGTTTTACTTAATCCATTAAAAATCACTCTTTCTAAGTTTAAAGTCCAGCCCGCTAATTGACTTCAAGTTCCTTTCCATTTTAATTTATAGGTTCGTCCCAGTTGTGACTTATATATATTTTTAACATTAGTGCATAACTCTTTATTGTTAAAATCTCAACCTCCTGCGTGGAACACTGAAATGGAACAAATGGGATCCTCCTCAATTTCTCTAGGGCAATTTACCAAAGGGCGTACCTAAGAATTAGAAATTACCAATTCCATATCATAGTTTCTATTTTACCAAAGGGCGCAGGTCTTTATGTGAACTTCCTCTTATATCCCTCTTCTAATTACTGTCTTTCTCTTTCTCTATCTCAGAAATAAATTTCGAGACGTCCGTACACATGCTTGTTCAGACTTTTATTTTAAAATAATATATTATGAAATCAGCGCTAAAAACGAAAGATAAAAACTGAAAAAAATATTTCAGTTTTCAAACTTGATTAATATATAAATATTTTTTAATATTTCAACCGATTAATTAAAACTTTGATTAATATATAAATATTTTTCAAGTAAAAACGTAAGGTAAATGATTTTTTTAAATTTGATTAATATTAACTAACATATTTAATAATATTTAATAAAAATATTAATATATAAAAAAATTAAAAAAAAACGTAAACTGTGGGCCTGAAATAAAACATTTCAGGCCCACGCTGGGCCTGAAATGTTTTATTTCAGGCCCAGCGTGGGCCTGAAATGTTTTATTTCAGGCCCAGCGTGGGCCTGAAATGTTTTATTTCAGGCCCACGTTGGGCCTGAAATGTTTTGTTTCAGGCCCACGTTGGGCCTGAAATCTTTTGATTTCAGATGCAACGTGAACTCAAATTTTTTTTTCTATTTTAAAAATATATTAATATATAAAAAAACGTATCAAAACACTTAATTTCAGATTCAAACGCAGGGCCTGAAGTCATCCCAGGAGGGTCTGAAGATAAATAACTTCAGAACCTATAAATAATTAATTTAATAAATAATAATTAAATATAAAAAAATATTTTTAAAATTAAAAAATTTTCAGTGCCCTGGGCCATGAAGTCATCAGACTTCAAGCCCTCCATCAATAATATAAAAATATATAAAAAAAATTTTATAAAAAAGTTTAATATATAATTACATATTTGGCATATTATAATATAGTAGTGGTTTAGGTATATCAGTGAATTTGGGTGGCGAAACATCTAATAGGAGTGGTCTAGGAGATGAGATTTTGGGTGCCGAAACATCTAATCTCGCTGTATCACCAATGCTATAGGAGTGGTTTAGGTATATCAGTGATTTTTGAGCAAAACTCACTGATGTACCTACCATATTTAGAATTCTGAAAACCCTATATCAGTAGACAGGGTTGAGCTAGGAGATGAGATTTTGGGTGCCGAAACCTCTAATCTTGCTGTATCACCAATGCTATTGGAGTGGTTTAGGTATATCAGTGAGTTTTGAGCAAAACTCACTGATGGACCTACCATATTTGGAATTCTGAAAACTCTATATCAGTAGACAGGGTTGAGCTAGGAGATGAGATTTTGGGTGCCGAAACCTCTAATCTTGCTGTATCACCAATGCTATAGGAGTGATTTAGGTATATCAGTGAGTTTTGCTCAAAACTCACTGATGGACCTACCATATTTGGAATTCTGAAAACCCTATATCAGTAGACAGGGTTGAGCTAGGAGATGAGATTTTGGGTGCCGAAACCTCTAATCTTGTTGTATCACCAATGCTATAGGAGTGGTTTAGGTATATCAGTGAGTTTTGAGGTATATCAGTGAGTTTTGTTCAAAACTCACTGATATACCTAAACCACTCCTATAGCATTGGTGATACAGCAAGATTAGAGGTTTCGGCACCCAAAATCTCATCTCCTAGCTCAACCCTGTCTACTGATATAGGGTTTTCAGAATTCCAAATATGGTAGGTCCATCAGTGAGTTTTGAGCAAAACTCACTGATATACCTAAACCACTCCTATAGCATTGGTGATACAGCAAGATTAGAGGTTTCGGCACCCAAAATCTCATCTCCTAGCTCAACCCTGTCTACTGATATAGAGTTTTCAGAATTTCAAATATGGTAGGTCCATCAGTGAGTTTTGCTCAAAACTCACTGATATACCTAAACTACTCCTATAGCATTGGTGATACAGCAAGATTAGAGATTTCGGCACCCAAAATCTCATCTCCTAGCTCAACCCTGTCTACTGATATAAAATTTTCAGAATTCCAAATATGGTAGGTCCATCAGTGAGTTTTGCTCAAAACTCACTGATATACCTAAACCACTCCTATAGCATTGGTGATACAGCAAGATTAGAGGTTTCGGCACCCAAAAGCTCATCTCCTAGCTCAACCCTGTCTACTGATATAGAGTTTTCAGAATTCCAAATATGGTAGGTCCATCAGTGAGTTTTGCTCAAAACTCACTGATATACCTAAACCACTCCTATAACATTGGTGATACAGCAAGATTAGAGGTTTCGGCACCCAAAATCTTATCTCCTAGCTCAACCCTGTCTACTGATATAAGTTTTCAGAATTCCAAATATGGTAGGTCCATCAGTGAGTTTTGCTCAAAACTCACTGATATACCTAAACCACTCCTATAGCATTGGTGATACAGCAAGATTAGAGGTTTCGGCACCCAAAAGCTCATCTCCTAGCTCAACCCTGTGTACTGATATAGAGTTTTCAGAATTCCAAATATGGTAGGTCCATCAGTGAGTTTTGCTCAAAACTCACTGATATACCTAAACCACTCCTCTAGCATTGGTGATACAGCAAGATTAGAGGTTTCGGCACCCAAAATCTCATCTCCTAGCTCAACCCTGTCTACTGATATAGGGGTTTCAGAATTCCAAATATGTTAGGTCCATCAGTGAGTTTTCCTCAAAACTCACTGATATACTTAAACCACTCCTATAGCATTGGTGATACAACAAGATTAGATGTTTCGGCACCCAAAATCTTATCTCCTAGACCACTCCTATTAGATGTTTCGACACCCAAACTCACTGATATACCTAAACCACTCCTATATAATATGTAATTATATATTAAACTTTTTTATATAATTTTATATATATATTTTTATATCATTGATGGAGGGCCTGAAGTCTGATGACTTCAGGCCCTCCTTGGGCTTGAAGTCATCCGACTTCAGGCCTCAGGGCACTGAAAATTTTTTAATTTTAAAAATATTTTTTTATATTTAATTATTATTTATTAAATTAATTATTTATAGGTTCTGAAGTTATTTGACTTTAGACCCTTCTTGGATGACTTCAGGCCCTGCGTTTGAATCTGAAATTAAGTGTTTTGATACGTTTTTTTATATATTAATATATTTTTAAAATAGAAAAAAAATTTGAGTACATGTCGCATCTGAAATCAAAACATTTCAGGCCCAACGTGGGCCTGAAACAAAACATTTCAGGCCCAACGTGGGCCTAAAACAAAACATTTCAGGCCCAACGTGGGCCCGAAATAAAACATTTCAGACCCACGCTGGGCCTGAAATAAAACATTTCAGGCCCAACGTGGGCCTGAAATGTTTTATTTCAGGCCCACAGTTTACATTTTTTTTAAATTTTTTATATATTAATATATTTATTAAATATATTAGTTAATATTAATCAAATTTAAAAAAATCATTTACCTTACGTTTTTATTTGAAAAATATTTATATATTAATCACAGTTTTAACTAATCAGCTGAAATATTAAAAAATATTTATATATTAATCAAGTTTGGAAACTGAAATATTTTTTTAGTTTTTACCTTTCGTTTTTAGCGCCGATTCCATAATATATTATTTTAAAATAAAAGTCTGAACAAGCATGTGTACGGACGTCTCGAAATTTATTACTGAGAGAGAGAAAGAGAAAGACAGTAATTAGAAGAGGGGTATAAGAGGAAGTTCACATAAAGGCCTGCGCCCTTTGGTAAAATAGAAACTATGATACGGAATTGGTAATTTCCAATTCTTAGGTACGCCCTTTGGTAAATTGCCCATTTCTCTATGTCCCGTGTCTCATAATCATCGGCGATGGTCGGTGATTCGTTCGATCATCAATCGGACACCATCAACAGCCTACGAATGTTATCACGATTAAATGATATTTTGGAAGATGGTGAACCGGTTGGGATCGTTGTAATTGCGATCTTGTTAATTACGGTGATCCCTGAAGGGTTTATCGTACCTCCAGGATATAATTTAATTCAGGACGGTTGTCAGAAATTGTCGATGGTGTTCGATCGACGATCAAATAAATCATCAGTTATCGCCAAGGATTATAAGACACGAGACAGAGAGGCAGAGAGGATTCGAGGGATTCCTCCTCAAACGGAGAAAGTGGGATCATTTGAACTGGTTGACCAAGAAATTAACTGAACCAATTTCCAATAATATTTCACCTGCTCTTTATGCCAATAATTAATGCTCTCTTGCCTAAACTGTTAAAACACCAATTTTACCCTGATTATGATATAGTGGTAGGGCGACTAATCGCTATTTTAGATATTCATGGTTTGATCTCCAACTACGACAGATTTGTAATAATTTTTCCTTCAAATGAGACACGAACCCTGGGACGCTGGGCTTCTAGACCGTCCACCATGAGCGCTTCCTGATTTACTTTGATGATCGATGAGAAATTTTTATAAGGCCAGACTGATCACTCCAAATTCGTCTGCTATATGATCCAACATTATTTTTTTTAAATCATCAATCTCATTCTTTTTAGTCCATCGTTCGACTTAAGTTAGTGATTAGATATTTGTAGGAATCCATTTTGAGTAAATCATGTAGAACAAGCATTTAAAGGGGGATTTAGTGCAAGGGTAAAATTACTATCATGTAATTTTGATGAAAATCACCTCTTGTAAAATACAAAGGTTATATATAATAAATCAAATATAATTCGATTTTTTTTCGAGACTTTGTATTAATAAAAATTTGATGCACCAAGCTACCTAACGTAGAACAAGCATTTGATAATCTCAATTGTTAATGGATTGCATTTGTGTTTTAGTAAATGAACTGACTTTTGACAAATGCATCGTGTACTTTCAAAAGTAAATTTGTTATCTATTTTACAATCTTTAATAGAGTATCGGATTCTTTCAAAAATGACAAATCCAAAAAAACACACACACACAATAGATCAATTATATTATATGAAATTAAATGTCAACATACAAATTAGAAGATGTAACATATAATTAGAAAATAGAGAGTTATAGATACGAGAACGTTAAAATAAATATATAGACATAAGAGTAGGACATATAAAAAATAAAAATATTAGAAAAAAAATAAAATTACATCTTTTATAGGCAATTTTTAAGAGTTGTATTTAAATATGAGAATAGTAAAGAAAAAGGTAGAGTTACAGAACTTGAAAAAATTTAAAAGATAGGTTTAAAACGGTACGAATACCTACTTAAATGATCATTCAATATTCTAATTAAGCAATATGAAATTATTATAAATACACATTAATTAAGAAATAGAAATATCAAATAAGACTTATGTAATGATACTGTCATGAAGCGAGATAACGATTCCAAGGACTAGATGATCTCCCATGTGGTACAAGCGGCCAAGGTGGCATCGCCCGGGCTCCTAGCTGGCCCCTGCATGCAAAACAGTGACCGTTAGCAAACCCGCCGGGGGGTTTCCTCGGTCAGACACTCCAACGGTCAAGTCAGTATTCGCAAGAAATATAGTGGAGCTGAAATGAAATGTAGTAATGGATGAGTGAGCTCGCGTGCGCATACCTGCGGGAGGTGGAGTGAAGAGTTTATATAGCCGGGGGAGGGGGGGCTGACAATCCTTGTCCGTGATTGACAAGATAAGGGTGTGGTACCTGTCAGCCCGTATGAGAGCACTAGGGAGCGGCGCGGCAGGGCGCGAGATGCTCAAGCAGTACGAAAGTACTGAATTGACAAACTGACCACGAGATGTGTTAGAGATAAGTAAGGTATGAAATACCCCAAGGTCGTATCCTGGATGTAATGATATAGAGGGCATAGGGGCGAGATAGCCCGTACCCTGATCGCCGACCGGCGAACCCGAGTGTCGAGGACCGGGTCGGGTAATGGCTAGGGAGCGTGGGCAGCCACGCGTCCGACTGGAGTGTTGAGGCGCAGAATACGCCCTGAGTCGGGAGTTGACCGAGATATGCCTGGCTGACTCTGTTGGGTGTCCGATTCATGTGGTGCGATGGGAGCGTGGGCCGCTACACGTCCGACGGGAGCGCACGACCTAGGTCTAGGTCGGGAAACGGGTCGAGGTGACCAGCCCAGGAGAGGCTAAGGGTCGACTCGACCGACCCTGCTCGTTGCTGGCTGAATAGTGCCCCGGGGGGCTTCCGGGCTTGAGGACCCCCCGGGCGATGTCTTTGTTGATCCATCTGCTGGACCTCCGTGGCGCCAGGCTGGTTGGCTGAGCGGGCCGACTTACCTGTAGGCAAGGCCAGGATCATAAGCGTCCCCCTCGAGTCTATTCGAAGAAGGCGTTGAGTCCGACTGACTGGACTATCGCCTGTTGAAGCAAGCCTGGCGCGCCAGGACATCCCGACCCCTTCTTGCGGCCCTCAGCGAGCCTTTGGCGAGCAGGCATTCTGTTCGCCTTCTACTGCCCGGGATATCCGAGCAGATTGAAATCTTATGCATTAATGCCCGCAGTTAATGATTGTCCCACGTGTCTTTTTTCCATTGCCTCTCCTAGCGACGAGGCGTTTGCCGTCTGCCCGGTGAATGATGAGGTCGTGCGTGAGATGCTTTGTTTCCCGGGCCCCTCGGGGCCTGATCGGACGGTTATTCCTAACCGTCGCTTCTTCTGTGGCCTGCCATCGGGCGGTCCTTATAGCCCCTGAGGTTGTATATGTAGGTTTTTACTTTTACCACCGCCTCTTCCCTTTTTACACCGGCGTGCTGCGCTTCTGTTTCCGGCTAGGGCTGCGGCGGAACCTCTGGTTCCGTCTTTCTTCTCCAACGACGTCTTCATTGGTTAGATTTCCTTCCTTCTTTTACTCCGCATGGCATCTTTATCTCGCGACCCGGCTCCCTGGTATGTCACCATGAGGTTAGTCCTTGAACACTACGACCTCGATGTGATTAGGGCAGAGTTCCACATTCCGTCTGACCATCATATCTTGCTGCCCGTTTCCTCCGACCAACCCGCAAAACCTCCAGAACACTACATTACCATCTCTCGAGATCACCTGCAAGCCGAGCTACGTTTCCCAATCCACCCCTTCATCGTCTCGGTTTGTCGTTACCTCCGCCTTTGTCCCAGTTAACTCCCAATTCCATCCGCCTCCTCTGTGGGTCAGTTATTATCTTTCAACTGTATCGGATTCCCCTTCGAGCCGATATCTTTTACTATTTCTTCTGTCTGAAAAGGCAAGAGCTGGGCGAGTTCTACTTCTAAGCCCGTCCTGGTACTTCCTTCCTTTCCAAGCTCCTATCTTTCAACAAGGGTTGGAAGGAGTGGTATTTTTACATTCGCCTTGTCGCGTCCCCGACCTGGCCGGCCGGCTTTCAGCTAAACTTTCCTCAGATGCCTCCTCATCATACGAATTCCCGAAAATTCCCTCCATTCGAGCTTGCCCTATCCGTGCTCAGAGGTCGGCACTTCCCCAGCGTGCCATTATTGTGTGAGAACGTTCTGTTCGCGTTCGGACTCAGCCCTGCGCCGTTTCGCCGGCCTGCGTCTCTTGGTAAGCATTTTTTCTTCTTCCTAGTTTCTTTACTGTCACTTGACCATTGTTTTCCTGGTAGCCGTGATGATGTATCCGGTTGCCCCCGAAGAGGGTTACGCACTGGAGCCTACGGAGATGGAGGCGCGTATATTGAACCTGATGAAAGAGCGAGAGGTGCGCGTAGCAGAATAGCGGGCTGAGCAGGAACTGCGTGCGGAGCTGTTGGCAGAGCAGGAGGCGACTCTCTCTGGCTCTAAGTCACCCGCCCCCATCATCCTGCCTCCGCGCCTGAGGATGAGGAAATCTCCCGGTTTGGCTTAGAGGATGCCCGACCTCTGAGTCGTCTGCTGAGGCGCCCCCGGGGTGATGGGTCCGTGCCTGACTCGGCCAACCCAACGGAAGCTTCTTCTAGTCGGCCTAGCAAAAGGAAAAAGGGCAAGGCGCCAATGACTGACTCCCCTGCACTGCCGCCTTCTTCTCCTTCAATGCTCCCGGTGGAGTGTAGAGACTAATTGTATTGTACCTAAGATTAATTTTGTTGAAAGTGATGCATTTCTTGATACATCTTATGTAGAGACTGAAACTGATTGTGAAAAACTCATAGAGGAACCTAAGATTGATTTTATTGGTCGTGATAAATTTCTTGATATATCCTATGTAGAAACTGATTGTGAAAAATTCATAGAGGTACCTAAGGTTGATTTTGTTGATTGTGATGAATTGCTTGATATATCTTATGTAGAAATTGATTGTGAAAAATTCATAGAGGTACCTAAAATTGATTTTGTTGGAAGTGATGCAATTATTGATATATCCTATGTAGAATCTAATTGTGAAAAATCCATAGAGGTACATAAGGTTGATTTTGTTGAATGTGATGCAATTTTTGATACATCCTATGCTGAGATTGATTGTGAAAAATTCATAGAAATACCTAAAATTGATTTTATTGGATGTGATGCATTCCTTGATACATTCTATATATAGGTTGTTTGTATTTCATTTCTTTCTTACCCTGCATGCATGCGGGAGGTATTTTCGTTTCATGGTTTTGCAGGGAGTCGTCGGCTTCTTGAATGGATGCTCCAACTTAATATCCTGCAACCTCCTGGAAGGACTTCTAAAGAGCATGTAGTGGGAGGGGTTGAGTATACTTTGACTTGTAACTATTTACCCCAAGAATGGATTTTGAACCTTAATCGTCTCCGACCACCGAAATTTACTTATGCTAAGTTGATGAGGGAGAAATCTGTGCAATATGAAATTGATCACATGAAGATAGTTCTCCCAAGATGGATGCTACGTGCTCTTTACCCAACATGAAGGGGAGTTATTTCTTCTTACACTCTTATCTCATTGTATATATCATTTTAAAGTTCTCTAGTCGTAATTTTTCTTTTACAATGAGTTCTTGATAATAAATGCTTAGGTAGTGTAGAATGAATAAAGAGCCATTGTAGATACCATTTTACCCCTTTTGGAATTTTATTTCATGCATGAGTTGGAATAAATGTATCCATTTAGATTTTCTCTATATCATTTTAGAGTTCTTTGAAAGCAAATTAAATTTGGTTTTTAAAACTTAGGATTTGAGCCAATGGATGAAAATTCTTGGATGCTTGAGTACTACTTAGTTATGGACTCTAGATTGATGACTTGAGATGAATTCTTTTTACCTAGTGAGGATTAGCCTAATTTTTGTGATACACACATGTGATTGTACTCTAGAACTTGTTTAGGTTCTTTCAAAATTATATTTCTATGATTGGACCACATTTATAGAGGTAAATCACTTTGTTTCTTTTCTCATATCAATTTAGCTATATTTCTTGTTGACCTACTGTATATTCTATTTTCCTTCCCCTATTTTTCTGTTCATACCATATTTTCCATGGACTTGGTTACTTTGATGTTTCTTGATGTTACTTTGCCCGAGAAGGACAAAAGTTTAAGTGTGGGGGAGGATCAAGTATTTGATCAAATATAGAGGATAAAGTGTGGCATTTGGCAACATACAACCAAAGGTGTCAATTGAAGGAGTTTGTATCAAGTTTGGTTGCAAGAGTAAATAGAGCATATGATTCCGTATTCATTATATGTTTTGATCAGAAACGTTTCTGTTGAAGATGAATTGAGCTGTACAATTCAAGTGTGAATTGAATTTGAAAGTGCTGAAAGAAAAAAAACTGAGAAGCTAAAAGGAAGCAAAAACAAAAACAAAAACTGGGTGGCTGTAAATGCAGCTAAATTGCAAGAATTAATGATACATTACTATCATTTTGATGGAAAGAAATGGGAGCTTCCAAGTGTTAGAATCATTGAAAGAAATGGAAGCAAAAACAGAAACAAAACTTGGCTGCAGAGAAGAAAAATCAAAAAAATAGAACATCAGGAAAAAGAAAAGAAAAGAAAAGAAAAGAAAAGAGCATGAAATGTAAGTCACATGTTGAGTTAGATATCTGAATTGGAAGAAGTGATCAAGTTTAAGAATGAGTTATTGATTGAAAGAAGAGAAGTCTCAGCAGAAGTCAGCTTCAAATTCTGCAGTTTAGCTACTGATCATCACCTAATCGGTCTCCAGACCGATCAGGAGTAGCACAGACCGATCTCTAGTCCGATCAAGAAGAGTCTGATCGGTCTCTGGACGGATCAGCAGGTTGGCACACAACAACTTTGGGTACATAGTGAGGATTTCTCATCCAATCAGATCAATGACTGTTTCCTACTCCATTTTAAGCTCTGATTTCACTAGAAGATATCATCAAAGGGCAAAGTGCATTAGGATACATTTTTGAGTGTCTAAGTCTACCACTTTCTTTACTTTTCAATATTTCCTTATCATGTCATATTTCTTTACCATATTTCCTTACCATGTTATATTTCTTTACTTTCTTTATCATGAATCTTTAGTATCAAAGTTCATTAAACTTCTATTTCATTTTATCATTACATATCTCCTAACTTGTTCAAATAAGCTTTTGTAAGTGTGGATCCAAATCAAGAATGATGGTGGAGAGTAGATAATAAGCAAGCTTATGGTAGTGCAAGAACCATGGTAGTGTGTGAGTGAGCTCCACTTTCATCAAAACTTAGAACTTAGGAAGAGAGCCATTAAAATTTTCCTTGAGAGGTTTGTGTGTTTAGTTCATCTCAATGAGTCATGAAAGATGAAGTATACTAAGTTGTTGATTGAAGGACAAGATACTAGCCCATTGAGTTTAGATTTTTGAGAATTGACAACCCTAGGTAATTTTCTTTCAATTGCTTCTAACTATGATTGAGAATAATCTAGGGGGATACATGAGTAGTTTACTAGTTAGTTGTGCGAGACGCCTAAGAGTAAGTGTGGGGGAGTTGATAACTACCATTTTGTTAATCATTTTAGGCTCTCAAATCCATGTTTTGATCCACTTTTATATGCTTAAGTTTGCATTTACATTAGGTTTCATGAATTACCTCTATTTTAGCTTTTGATTCAAATCTTTGTATATTTGAGATATTTTAGGCATTAAATTTGAATATAATTTGGTAGGCTTCAAATAATCATGGACCTAGATAAGATTGGATCAAACTTGAGCCAGAATTGGATCCGGATCAAGGTGATCAAGTATCGGATTAATATGGGTCGTCCGATCAAGAAACGGCTAGATCTGAGCCATCCGTCAACTTCTGATCAATCCAAGCTCAAGATAGAGTTAATCAAGTCCATGAATCAAGATCTGAAGGTTGGAGCCAAATCAGAGTCCATCTGGCCGTTGGATCAAGTTTAAGAGAGTCTAAGCCGTCCATTCAAAGATCAGGGCAATCTGAGCCACCCGTTGCAGATTTGATTGATCCAAGCTAAGGAGGAGCAGATCCTAACCCTTGATCAAGATCTGGAAGGTTTGGTTCAGTTCTAAAGAGATCTGAATTACTAGTGTCACGAATGAGCCTCAAATTTAGATATTTATAAATTGAAAACTCTTAGCTCACAAAATTAAAATGAGTAATATAGGGGCCTCAAGTCGTATTTTTCCAAGACTAGTTGTGAATATTTAGTTAAAGCTTGAAGGTTGTTGTCGTTAAATGTTTTGGCTTTTCTAATAAAATGGGGGTTTTTGCGATAAGAGATGAAATAACAATTTGGAACGAAATAGACTTAACTAAAGCAGAATTAAACTAGGAAATTGCTGAAACTAAACTTAACCTATTTGAAAACTAAGTAATTCAATGCAACCGATGGAATTGAAATTTAAGAACTAATTGCGACAATGAAAACTAGAACAAAACATTGCTTAAGGAACTTGGCTTGAAGTGTAATAGAAACAAGCTAGAACAACTTGAAGAATTAAGTGCTTAAAACTAAAAATTATCCTAATTAAACATCAAATCAGTTTATCGTGCAAGACTTCCCTTTGCTGTCACACAAAGGTTGAGCTAGAAACCCTCTGAACTCAAAAATCAGTGAAGAAAAGCTCTCGGAATCAGTTTGCTAAGAATTGGCCTTCCAGATCGGTCACGGGTCTTCTTCTGAACGGTCACGGGACCGATCAGGAGTGACTCTGTCCGATCACAGGCACCGATCAGTGACTGAAACATCCCGCGATCTCCTCCTTCCTCGATTAGCTGAGTATCAATCGAGCTCAGGAACAATCAAAATGCCTTCGAGAACCCCTCTAAAGCTTCGATTGTATTAGCTCGATGAAGACAACAACGATCAAGTGGAATCGATCAGTGGAATGGAACTCCGGCGAAACCCTCTCCTTTGCTCCTCTCAGTGACGAAATCGAACGCAAACATAACCGGAAAATCTTCTCCGATGATCTGAAAACCTTGAAAACAAACAAATGTTGATGTTGGTCGCCCGATCTCAAAAGAAACTATGAAGAACGGACGAAGAACTGGGAAGAACACTATGATCTGCGATCTGGCGACGACGCAGATCTGGGGAGGAGAAGACTGCTTTATTAGTTAGAATTGGACGGCTGTGATCTTCCTTGCTCCATCCAACGGTCGGATCTCTTCAGATCTGAACCAAACCTTCCAGATCTTGATCAAGGGTCAGGATCTGCTCCTCCTTAGCTTGGATCAATCAAATCTGCAACGGGTGGGTCAGATTGCCCTGATCATTGAATGGACGGCTTAGACTCTCTTAAACTTGATCCAACGGCCAGATGAACTCTGATTTGGCTCCAAGCTTCAGATCTTGATCCATGGACTTGATTAACTCTATCTTGAGCTTGGATTGATCAGAAGTTGACGGATGACTCAGATCTAGCCGTTTCTTGATCGGACGACCCATATTAATCCGATACTTGATCACCTTGATCCGGATCCAATTCTGGCTCAAGTTTGATCCAATCTTATCTAGGTCCATGATCATTTGAAGCCTACAAAATTAGATTCAAATTTAATACCCAAAATATCTCAAATATACAAAGATTTGAATCAAAAGCTAAAATAGAGGTAATTCATGAAACCTAATGTAAATGCAAACTTAAGCATATAAAAGTGGATCAAAACATGGATTTGAGAGCCTAAAATGATTAACAAAATGATAGTTATCAACTCCCCTACACTTACTCTTGGGCGTCTCGCACAACTAACTAGTAAAATACTCATGTATCCCCCTAGATTATTCTCAATCATAGTTAGAAGCAATTGAAAGGAAATTACCTAGGGTTGTCAATTCTCAAAAATATAAACTCAATGGACTAATATCTTATCCTTAAATCAACAACTTAGTATACTTCATCCTTCATGACTTATTGAGATGAACTAAACACACAAACCTCTCAAGGAAAATTTTAGTGGCTCTCTTCCTAAGTTCTAAGTTTTGATGAAAGTGGAGTTCACTCACACACTACCATGGTTCTTGCACTACCATAAACTTGCTTATTATCTACTCTCCACCATCATTCTTGATTTGGATTCACACTTACAAAAGCTTATTTGAACAAGTTAGGAGATATGTAATGATAAAATGAAATAGAAGTTTAATGAACTTTGATACTAAAGATTCATGATAAAGAAAGTAAAGAAATATGACATGGTAAGGAAATATGGTAAAGAAATATAGCATGATAAGGAAATATTGAAAAGTAAAGAAAGTGGTAGACTTGGACACTCAAAAATGTATCCTAATGCACTTTGCCCTTTGATGGTATCTTCTAGTGAAATCAGAGCTTAAAATGGAGTAGGAAACAGTCATTGATCTGATTGGATGAGAAATCCTCACTATGTACCCAAAGTTGATGTGTGCCAACCTGCTGATCGGTCCAGAGACCGATCAGACTCTTCTTGATCGGACTGGAGATCGGTCTGTGCTACTCCTGATCGGTCTGGAGACCGATCAGGTGATGATCAGTAGCTAAACTGCAGAATTTGAAGCCGACTTCTGCCGAGACTTCTCTTCTTTCAATCAATAACTCATTCTTAAACTTGATCACTTCTTCCAATTCAGATAACTAACTCAGCATGTGACTTACACTTCATGCTCTTTTCTTTTCTTTCTTTTCTTTTTCCTGATGTTCTGTTTTTCTGATTTTTCTTCTCTGCAGCCAAGTTTTTGTTTTTGTTTTTGTTTCCATTTCCTTCAATGATTCTAACACTTGGAAGCTCCCATTTCTTTCCATCAAAATGATAGTAATGTATCATTAATTCTTGCAATTTAGCTGCCTTTACAGCCACCCAGTTTTTGTTTTTGTTTTTGCTTCCTTTTAGCTTCTCAGTTTTTTTTTCTTTCAGCACTTTCAAATTCAATTCACACTTGAATTATACAGCTCAATTCATCTTCAACAGAAACGTTTCTGATCAAAACATATAATGAATACAGAATCATATGCTCTACTTACTCTTGCAACCAAACTTGATACAAACTCTTTCAATTGTCATCTTTGCTTGTATGTTGCCGAATGCCCACTTTATCCTCTATATTTGATCAAATACTTGATCCTCCCCACACTTAAACTTTTGTCCGTCTTGGGCAAAGTAACATCAAAGCAACCATGTCCATGGAAAATATGGTATGAACAGAAAAATAGGGGAAGGAAAATAGAATATAGAGTAGGTCAACAAGAAATATAGCTAAATTGATATGAGAATGGAAACAAAGTGATTCACCTCTATAAATGTGGTCCAATCATAGAAATATAGTTTTGAAAGAACCTAAATAAGTTCTAGAGTACAATCACATGTGTGTATCACAAAAATTAGGCTAATCCTCACTAGGTAAAAAGAATTCATCTCAAGACATCAATCTAGAGTCCATAACTAAGTAGTACTCAAGCATCCAAGAATTTTCATCCATTGGCTCAAATCCTAAGTTTTAACAACTTAATTTGCTTTCAAAGGACTCTAAAATGATATAGAGAAAATCTAGATTGATACATTTATTCCAACTCATGCATGAAACAAAATTCCAAAAGGGGTAAAATGGTATCTACAATGGCTCTTTATTCATTCTACACTACCTAAGCATTTATTATCAAGAACTCATTGTAAAAGAAAAATTACGACTAGAGAACTTAAAAGTGATATATACAATGAGATAAGAGTGAAAGAAGAAATAACTCCCCTTTATGTTGGGTAAAGAGCACGTAGCATCCATCTTGGGAGAACTATCCTCATGTGATCAATCTCATATTGCACAGATTTCTCCCTCATCAACTTATCATAAGTAAATTTCGGTGGTCGGAGACGATTAAAGCTCAAAATCCATTCTTGGGGTAAATAGTTACAAGTCAAAGTATACTCAACCCCTCCCACTACATGCTCTTTAGAAGTCTTTCCGGGAGGTTGCAGGCTATTAAGTTGGAGCATCCATTCAAGAAGCTGACGACTCCCTGCAAATCCATGAAACGAAAATACCTTCCGCACACATGCAGGGTAAGAAAGAAATGAAATACAAACAACCTCTATATAGAATGTATCAAGGAATGCATCACATCCAATAAAATCAATCTTAGGTATTTCTATGAATTTTTCACAATCAGTCTCAGCATAGGATGTATCAAAAATTGCATCACATTCAACAAAATCAACCTTATGTACCTCTATGGATTTTTCACAATTAGATTCTACATAGGATATATCAATAATTGCATCACTTCCAACAAAATCAATTTTAGGTACCTCTATGAATTTTTCACAATCAATTTCTAATGAGATGTATCAAGCAATTCATCACAGCCAACAAAATCAACCCTAGGTACCTCTATGAATTTTTTACAATCAGTTTCTACATAGGATGTATCAAGAAATTCATCACGACCAATAAAATCAATCTTAGGTTCCTCTATGAGTTTTTCACAATCAGTTTCAGTCTCTACATAAGATGTATCAAGAAATGCATCACTTTCAACAAAATCAATCTTAGGTACAATACAATCAGTCTCTACATGGAATGTTTCAATAAATGCATCACAACCAACAAAATCAACCTTAGGTACCTCTATGAATTTTCACAACAATTTGGAGAAATACTTACCTTGTCGTGCTGAAGAATACCTGAAGGTTCTACAAGAGTAGATGTATCTATGGCCTCCTCCTGGTCAGGTAAAGGCTCCACTTCAATCTTAGGTTCTGGTGGACATTCAACTAAGAGAGGTGATTCTTGGGTTCTTGCTTCCACCATGTAAGTCCCTACACTTTCATACTTATCCTCTAAATCTTCTATTGTATCAATCAATGTTGGTGGTCCCTAGGGCTCAATGCAATCCCCTACACCTGTAGAATCATTTGCAACGCATGCTTTATCAACAATATCTGCAACAACCATATTAGAAAAGTTAGGATCAACAACAACTATGTCATCACAAAATAAAAGACTAGGAGGATCCTGTAGAGCTTCAGAATCAAATTCAAGACTATCACAAGCTTTACTATCAATCTCCTCCACTGCCTCTATCACTAATGCATCTTCAGCCTCATCTGAGCTAAAACATCCTCTCTGAATATCAATTGAAACTTCATCAACAATTAAATCTGTCTCAACAGCCTCATCTACAATACCCATGCTAATGATAGAATGATCCTCTATAGGGTGCTGTGGGAAGGGTAAAAGGACTTCCGGTTCCTCTACTTGAGCTGAAAATTTTGGAAATGGATCTTGAATAGGAATTTACGGAGAAATAGTTGCTGTAGGTGCCCTGATTTTGCTGATTTCTTCTTCTTCTTCCACCAAAAGTGCAAGATCAATTGAAGAAGGACTTAGGCTTGCACTAGGGTCACTTTGAACCGGTATAGAATCAATTTCGGGGCTGTTTTGAGATGGAAAATAGTTTGCTGAAATTTTTTCAGAAAAATCAACCCTTGGAATGTTTAGACTTGAAACAACTTCCTCATTCCTCAAATTTATTTCACAATCATCCCCCGTAGGACTAAGAGTAGCTTGAGAAGGTAATTGACTTGATCCTTGGGCTTGCATTTGATTCATTCCACTAGCTATTTGTCCAATGTATCTTTCAATGTTTTGAAGCGTGGACTCATTCTTTTGTTGCCTTTGTTGTAAAATTTGTTGTTGTTGAAGAATTTGTTGCAACATCTCTTCAAGCCTTTGTTGGTGTTCATTAAACTCACTAGAGTCCTCAAAGTCTCCTTGATTGACATAGAACTCTTGTTGGTCTTGAAATGTAGCATTAAGTTGCTAGAAATTATGAATGGGCTGTGAATCTTGAAAATTCTGTTGTTGGGGCTGATAAAATGATTGATTGGATTGTTGACATTGCTAAAAAATATTGTTCTGAAATTGTTGATTTGCTTGATGAAAATGTTGGTTGAAAGGTTGAACATTTTGAAACTAAAAATCCTGCTGGAATGGTTGAAAATTCTGCTGAAAATTATGAGAGAGCTGTGAGGGTTATTGAAAATCTTGATAAACGTGCTGGTTTTGATGAAATGGTTGCTGAAGAAATGGTTGCTGAAAATTCTAAAAATTTTGCTGGAACTGCTATTCTGGCTGATTCCAAGGTTGGTTTTGCTGAAATTGTGGATTAGATTGCTGGAAACCTTGCTGGAATTGTAAATAGGGTTGCTGAAAATTCTGAAAAGGCTGCTGAAAATTCTGAAAATACTGATACTCTGCCATGGACTGCTTAATTGAGTAGGAATATTTTTCAATAGCTTTTGAAACTCTTCCTTGATTTCTCCTAGTTCTGAATGTTCTCTCTATCTCCATATCAAACTCTACAATGTCAGCAACTGCAGTCCTGGTCATAAACCAAACAAAAATGTCAGCAAATGTGTATAGACAGATAAAGCAAATAAAAATTGAATCAAAGAATATGAAAATAAACACAAGCTCAAATTAAACAAACTCAACTAGTTAATTCCCCGACAACGACGCCAAAAATTTGATGGTGCCCAATTACTAGTGTCACGAATGAGCCTCAAATTTAGATATTTATAAATTGAATACCCTTAGCTCATAAAATTAAAATGAGTAGTATAGGGGCCTCAAGTCATATTTTTCTAAGGACTAGTTGTGAATGTTTAGTTCAAGCTTGAAGGTTGTTGTCGTTAAATGTTTTGGGTTTTCTAATAAAATAGGGGTTTTTGCGATAAGAGATGAAATAACAATTTGGAACAAAATAGACTTAACTAAAGCAGAATTAAACTAGGAAATTGCTAAAACTAAACTTAACCTATTTGAAAACTAAGTAATTCAATGCAACCGATGGAATTGAAATTTAAGAACTAATTGCAGGGAACTAATTGCAGAGAATTAATTGCAAGACAATGAAAACTAGAACAAAACATTGCTTAAGAAACTTGGCTTGAAGTGTAATAGAAACAAGCTAGAACAACTTGAAGAAGTAAGTGCTTAAAACTAAAAATTATCCTAATTAAACATCAAATCAGTTTATCGTGCAAGACTTCCCTTTGCCGTCACACAAAGGTTGAGCTAGAAACCCTCTGAACTCAAAAATCAGTGAAGAAAAGCTCCCGGAATCAGTTTGCTGTGAATTGGCCTTCCTGATCGGTCACGGGTCTTCTTCTGATTGGTCATGGGACCGATCAGGAGCGACTCTGTCCGATCACAGGCACCGATCAGTGACTGAAACATCCCGCTATCTCCTCCTTCCTCGATTAGCTGAGTGTCGATCGAGCTCAGGAACAATCAAAATGCCTTCGAGAACCCCTCTAAAGCTTTGATTGTATTAGCTCGATGAAGACAACAATGATCAAGCGGAAACGATCAGTGGAATGAAACTCCGGCAAAACCCTCTCCTTTGCTCCTCTCAGTGACGAAATCGAACACAAACGTTACCGGAAAATCTTCTCCGATGATCTGAAATCCTTGAAAACAAACAGATGTTGATGTTGGCCACGCGATCTCAGAAGAAACTATGAAGAACGGACGAAGAACTGGGAAGAACACTATGATCTGCGATCTGGCGACTATGCGACGACGCAGATCTGGGGAGGAGAAGACTATTTTATTAGTTAGAATTGGACGACTGTGATCTTCCTTGCTCCATCCAACGGTCAAATCTCTTTAGATCTGAACCAAACCTTCCAGATCTTGATCAAGGGTCAGGATCTGCTCTTCCTTAGCTTGGATCAATCAAATCTGCAACGGGTGGCTCAGATTGCCCTGATCTTTGAATGGACGGCTTAGACTCTCTTAAACTTGATCCAACGGCCAGATGGACTCTGATTTGGCTCCAAACTTTAGATCTTGATCCATGGACTTGATTAACTCTATCTTGAGCTTGGATTGATCAGAAGTTGACGGATGACTCAGATCTAGCCGTTTCTTGATCGGACGACCCATATTAATCTGATGCTTGATCACCTTGATCCGGATCTAATTCTGGCTCAAGTTTGATCCAATCTGATCTAGGTCCATGATCATTTGAAGCCTACAAAATTAGATTCAAATTTAATACCCAAAATATCTCAAATATACAAAGATTTGAATCAAAAGCTAAAATAGAGGTAATTCATGAAACCTAATATAAATGCAAACTTAAGCATATAAAAGTGGATCAAAACATGAATTTGAGAGCCTAAAATTAGAGGTGTCAAAAATCAACACGATCCGACGACCCAACCCGAATCGACCCGAAAAAAATCGTGTTCGGGTTGAAAATTTTCGGGTTCGGGTCGGGTTCGGGTTGGGGGGTTCGGGTTGTAAAAATTTCGGGTTGGGTTCGGGTCGGGTCGGGTCGGGTTCGGGTTGACCCGAAATTTAATATTTTGTGGATTTTTTGGGATTAAATCAAATTTTATTTTTAAAATTAAGATATTTTTATGTATATTAATATCAATATAGTATGATCATGATGAAGTATTGAGATAAAAGTGAAGAATTATAAGGAAAATGGCGAAAAAAGACGTTTTGAATCGGTTTTTTCGGGTTATTCGGGTCGGGTCGGGTTGGTCGGGTTCGGGTTCGGGTTCGGGTTTGGGGGTTTCGGGTTGAAATCGGGTTCGGGTCGGGTTCGGGTTGGGAGTTAAAAAAAAAAATTTCCCACCCCGACCCGAACCCGACCCGACCCACCCGAATTGACACCCCTACCTAAAATGATTAACAAAATGGTAGTTATCAGGCGCCCCCAGGGTGATGGGTTCGTGCCCGACTCAGCCAACCCAACGGAAGCTTCTTCTAGTCAGCCTAGCAAAAGGCAAAAGGGCAAGGCGCCAATGACTGACTCCCCTGCGCTGCCGCCTTCTTCTCCTTCAATGCTCCCGGTGGAGTCAGCGATTTCCCCTTCAGGGGAGGCTTCCCTGTCCCGGTCGGGGGAGCTGCGGACGAGCGCCTGATGCACATGCTGCCACCCTCGCTATCTGACTTGCTTATGAGCATGACGGTGCCGAGCGGCACCGCGTCCATACGGTCGCAAGATGCTCGGCTGTATGGCACGGTAACAGACCGATTTCTGGCCGGCTTGCAAGCGGACAACTCGGGTAGCCCGAGCGTCTGAGCGGACGATTTCATGGCTACGACCACACAGGTATATGTTTACGAGTTGTTGTGTGCCTTGCACTTTCTTCGGTTAAGATGCTACTAGATCTTTTTTGCAATTTTGGGCCCAAGGCTTCAGCATGTGCATATCCATGCTGAGTCATGCCAAGGCCCGGTATCATGCCAAGCGGCGGGTGGAGGATCTTGAAGCCCGACTCCGGCATATCCAGCTGGTTTCCGATGATGCCTCTCTAAACAGCTTGAGGGCGGAATTTATTAGCCTTAAGGACTTATTGAGTCAGGCTCAGGAGGAGCTGGAGACTTCCAAAGCCCAGATTATCTCGGCTGACGTGGAGGCGGTTCAAGCGCAACACCGAGTTGCCCAGGCTACGCATGTGCAGCTTCGTGATCGGAGACGCAAGGAGCAGCTGCGAGTGGATCTTCTGAAGACCAAGGCCGAGCTCCGTTGGGCAAGTGAGGTTGTCCAACCCTTGCGAGCACAACTGGCGGCCAGGGAGCAAGAGGTTGGTTCGTTGCAGGACCAATTGCAGGCTCAAGCCAAGGAGCTGGAGATGTTGCGCGGACGTCAATCGTCCTGGGACGCAGCTCGGGCGGAGTTGGGGGAGCTGCGTGAGCGCCAGGCGGTCTGGGACACAACCCGTGCAGAACTGGAGGAGCTACGTTCCTATAAGGAGTCGGAGCCTGAGTGATGGGAAACCCATCGGCTCGAGTACCTCAATTCCAAGGCCTTTACCGATCAAGTCTCTGTGCGACTTCGAGCGGTGGTAATGCACCAAGTGCTCAGCATGGTCCGACAACTCAGACAAGGTGGGCACGTATCTGCTGACATGCCTCCCTCAGCTCTTCAACTTTGAGATATGTCAAAGGACCTGCCTGACATATTCAAACAACCCTTCAAATGAGGGTCGGGCCTCCCAGTTTCCTTCTCTTTTGGTGTATAGACGAAGAGCCCTCGATTTTGTAACACCTCTACCCTTTGAATGGAATTTTCCTTTTGTGCCCATTCTTTTTCGAGTGTAGTTGCCTTTACTTTCAAATACCAATGATCTGAGCACTAGCGGGACCGAGTCGGGCGAGAAGCTGAACGGCTGCCTTCGCTTCTACGAGCCGCACGTCCAGCCGTTGGGGTGAAAAACTTCCAAGTGTCTATGCTTTGAGCGATCACATATTTGGACCCGGCGAGTGTTCAGGTTGAACACCTGGGCCTTACGACTTTGGATTGTACATCTCTTGAGCCAGCTAACCGAGAGTTGAAAAATCATGAAAGTTCATTCACTGACGAATCGTCTAGGTACTCGAGATGAGCTTTTCCATGGACCATCTTTCGGAAAACGTTGGTCGCCATGCGGCCGCTCGAGAGCCTAGTCAAGGAACCCGCGGAAGTGTGCCCATGCGCGAAGCTTTGGCCACTTGGTCAGGTTGGGTCAGGTTCGGGAAGCGTGGGCCGCCACGCGTCCTATTGGGCCTCGAACCAAGGGCTTGGTGGAAGCGTGCCCGGTCGTAAGGGTTTGGCCACTTGGCCAGGTCGAGTCTGGGGAGCGTGGGCCGCCACGCCCCATCCGGGACTTGGACCAAGGGCTTGGTGGAAGCGTGCCCGATCGTAAGGGTTCGGCCACTTGGCCAGGTCGAGCCTGGAGAGCATGGGCCGCCACGCCTCCATCCGGGACCCGGACCAAGGGATTAGCGGGAGCTTGCCCGTGGGGATTTGGCTACTTGGTCGAGTCGAACCTGGGGAGCTTGGGCCGCCACGCATCCGACCGAGACCTGGACTAAGGGATTAGCGAGAGCTTGCCCAGGGGTCTGGGTCAAGTCAGCCCCCTTTTGTCTAAGTCTCTTGGTTGGCAGGCCGCCTGTCCCACCTGTCCTTTCTGCATAAGGACTGCATTAATTGGCAGGGACACTCGTCTCCTGCCTAGTGATTTCGCATGTGCCAAAGCGTCAGTCATCTGTTTCGGTAGCCTCGGGCAGCGAAACATCTGTTCGTCGAGAATGCCTGCATCTTATCGCGTCCCTTCGTCTCTTTACAGGTCCCATCGGAGGGTTCTGAGGAGATCTGGCCTTTCCTCGCAACCCTCTTTCCGACGGCTAGGATTGACCGTCGTTCCCTATATAGGCGCCAGCGGTTATCTTCCTTGCCGCTTTCATTCTCCCAATACTCTTCTGCTGCCGTTCTCCTCCTCTTCTTAGCCACCTCCTCTGGTGACCTTGTATCCTCTTTGGGATCCAGAATGTTGTCTGAATCCTTGAAGGCAGGGTTCGCCGAGGATGAGGTCGTGTTTGCTGCAGTGGTGGCGGCCATACTCGCTGATCCGGATAACTCGCCGTCAGCTACTCCGATATCTCCTTCTCCGGTGGTAGATCTTACTGACGCACCCTCTTTGAGTAGGGGTAAGGTGCCTGAGGTGGAGACGCCGGATTCTAAGCTTGAGGCTTCAGACGTGGATCCCTGTCCATTGGAGAACAGGTGCCATCGGGATCGGTGAAGCGACCGTTCGCCTTCCTTCGGGACCATGACTATCCTCCCGAGGAAGACCCCCTCTGCGCCTCCTTCGCCGACGATTCTTGCTCCGCCAGTATCCGCGCCCATTGTCCCGACTTCTTCCATTCAAGGGGCTATCCAACCGGTGCCCCCATCGACTCAAGCCGGTTCCTCAAGTGTGCGGACTGATATGCCTTATCCCTCTCTCCCCGAGGGAGCTACGGGCCCTGGTCCGTTGCATCTGATCTTGCCATCGCGGGTAGACCCTCGTACCACCGACGAGATTCCTGTTTCCGAGCCGCTGGGGTCTGCCCGAGTGGCCCATGTACACACCCCCTTGAGCGTCCATCTGTACCATGGTCTTCGGCGTTTGACTGTCAGGACCCCATTACCAGAGCTAATGGCGTCGTGGCGGAGGCTTGTCAGGTATGTTCTACTGATGGCTCTTTCTCGTCTGGTTCTTTCCCGGCTAACTTTTCATTTTCTTTGCAGCTAGCCAGCTCAATTTACGATATGGGTGTTTCCTTCACAGCTCAAGCTTGGTCTCTTCGTCAAGCAGAGTCCCGAAGGGAGGAGCTGGAGGCTCAACTTTACTGCGCGCAACTGCAACCGGGCGACGAGGCCTGGAACATGCTGCAAGCTAAGAATGCGGCCCTTCAAGGGTGTGCAGTTCGTGCCGAGGCACAACTTCAAGAACGCCTGGTGGAGCTGAATGTAGCTCGAGCGACGATTATCCAGATGCGGCGATAAACCGCCTACCTAGAGCATAGCGAGCGTTAGACTTGGGTTTTGGAGCTACAAGCCCATGAGGAGCTGGCCAAGGTCAAGGCGAAGCTCCAGGTGGCATGCCAGTCAGTTGTGGCACTACGCGCCGATCTGAAGGCTAAGGAGGAAGAGTTAGCCACCCGCTCAGGAGACCTCTCACGGGTGCAAAAGCACCGTGCGGCTCTGGACACAAAGCTGAAGGCGGCTCAGGAGGAGCTGGATGTTGAGGCAATCGACCCAAGAATGATTGGGAAGATCACGGTTTTGATGTGTGTGTGCCAATATGTTTAAGGTTAGGGTGTTGTGTTGTATTTGATATGTGTGATTGAGTTTGCAGGACTTGGAGAATCACACATGGAGAACATATCCGAGGGACGAGAGCCGAGGGAGGAGGACTCCAAGGGCAAGTCGGGAAGTGGACTTCAAGGGCACACGTGAAGGGTGGCATGGAGGCAAGCCAAGGGAAGGCTTGTGTGCGCATCCGAGGGACGATAGCCAGAGGAAGAAGACTTCAAGGGGTAAGCCAAGGGAGCATACCTGAAGGCACACGTGAAGGAGAGTGTTCAGAGTGAGTGTAAGTGAGTGTGGAGGCTGAGCAGTCGATTGGTCGAAAGGCAGTCGACTGTCAAAACTCACAGAAAGTTTTCAGCCTCGGACCAGTCGACTGCCCCAGGGGCAGTCGACTGGTAACCCCAAAAACTAGCTGTTGGATAGCATTTAAGGCTAAACCAGTCGACTGCCAAAGGGGCAGTCGACTAGTGCGGGCTGGACAACTTGCGAAGTTGTCCTGTTCTCTTATAAAAAGGGGACTTTTTGGCATGAGTACGGTACGGTTTCTTACTGTACCAAAGTGCTGCTAGTGTCCCGATTGATCAGATTTTCCTCTCGCTTTTCATTGCATCCTGTAAAGAGGAAGAAGACGACTTGTGTAAAGGTTTCTCCACCTTGAAGGAGGTTTTCATAGTGGAGAGTGTGCAACCGCATGGATCCTTGGATTAGTCACCTTTCGGGGTGGATACCAAGTAAAATCTTCTGAGTTAGCATTGTTCTCTTGTTTTTCATATATTTTTGTTTGTATTGTGCTAACCTCTTGTAGAGAAAATATCGAAAAAGTGCTATTCACCCCCGCTCTAACAACGCACTCGATCTAACAATTGGTATCAGAGCCGGTTCGCTTCAGGAGAACTCACCATCGACCAGAGTACAGAGAAATGGCGTTTCAAGAGGGCTATAGCACCGCAAGGCCTCCTTTCTTCGATGGAAACAACTTCGCCTACTAGAAAGGTAGAATGCAATATTACTTAATGAATGACATTGAGTATTGGATAAGTGTTGTAGATGGATTCGATGCACCCGTCGACGAAAGAGGAGAGCCACTACCAATAAGAACTTGGTCGAAGGAAGTCATGAAGAAGGCACAAGCCAACGCAAAGGCCACCACCACGCTTCAATGCGGACTTTCAAAGGAACAACTCAACAAGGTGGGGCCTTTCAAGAGCGCCAAGGAATTATAGGAGAAACTCGTCGAACTCAATGAAGGGTCCAACGAGTTATGAAGGGCAAAGAAGGATCTACTAGTTGCCAACTATAATCGCTCTCCATGAAGACCAACGAGACCGTGAGCCAATTACATGGGAGAGTCAAGGAGATCATCAACGAACTACATGTAATTGGTGAGAAAGTGGAAAACCGGGATCTCGTGAGGTATGTCTTGCAATCTTTCCCTCGGACTACATTGTGGGCATCAATGGTTGATGCCTACAAAGTATCAAGGGATCTTTCAATAGTAAAGTTAGACGATTTGTTTTGTGAATTTGAATTACATGAGCAAGCTAACCTCTCTTCTAAAGAAAAAGGTGTAGCATTTGTTGTAGAGAAGGAAAGGAAAAAGAAGAAGGAGAAGAAGAAGGTCGTATATTCATCATCATCCGACTCGGAGGAGTCAAGCACTTCTATGGATAGCGACCAAGAGGCATTCATGGTAAGGAAAATGCGTAGAGCGTTTAAAAGTTTTTCTAACAAGTCTTATGCTAGGAAAGGTTCAAAGAGTAAGAGCAAAGGGAAGGAGATAATTTGCTACAACTATCACCAAGAGGGACACATGAAGAATGAGTGCCCCCAACTAAAGAGAAAAGAAGAAAAGGAGGAAAAGAAAAGAGGTGACAAGAAGAGATCAAAAGGAAAAGAGAAGAGTGCCACCAACCTCTACTTGGGATGATCCATCATCCTCGGAGGAGGAAGAGGAGCATGTGTCCCACATTGCACTTATGGGAGTGGACCATTTGGAGTCATCCGATGATGAGAGAAGCTCAAGCAGTGAAGATGAAAGTGGCTCATCATCATCATCATCATCCGAATCCGAGGCGTCGGTAAGTGAGGTATATAGTCTACCCCCTTCTACTCTTGTCAAGATCATTTCTAGTACAAATATAGATTTGGCTAAAGCTAGGAGAAAAATTAAGGACTTAAAGGATGAAGTTGTCGTGCTTAAAGTAGAATCTACAAAACTTAAGGAAGATTTGCATGTTTTTTCTACTATGTCAAATGATACATGTTTTGAAAATGAAAATAAGGAGCTAAGGAAAAAGGTAGAAGACTTAACCAAGGCACTTAGAAAGTTTCAAGTTGGCTCTAGCAACCTTGACATGATAATAAATAGCCAATGAGCCGTTTATAACAAGACCGGGTTAGGTTATAGGCCAAAGACCAAGGAAGTTGCCTTTGTTTCACTTATGGATAGAAAGGGTGCCTCTAGGAGACAAGGGGTTAAGGGAAAGAAGGCTTGGGTACCAAAGAAGTATTTAATTGATTCTTGTGGAACTAAGATTTGGGTACCAAAAGCATGTGTTTTCCATGTTGTATAGGTGAAGGTGAAGGAGGTCTCAAACATGTGGATAGTAGATAGTGGGTGCTCAAGACATATGACCGGAGATGTGAGCAAGTTCACCACTATTAGCTACGTAAGAGAAGGGACTGTTTCCTTTGGAAATAGTAGGAAACTCAAAATAATTGGTAGGGGCACCATTGAGATATCTCCTACAATCTCTATCCACAAAGTGCTTTTGATTAAAGATATGAAATTTAATTTACTTAGTGTAACTCAATTGTATGATGCGGGCTATAGGGTTGAGTTTCATTCTAGAAAATGTCTAATTAAACAAAATGGGTCCGAAAATGTCATGCTAGAAGGGTATAGAGAGGCTAATCTTTACTATCTTAATCTTGCTTATGCTTCTAACATTTTGCCTAAGTGTCTCATGTCTAAAGAAGAAGAAGACTGATTGTGGTACCAAAGACTTGGGCACATCAACATGAGGAGCATTGCAAGAGTGGCAAAGGAGGAGTTGGTGAAGGGGCTACCTATGATCAAGTATGAGAAGACCAAGATGTGTGATGCATGTCAAGAGGGTAAGCAATCAAAATCATCATACAAAGGTAAAACCTTAACTAGCACTACTTTACCTTTAGAGCTATTACATATTAATCTCTTTGATTGCCATAGTACTCTCTCACCAGTAGGGAGTAAATATTGTTTGGTAATAGTAGATGATTTTTCTAGATTTACTTGGGTATTTTTCATGAAACATAAGGATGAGACCCTAGAAATTTTCACAGGCTTTAGTAAGAGGGTTGAAAATGAGAAACATCTCAAAATCAACCGCATTAGGAGTGACCATGGTGGAGAGTTTCAAAACTCAAACTTCTCACAATTTTATGTAGAAAATGGGTATAAGCATGAATTTTCATGCCCAAGGACTCCTCAACAAAATGGTGTAGTAGAAAGGAGAAATAGGGCACTACAGGAGGCCGCTAGGACTATGCTTAATGCATATTCTCTTCCTAGCTATTTTTGGGCCGAAGCGGTAAATACCGCTTGTTACATTCAAAACCGGATTTTAGTACATAGGTTCTTAGGTAAAACCCCATTTGAGTTGTGGAATAGGAGAATTCCACAAGTTTATTACTTTAGGGTCTTTGGATGTAAGGTCTATATTCTAAACACCAAGGATGACCTAAGGAAGTTTGAATCTAAAGCCGATGCGGGAATTTTAGTTGGATATTCATCCACTAGTAGAGGTTATAGAGTCTATAACAAAAAGACCAAGGTAATTGAGGAATCATCAAATGTTGATTTTGATGAATCTACCAACACCTACCCTAAGAAAGCATCAATTGATAAGGACATGGAAGAAATCTAACCCCTTGCCCAAGGAATCCAAGACTTACATTTGGAGGGCAACGATCAAGGGGGAGGGAGAAGTACCCTAGAGGATGAGGATCATGTAGTCAATGAACCTATAACCTCTAGGCCCTTAAGGCATCACCAAGATCACCCCATTGACCAAATAATGGGTGATGTCACTCAAGGGGTAAGGACTAGGTCCTACTTTAGGGAACAAAGTAGTCAAATTACCTTGATTTCTCAATTAGAACCTAAATCTATTGATGAGGCATTAGGTGATGTGGATTGGGTTTTAGCGATGCAAGAAGAATTAAATCAATTTGAAAGAAGTGAAGTTTGGGAGTTGATTCCTAGGCCTAATGATTGCACCATTGTCACCACTAGATGGTGTTAGGATCGATCTGGACGCTAGAAGGGGGTGAATAGCGATTTCGAACTCTTTCTTCAACTTGCGTTGTTAGTAGCACAGCGGAATATACAATAAACAACAAAAACAACGCTAACAACCTGATTTAGTTGGTATCCACCCCGGTCGGGTGACTAATCCAACAATCCTTCGGCGGATCACTCCCCGGATAACCTCCGGCTAGAACCGTGTCGCTCCTTGTGGGTGGAGAAACCTCTCCACAATCCTTTGCAAGCTACTGAGCACACAAGACTACTAACTTGCCCTATCCAAGCAAGTTTCGTCAAGAAACTCAACCACCACGACGTCCTCTTTAAATAGGACTCGGGGCTGATTTCTCGCTACCAGTCGGCAGTCGACTGGTGCCAACCAAATTCGACCGTTGACACTCCCAACGTTCGAATTTGCCAGCTCACCAGCCACCTACCAGGCTGAAACCTTTCTGTGAATTCCATCAGTCGACTGCCCCCAGGCCAGTCGACTGGTCTACTCACCCACCTAAGGTTACCCTTCCTGAGTACATTCCACTCCGCACTCAAACCCTAGGATTTCCTGAGTACAATCACACAGCACTCGTACCCTCACGACTCGACTGACTCCTCTTCAGCAGCCTCGACTATTGCCTTCGCGCCCTCTTCATCTTCGGCTCCCGTCCCTCGGATGCACGCAAGCCTCCAGCTTGCCTCCATGCCATCCTTCACGCATGCCTCGAAGTCCGTGCCCATCAACTCATCGTCCCTGCTGTCCAAAGTCCCTCGGATGCGCACGCAAGCCTCCAGCTTGCCTCCATGCCATCCTTCACCGTACCGAGGCCGTCCAGTCAAGTCCATATGCGTAACCTGTACAACCTGCACACTCAACATACGCATATCAAATACAAGGGTAAACCTAACTTAAACCCTTTGCCCAAACATCAAAACCCATGGTCACTCCGGACTATCTTAGGGTCGATTGCTCCAACAATCTCCTCCTTTTTGATGTTTGGCAATCCGTTTAAGTTAGGAAAGCAAGATAGTAGTAAATAGAAAAAACAATGCTAAATGAATGCATATGCAATGCATAACTGGATCCTATCCCAAGGCATCCCACACCTAACCCTCCAAGTTAGGAATTTTCCAACACCTAGCCCTCCGAGCTAGGACTTTTACCACCTAACCCTCCAAGTTAGGACTTTTCCCACCTAACCCTCCAAGTTAGGATTTTCTACCAAACCCGACTTTTTAAAGCTTCTCCAAAGCTCCCCCCCTCCATTGGACTTACAAAGGTTTTTTAAGAACCTCTCCAAGGTTCCCCTTACGCCAAGAATGGAGCAACCATGCTCCCCCTTAATCTCAACTCCCCCTAAACCTAGGGTTTCTTACAAAGGAGTGTTTGGTTTCCCAACTTAACTTAAACCTAACACTTCTCCCCCTCTGCCTAACATCAAAAAGAACCCAACAATATCCCAATTATCGGTTCTTTTAATCCCCAATGACCATAAACAATGTGTACTAGCCCCCCATACACTTGTTTTGCATCATTTGGACCCCAAACCAGCTGATGATACAAAAATCAGCCTTGACCAGTCGACTGCCAAAATGGCAATCGACTGATACTCTGAAAGTTTGAAATTTCAGCATTTCTGACGAAATTCAGAAATGCGCCAAAAATTCCACAAATCTCCAAAAATTCCCAAATTTTGTAGAGAGGTTTGTGGTACCCATATCTACTTGGGAAAAATACATTCCAAAATGTATCTATCACCATTCCTAAGTTTGACACAAAACCCAAAACTAGCTAAAAAGTTCAATAGAACCTTGACCTAAAGTCCTAGTTTTGGTTTCCTCTTGATGTCTCTGCCCATGCCAACCCACAATACATCCCTAGCATTGATTTACATGGCATTTATACATCAAAAACCAATTTTCATGCAATATGACCCCAATGTCATATTTCCATGCATGAAACTCAAAAACATCGTGTCAAAACCCAAGAATTGAGACTCAAGTCCGTCTCCAATTCTTTTGGCACACTCCATGGTCCATCTAGACCTCTAGGAGCAACTCTCCCAAGGTCCATTCACCATATATCCCAAAGGCTTCTAGAACTCCCCCTTGAGCTCTTAGCCCTAGCCACCTCCCTAGGTGACTCAACCATCACTAGGCCACACCGGTGTGCCACCGGTGACTCTTGGCCTACAAAGTTGACCTTTTTAATCTTGGACACCTTGTCCTTGGTTAGGTCACTCTTTTTACCCTTGGATGGCATCCCCTTGCCATCCTTGGACCTTCCCTCCTTACTAAGATTGTATGCTTTCCCAGCATACTTCTTTCCATTGCCCTTGGAGGTCTTAGATCGGTACCCCAATCCCGATCTATCATAGTTGGGTTTTATACTACCCAACACCATGTCTAAGCCCTTAGATCCAATCGTGAATCTTTCTAGGGCTTTTTCTAATATATCAAGCCTTGCCCTCAAGGCTTGATTTTCCCTCTCTAGACCTTTAACCTTGTAGTCCATATGCCCACTTTGGATATTCCTAGAACTACCCATTTTCTTAGGCATTTGTTTCCCTTCCTTGAGGTTAATGCCTTTAGCCTTGGATACACAGGTCTTAGATTTACCATGATGCATGCTTTTCTTAAGATATGTGTCTACCTTGTTATCCTTATTCCTATCATGATATTTAAAACCATGGTTATGCACAAAAAGACAATTTTCATGAAATCTAGCATTCATGGATGAATGATTTGCATTATTTCTAATATTCATGGATGGGTAATTGGCATGATTCTTAGCATTCATGGAGGAACTTAAATATGAATGGCAATTTAATCTAGGGTCAGGAATTACCTCCCATACCCTTGTAGTCCCTCCTTGATGTGAGCTTCTTTTCTTCTTTCTTTCTTCTTTCTCCCATCTCCTTAGATGCTCCATTTTCTTTGTTTCACATTTCTTTGGGCACTTGGTGTGGTAGTGCCCTAGCTCACCACATGTGAAGCATCTAATCTTCATTTTTCTCTCTTGGGCTCCTCCATTCCTACAATTCATGTTAGATTTTAATCGAATGGATCCGGGTTTAGAGAGTACCTCCTTTTTACCTTTTGTGCACTTATCCTTGTAGTGCCCCTTTTCATTACACCCAAAGCATGTAATGTGGTCTTTGTTCCTTGCTTTGGTGGAGGTTGAGACTTCTTCAACTTTTGATGATGTGGAGGCCTCCTCTTGATCCGGCATGGAAGTGGATCTCTCCTCCCCCTCAATCCTTGAGGTGGAGACCTCTTCCTCTTCTTCTCTTGAGGAGGTTGACGATTCTTCACTTTCTTCTTCCTCTTCTTGAATCACGGGGCTTTTCTCCTTAGGCTCTTGAATTTTTGTAGGAGTCTCATGATACTCTTTCACCTTGCTCCATAATTCACATGCACTTTGATATGACCCTACACAACTCAAGATGTCGTTAGGTAATATATCAACCAAAATATTTGTTACCTTCTCATTGGACCGGAATTGTTCTTGTTGCTCTTTGTCCCAATATCTAGGACGAAGCTTCTTCCCGTGCTTGTCCTTTGGAACTTCGAAGGGTTCTTCAAGCGCAATTCGGCATGCCCAATCCATTCCGAACCACGTCTCGATCCTCGCCTTCCAGTATGCAAAATCTTCATTGTCGTAGGCCGGTGGTGTGTAGATCTTGTCCCCAAGTGGACCTTCACCTTCCATTTCCTCTAGCGTATGCTCCCTCGGTGGTTAGTCCGATCAAGAGCAGTCCTCGCTCTGATACCAATCGTTAGGATCGATCTGGACGCTAGAAGGGTGTGAATAGCGATTTCGAACTCTTTCTTCAACTTGCGTTGTTAGTAGCACAGCGGAATATACAATAAACAACAAAAATAATGCTAACAACCTGATTTAGTTGGTATCCACCCCGGTCGGGTGACTAATCCAACAATCCTTCGGCGGATCACTCCCCGGATAACCTCCGGCTAGAACCGTGTCGCTCCTTGTGGGTGGAGAAACCTCTCCACAATCCTTTGCAAGCTACTGAGCACACAAGACTACTAACTTGCCCTATCCAAGCTAGTTTCGTCAAGAAACTCAACCACCACGACGTCCTCTTTAAATAGGACTCGGGGCTGATTTCTCGCTACCACTCGACTGCCCCAAGGGCAGTCGACTGGTGCCAGCCAAATTCGACCGTTGACACTCCCAACGTTCGAATTTGCCAGCTCACCAGCCACCTACCAGTCGACTGCCCCCAGGGCAGTCGACTGGTCCCAGGCTGAAACCTTTCTGTGAGTTCCATCAGTCGACTGCCCCCAGGCCAGTCGACTGGTCTACTCACCCACCTAAGGTCACCCTTCCTGAGTACATTCCACTTCGCACTCAAACCCTAGGATTTCCCGAGTACAATCACACAGCACTCGTACCCTCACGACTCGACTGACTCCTCTTCAGCAGCCTCGACTGTTGCCTTCGCGCCCTCTTCATCTTCGGCTCCCGTCCCTCGGATGCACGCAAGCCTCCAGCTTGCCTCCATGCCATCATTCACGCATGCCTCGAAGTCCGCGCCCATCAACTCATCGTCCCTGCTGTCCAAAGTCCCTCGGATGCGCACGCAAGCCTCCAGCTTGCCTCCATGCCATCCTTCACCGTACCGAGGCCATCCAGTCAAGTCCATATGCGTAACCTGTACAACTTGCACACTCAACATACGCATATCAAATACAAGGGTAAACCTAACTTAAACCCTTTGCCCAAACATCAAAACTCATGGTCACTCCGGACCATCTTAGGGTCGATTGCTCCAACAGATGGGTCTTTAGGAACAAGCTAGATGATCAAGGCAAAATTACTAGGAATAAGGCTAGATTGCTAGCTAGGGGGTTCAATCAAGTCGAGGGACTAGACTATGATGAGACATATGCCCCCGTAGCTAGATTAGAGTCCATTAGAATTCTACTAGCCTATGCCGCTCACATGGGTTTCACACTTCATCAAATGGATGTGAAGTCAGCATTCCTTCATGGGGTCATTAAGGAAGAGGTCTTTGTAGAACAACCCCTCGAGTTTGAAGACCCAAATTACCCTAGACATGTGTACAAATTGAGAAAAGCCTTGTATGGATTGAAACAAGCTCCTCGGGCTTGGTATGAAAGACTTTCTTCATTTTTAGTGTCTAAGGGTTTTAGGAGAGGAACAATTGACCCAACTTTGTTCCTAAAATCCAAGGATAAGGACATATTTGTTGCCCAAGTGTATGTAGATGATATTATCTTTGGGTCAACAAATAGTGATTTTCTACATGAGTTCATCAAGTGTATGGAAGATGAATTTGAGATGAGTCTTGTAGGAGAGTTAACCTTCTTTTTGGGACTTCAAGTTAAACAAACAAATGAAGGGACACATGTATTTCAAACTAAGTATGCTAGGGAAACGCTAAAGAAATTTGGCCTAGAAAATGCTAAGGTAGTATCTACCCCTATAGGAACAAATGTGAAAATGGATAGTGATATTGAAGGGAAAATGGTAGACTCAAAACAATATAGGAGCATGATTCGTAGTTTATTGTATCTAACCGCTAGTAGACCCGATATACTATTTGCGGTAGGTATGTGTTCAAGGCACCAATCATGTGCCAAAGAGTCTCATTTGGTGGTAGTAAAGAGGATCCTAAGGTATGTTAAAGGTGCTCTCAATGTCGGGCTTTGATATCCTAGAACCCCAAATGTTGATCTTATTGGATACATTGACTCGGACTATGCGGGGTGTAAACTAGATAGGAAGAGTACTAGTGGAGGATGTCAATTCCTTGGGTCTTCTTTAGTTAGTTGGAGTAGTAGGAAACAACCATGTGTTGCCCTATCAACAACGGAGGCTGAATATATGGCAATGGGTGGTTGTGTGTCCCAACTACTTTGGATCATGCACACTTTAGAAGATTATGAGTTACATTATTCCAAGGTCAAAGTCTTGTGTGATAATGTAAGTACAATTAATTTGACTAAGAATCCAGTTCACCATTCTAGAACAAAACACATTGAAGTGAAGCATCACTTCATTAGGGACCATGTGGCAAGGGGAGGCATAGAATTATACTATGTTGAGTCAAAGTCAAACCTTGCCGACAATTTTACCAAGCCTCTTCCCGAATCGGAGTTCACATCCTTAAGAAGGGGCCTTGGTATGTGTTTTGTAGAAGTCTAGGATGAACCTTGGGGTAATAGATTAAGAAGGTGGTGCTTGATCCATTAGGATGATACAATTGGTTCACTTATACTTGTGGCATAGTGTTGAATCATTAAATGTATCAAAATTATTGAAAATAGACCAACCATGGGGAAAGCAAGTGTTTAATTAAAAGACATCTTGCCCAAAGATAATGGTTGGACATTTTAAACATTTGAAAACCATTTTATGTCTTATATGTTTTGCCTTAAGCTTAGAAGATATATGATTGCAAAATTAGGTTGAAAGATTGATATAAACTTGGTGGTTTTCAAGAATTTTAAACTTTAATCAAAAGTCAAGCATGTTTGAAATTTTTCATGAACTGATATTTTTCCTTGATAGAGTATATTATATCAAACATGCCTGTAAACTTTTACAAATTTTGGAATTTTTTGGAATTATTTGGAGGTTTCTGAAATTCAGCTCAGAAGCTGAAACTTCAGACTGACAGAGTATCAGTCGATTGCCCCAAGGGGCAGTTGACTGGCACGCCTGATTTAAGATTCTGATTTTTTTAGAAATGCAAACTTCTCTCATTTGATTACATGGATTAGTATTTGTTGTGGACAATCATTTTGATGGTGTCAAAGGGGGAGAATGAGTGGTTTAAGTTAGATTTTTAGCTTAAATTTTTGACTTAATCTTGAATTATGATGAAAAATTAAAAATGGATGAAGGCATAGGTTAAGGGGGAGGTTACCTCTTAGATTTTGCTATGTCTTGTACTTTTAATTGCTGTTGCTTGTTGTTAAGTTAGGTTTGCAACTTAACTTTTGGTTTATGAAAAGAATTGAAAATGGGAGAAGACATGGGTTAAGGGGGAGGTTCCTCTAAGGTTTTACTATGTCTTGTTTTTCAATTGCTATTGTTATTTACTGTTGTTGACTGGTATTTTCTCCCTAACTTAAACAATTTGCCACACATCAAAAAGGGGGAGATTGTTGAGGCAATCGACCCAAGAATGATCGGGAAGATCATAATTTTGATGTGTGTGTGCCAATATGTTTAAGGTTAGGGTGTTGTGTTGTATTTGATATGTGTGATTGACTTTGCAGGACATGGAGAATCACACATGGAGAACATATCCGAGGGACGAGAGCCGAGAGAGGAGGACTCCAAGGGCAAGCTGGGAAGTGGACTTCAAGGGCACACATGAAGGGTGGCATGGAGGCAAGCCAAGGGAAGGCTTGTGTGCGCATCCGAGGGACGATAGCCAGAGGAAGAAGACTTCAAGGGGCAAGCCAAGGGAGCATACCTGAAGGCACACGTGAAGGAGAGTGTTCGGAGTGAGTGTAGAGGCTGGGCAGTCGATTGCCAAAACTCATAGAAAATTTTCAGCCTTGGACTAGTCGACTGCCCCAGGGGCAGTCGACTGGTAACCCCAAAAATTAGCCGTTGGCTAGCATTTAAGGCTAGACCATTCGACTGCCAAAGGGGCAATCGACTGGTGCAGGCTGGACAGCTTCCGAAGTTGTCCTGTTCTCTTATAAAAAGGGGACTTTTTGGCATGAGTACGGTACGGTTTCTTACTGTACCAAAGTGCTGCTAGTGCCCCGATTGATCAGATCCCTCTCGCTTTCATGCATCCTATAAAAAAAGACGACTTGTAAAGGTCCACCTGAAGAGGTCATAGTGGAGAGTGGCAACCGTGGCTAGATAGTCCCTCGGATGGATACCAAGTATCTTCTGTTAGCATTTTCTTGTTTTTCTATTTTTTTTGTTGTCTATCCTCTTGTAGAACAAATCGATGATATTCACCCCATGATCAACCTTCCCGCCTCAGTGCTGTGCTTGAGCGTGGAGGGCTCGTAGGCAATCTGAATGGGGGAATGCTCATCTGACCCTTTTTGGAGGGCGAGTGCGCGCAACATCCGAGCTCCATGGTTGCCAAAATCAACCGCTCGGAAGAGGACGCGAGTGGGTGTTTAAGCCTCTGCGAGTGGCTAGGTAAAACACTTAAGCATGATACCTTCCTAATGTCCACTACTCGAGCACATGTGACTGAGATCTCAAGGATCGTGGTGTTCTAGCGAACCGTCCTAGAGTCATCTTGAGTGCGCTTGATTGAGACGTTTGGACACAGTGGTCAGGAAGACTTAGTGGCTCACACCATATAGGCAGGCGAGAGGTGAGGTGTTTGGTCAGACAACGCTCGGGGCCTGAAGGCCGAGCCAGGTGGTAGGCGGGAGCTGGGCCCGGTCACGATCTACTAGCGGGCCAAAGGTTAGTAGGACCGGTCGGCTAGTACTCAGGGGGCGTGGACCACCGCGCGCCCGGCCGAGAGCCAGTCCGGGGGGGGGGGGGTGAGCGTAGGCCCTTGCATAGGTTGCGCGAGGTGAGGGTATGGCCTCTCGATTGGGGACATCTCAGGGAGCGTAGGTTGCCATGCGTCCGGTTGAGAGCCGATCCGAGGGTAAAGCTAGCACGAAGCGAGAATATGGCCTCTCGGTCGGGGGACCTCTCAGGGAGCGTGGGCCGCCACGCGTCCGGCTAAGAGCCGATCCGAGGGTAAGGCTCGCACGGAGCGAGAATATGGCCTCTCACAGGGAACCTCAAGGAGCGTGGGTCGCCGCACATCCGGATGAGAGCCGATCCAAGGGTAAAGCTCCACGGAGCGAGAATATAGCTCTCGGTCGGGGGACCTCTCAGGGAGCGTGGGCCGCCACGCGTCCGGCTGAGAGCCGATCTGAGGGTAAAGATCTCACGGAGCGAGAATATGGCCTCTCGGTCGGGGGACCTCTCAGGGAGCGTGGGTCGCCACGCGTCTGGCTGAGAGCTGATCCGAGGGTAAAGCTCCAAGGGTAAGGCTCGCACGGAGCGAGAATATGGCCTCTCGGTCGGGGGACCTCTCAGGGAGCGTGGGCCGCCACGCGTCCGACTGAGAGCCGATCCGAGGCTTCCCGGTCGGGTACATCTCAGGGGGCGTGGGTCGCCACGCGTCTAGCTGAGAGCCGGATCCAAGGCTTCCCGGTCTGGGACATCTCAGGGGGCGTGGGTCGCCACGCGTCCAGCTGAGAGCCGATCCGAGGCTTCCCGGTCGGGGACATCTCAAGGAGCGTGGGTCGCCACACGTCCAACTTAGAGCCGATCCGAGGTCGGGGACATCTTAGGGAGCGTGGGTCGCCGCGTCCAACTGAGAGCCGATCCGAGGATTCCCGGTCGGGGACATCTCAGGGAGCGTGGTCGCCACGCGTCCAGCTGAGAGCCGATCCGAGGCTTCCCGGTCAGGGACATCTTAGGGAGAGTGGGTCGCCACGCGTCCAGCTGAGAGCCGATCCGAGGTCGAGGACATCTCAGGGAGCGTGGGTCGCCACGCGTCCAGCTGAGAGACGATCCGAGGCTTCCCGGTCAGGGACATCTCAGGGAGCGTAGGTTGCCACGGGTCCAGCTGAGAGCCGATCCGAGGCTTCCCGATCGGGGACATCTCAGGGAGCGTGGGTCGCCACGCGCCCAGCTGAGAGCCGATCCGAGGCTTCCCGGTCGGGGACATCTCAGGGAACGTGGGTCGCCACGTGTCTAGCTGAGAGCGGATCCGAGGCTTCCGGCGGGGACATCTCAGGGAGCGTGGGTCGCCACGTGTCCAGCTGAGAGCCGATCCGAGGCTTCCCGGTCGGGGACATCTCAGGGAGCGTGGGTCGCCACGCGTCCAACTGAGTGTCGATTCGAGGCTTCCCGGTCGGGGGCATCTCAGGGAGCGTGGGTCGCCACGCGTCCATCTGAGAGCGATCTGAGGCTTCCCGATCGGGGATATCTCAGGGAGTGTGGGTCGCCACGCATCCAGCTGAGAGCCGATCCGAGGCTTCCCGATCGGGGACATCTCAGGCAGCGTGGGTCGCCACACGTCCAGCTGAGTGCCGATCCGAGGGTCATGGGAGCTGGCCCACTCATAGCTCACGCGGGGCATGGATCGAGATGTTAGCTGATTTTCGAGAAGGTGGCCTTCCACTAGCTGCGTGGGGGTTGCGGAAATGCGTCTTTTTCACCTTCTTGGGGGGATGAGAGCCCTCTCGGGCTGACTTGCTTGAAACCATACCCTCCTCTCTTGACAGCATTCCGCCATTTAGCCTGCTACTCGTCCCTTCATTCGGGCTCACCAGGTGACCTGGACGGGAGTAAATCACGAGCGGTCGTCGGGCTAATAGCGCGTGAGAACCTCCATGAGGCTCCCCGATCTTGGGTAACTGAGAGGAGCACGTACTCCTCAGGAGTGTCGGTCATCATGACCCGGTAGGGATCTTCCATCTTCACCTCCGATCAGGCTGCTGGGTGTCCCTCCTTCTAGCGCCAAATTTGATCCTGTCGCGAAGCAAGGTGGTGATCCCAAGGGCCAGATGGTCTCCCATGCGGTACAAGCGGCCAAGGTGGTGTCGCCCGGGCTCCTAGCTGGCCCCCGCCTGCAAAACAGTGACCGTTAGCAAACCCACCGGGGGTTTTCCCCGGTCAGACACTCCGACGGTCAAGTCAGTATCTGCAGGAAATATAGTGGAGCTGAAACAAAATGTAGTAGTGGATGAGAGAGCTCGCGTGTGCATACCTGCGGGAGGTGAAGTGAAGGGTTTATATAGCCGGGGGGGGGGCTGACAACCCTTGTCCGTGATTGACAAGACAAGGGTGTGGTACCTGTCAGCCCGTATGACAACACTAGGGAGCGGCGCGGCAGGGTGCGGGGTGCTCAAGAATACGAAAGTACTGAATTTGTGGACTGACTGCGAGATGTGTCAGAGATAAGTAAGGTGTGCAATACCCCGACAGCAAGGTCGTATCCTGGATGTAATGATATAGGGGGCATAGGGGCGAGATAGTCCGTACCCTGAGCGCCGACCGGCGGACTCGAGTGTCGAGGATCGGGTCGGGTAATGGCAAGGAGCATGGGCAGCCATGCGTCCGACTGGGAGTGTTGAGGCGCAGAATACGCCCTGAGTCGGGAGTTGACTGAGATATGCCTGGCTGACTCTGTTGGGTGTCCGATTCATGTGGTGCGACGGGAGCGTGGGCCGCCACACGTCCGACGGGAGCGCACGACCTATGTCTAGGTCGGGAAACGGGTCGAGGTGACTGCCAAGGAGAGGCTAGGGGTCGGCTCGACCGACCCTGCTCGTTGCTGGCTGAATAGTGCCCCGGGGGGCTTCCGGGCTCGAGGACCCCCCGGGCGATGTCTTTGCTGATCCATCTGCTGGACCTCCGTGGCACCATGCTGGCTGGCTGAGTGGGTCGGCTTACCCGTAGGCAAGGCCGGGATCATGTAATATTGATAAAATAAAAAAAAAATCATTTAAATGTTAAGATTTTGAGCTAAAGAGGGGTGAATAGTTTTGATCACTTCTCATCTTGATCTGGTTTTCATCATTTGAATGCACAACAAAATTTTGAATTAATACCGACACTACATGCACAACTTCAAATTTTAGTTAGTATTTACCTCTTAGGTGACTAATTCAAAGTCTATTCCTAGTGATCTCCCTCCACTATGAATTTCTCCTTTTCGGAGACGTTTCGGAAGGGAGGAAGTTTTTTACAATATGTTCTTATAAGAACATAATGAGAAAATGAATACAAAGATAAATGAAATTGAAAATAACTTTACAATGAGAAATTTTCTTTGGATATTTTTTTATTGCTTGGAAATGTCTCTTGTTGATTTGGAAAAGCACTAACACTTTACCTCAAAATTTCCAAGAACCAACACTTTCAAATCTTCATGAAATCTCTTTTATAAGGTTGTATTTGAGTTTATTTTTGCCTACTAATCAATTAGTAAACTTCATTAATTGATTATCACGTTGGATCAGATCATTTAAACTTACTAAATGACTATTTTTCACCTTACCAATCGATTAATGAGACTCACCAATCGATTGATTACTTCCTGTCGATTTGTCAATCAATTCCGCATTATTATGTTCGCTACTATAGTGCCAACAATCGATTGCGCAATCGGTTGGACGCGGTAGTAATAATCCTAAACCAAGTTACTATAGCAACCACTAAGGTTATTGTAGCAACCTTTAAAATTATTGCCATAACACAAATTTTCAGGGTTTAAGATTTGCAATGAACCCTAGCTATAGCAAAAATCTTAGTTACTGTAGCAAATCCTACAAACATCTTAAAATCTTAATTTTGGGGTTTAGAGTTCATTGGCATATCTGTCACGCCCCGTGGAGTCTCTCATCCGATATAGACGGAACTGGCGCTTCCTCGACCCGGCGGACAATTTGAAAACCCTAGCCTCTACAACTCTCTCAGCCGCTCGTACCGCAGCCTATAGGGCTGGAACTAGTGTCTGAATAATAAGAAACTGAAAATATAGACAAAAGCTGCGTACCGGTACGACTTACGACAAAGCACAATGCATAAAGGCCTCCATGGCTCATAAAATACAACTATACCGCCGTATAGAGTGACAAAACCCAACAAAAAAACAACAGCAGAAATGTACGGTATAACAATGTAGAAAGAAGGTACCAACATGTACCACCCACAAAATAGAAGAAAATATCGAAATCGTATCGACGAGTACACGAACTGGGACAGGCTGCCGGGCACACTCCAGTCAGTCATCCTGAAATAAAAACAAGGAGCTAATGGGATGAGTCACAAAACTCAGCGAATATCTCATCATATATGCAGGATAGTCTAAGCTAGCAGCAGTGTAACAGACTATCGAAATAACCCATGTACAGGCAGAGATAAATACAACTGAAAGAGGAAATAGAAAGTACCATACCAATGTAGCAGAGCCGCCAAAACCCGACATAAAGTGTTGGATCGAGAGAAACGATAGAGGCGGGGGGGTGAATATCGTTAAACGCTTTTTGGATGAAAACTAGAGCAAGTACGCAGCGGAGAAAAAAAAACAATCGCGAACACAGGTAGTTTTACTTGGTTCGGAGCCTAGGTCGACTCCTACTTCAAGGCCCATGGTCGTTGACCGTTTATTGGGGGTAATTCTATATGTGCGCAATAATTCTTACAATGAGATTACAGTAGTAGTATAACAGAAATGAAATGACAGTTCTTTGTTACCGACATCCGGTATGGGATGTTTCTCGGAGCAAAGGGACGTCGTCGGCGCTTGTGTGTCGAGTTGGGAGGTTTCTGGAGCAAAGCGCAGGAGCAGAAGAACGTAACAGCGTTGGAAGTAGTGTTGTTTGAAGGCTTGGGGTCGAGGGCCCTTTTATAGGCCCTAGGGGCGCCCGGAACGTCGGGGGCGCCCCCCCACGTGTCGGCCAATCCGACTTTCACTCGGTCAGCTTTTGATCCCTTCAAACTCGGGATCAGATATTGACGTGGGCGCCCGGGACGCTGGGGTCGCCCGCATTGACCGGGTCAAATCTTACCCCTTGGCTTCGCTGGCTTATGGTTCGTAGGCTTGCACTGGGGGCGCACGGGACGCTGGGGGCGCCCGGGAGCATAGGGGGCACCCGGGAGCACGGGGGCGCCCCGCCCATAAGCTGCAGAAGCTCACTTTGCTTTGCTTTGTTTTGTGTTCACCTTGGGGGCGCCCGGGACACTCCGGGCGCCCTGGTCAGCTGCTGCCATACTCCTTTGAGGCTCTCTGAGCTGCAGTCACTCGTTCCTTCGGTCCTGCATCCAGGGTTAGTCCAAAACAACATAAAGCAGTAATATGTTAGTTTATACAGCCTTAGCTGTCTTGGTTCTGACTTTGGGCCTCCCAAATGGAGCCCTAGGTCGAACCGACGCCTACTGTTCCCTCGACGGGGAATACGTCCTCACTTACTCCTCTCGGGAGAATTTACCTGATGCCAACCGGCTCCTCCGGTTGGACTTTTGCCTAGCGGTCCTTCGCCAGGTCTTGGATACCAAGCTGTCCCTCACCTGGTGCCTAGCATTCCTTCGCCAGGTCTTCAGTCCCAAGCTGTACTTCGCCTGGTCCCTAGCAGTCCTTCGCTAGGGCTTCAGTACCCTGGCATTCCTTCGCCAGTACCTAGCAGTCCTTCGCTAGGACTTTTTACCCTGGCATTCCTTCGCTAGTGCCTAGCAGTCCTTCGCTAGGACTTTTCCTGCACACTTGAGTAGCATGTTAGATAACAAATAAGACTTAACTTTTGAATCCTTTTGCCATTATCAAAACTCAGGTTCGACTTGGGTGCTTTCTGCACCAACAATCTCCCCCTTTTTGATTTATGGCAACCCTGGTTCAAAAAGTTAAGTTAATCAGAGCAAGTAAAAATTAAATTTTTGTTCCCTCCCCCTGGAAGGAATCTCCCCCTAGATTTTTCAAAACTTTGTGGGATTTTTGAAAATACATTCTATGTCTAAAGATGGATTTTACTTAGAATAATTTTCAACAGAAGCTTTATATTTTCCAAAATAATTTTGGTTGTGTATTTTGGAAAAACTTGTAAAATATTTAGATTTAAATATTTAGACAATTTTGAAAACTTAAGAAGGATTTTGAAAACTTAAGTTTGAGTACTAAGGAAAAAATTTTTCAAAAACTTAAGTTTAAGTACTCAAAAAGTTAAGTTTAAAATACTTAGAGGGTTTTTGAAAATTTAAGTTTGAGTGTTTAGAAAAATCAGTTCAAAGTACTTAGGAAAATTTTTGAGTGAAAACTTCAGTTCAAAGTACTTAGAAATTTTTTTGAAAATTTCAGTTCGAAGTACTTAAGGAATATTTGAAAAATTAAGTTTTAAGTACTTAGGAATGTTTGTATTTAGGAATGTTTGAAAGACTTAAGTACTTTAGTGAAGTTTTGAGAAACATAAATACTTTGGGAAGATTTGAAAAACTTAAGTACTTAGAAAAATTTAGTACTTTGAAAAACTTAGTACTTTGAAAAACTTAGTATAAGTACTTTTTGAATAAAGGATAGAGTTTGAAATTTTGAAAAAAAATTTAGAAATTTTTTTTAAAACTTTCTCCTTTCCTATCTCTCCCCCTTTGCCATATATCAAACACAAATAAATATAGCAGAAACAGAATAATTAAATTGCATAAAGGAAAATAACTTGCATGATTTTGCTGTACTGAACCAATTCATGATGAGAATCAAATCAGTTTCAATTTCCTCTTTTAGGGACCTGTCTAACCCAATTGGCTACTTACTAACTATTATAAACAGTAGTTTTCGCTAGGGTTAGTCAAGTTAAGTGTTCTGTTCAAGTTAGATTGTCTAAACTTGACACTTAACTTGATTACTGTGTAAGTTGTATTTAGTGCCCCAATTACTGCAGATGCACTGACTTAAAGCATCTTGAATTAAGGCAAAGACCTAAGCATCTCAACTCTTTCTAAGTTATCAATCAAAAGTACCCTAAGATGCTTGTGAGATGCTGGCTTCTAAATCTATCGGTGCATGCAGTTCTAGGGTTAGGGCCTAGGCTAAGTCCATTTGCGAAAAAGCCCTAGTTTTGAAAGGGGTAGTTTTGAAAATAAAACTAAGTGAAAAACTTTATTTTAAAACTTTTCAAAACTAAGTAAAAGCTGATTTTGAAAGCATTTAAAAACTATTTTAAAACTGATTTTGAAATGGATAAAGTAGTAAGAAAACCAATAGTAGACTTAACCTATTCTACCAAGCATAATCCTAACTGCCTTCTTAGTGAGCTGAACTCAGACTCAGGTAGGGGTTTAGTAAATATGTCAGCTAAGTTAGATTTAGAATCTACATGCTTAAGTACTATCTTACCCCTGGCTACATGGTCTCTTACAAAGTGATGTTTAACTTCTATGTGTTTAGTTCTGGAATGTTGGATTGGATTTTTAGTTAGATTAATTGAGCTTATATTGTCAATAAAAACCTGAGTTTGGGTGTAGTTGAGATGGAAGTCCTTAAGAGTGTGCATCATCCATAAAAGTTGTGCTACACACTCTCCTAAGGCTACATACTCAGCTTCAGTTGTGGATAGAGCTATACAATGTTGTTTTCTGCTGCACCAACTTACTAGACTATTTCCTAACAGTTAACAGCTTCCACTTGTGCTCTTTCTATCTGATTTACAACCAGCGTAGTCAGAATCCGAATATCCTGACAAATCAAAAGTTGAAGTCCTAGGATACCAAATCCCTACATTTAGGGTGCCCTTAACATATCTTAGTATTCTTTTTAGGGCTGCTAAGTGCATTTCCTTAGCACAGGTTTGGTATCTAGCACACATTCCTACTATAAAAAGGATGTCAGGTCTGCTTGCTGTAAGGTACAGTAGACTTCCAATCATATTTCTATAGAGTTTAAGGTCTACTGGTTTACCATCAGGGTCACTATCTATTTTTGTATTAGTGGCCATGGGGGTACTTATGCTTTTAGAGTTATCCATTTTAAATTTCTTTATTAATTCTTTAGCATATTTGGATTGATGGACATAGTTTCCATCTCTAGTTTGTTTGATTTGTAAGCCTAGGAAAAAGTTGAGCTCACCAACTAAGCTCATTTCAAATTCATTTTCCATTATTTTGACAAATTCTTTTAGAAAGTTTGAGTTGGTGGACCCAATGATTATGTCATCTACGTAGATTTGGGAAATGAATATATCTTTTTCTAGGGTTTTAATAAATAAGGTTGAGTCAATTTGTCCTTGTTTAAATTCTTTAGAAATTAAGTTGATAAGTGTTCATACCAGACCCTAGGTGCTTGTTTTAGTCCATATAGTGCTTTAGTAAGTTTGTAAACGTGGTCAGGTCTTTCCATGTAACGCCCCAAAATTTCCCTTTTAAATCCTTAAAGTCCTTGAAATTAGTTAAAAATATTTTAGAAATATTCTAGATATTTTTAGGAATTTTTAGGATATTTTTATAGAATTTTTCCGTAAGCGAAAGTGGCAAAAAGGGTTATAAACAGAAAATCGCGTAGGTGGAAATCGAACCCTTTACCTACGTTGTGAGAGATAAATGGGCAGACCAGCTCCGCTTGTTGGTTGTTGTTGAAATAGATTGAGCGAAACAATAGATAAGGTATAATTAGGTAAATTCGCCCCCATAAGTATAAATAGATAATTAAAGAGAGAAATTTTATTTTCTCTCAACCAAACTCTCTTCCTCGCCCAAAAACCCTCACGCCGCCCCTCTCTCCTCCCTTGGGCGAAAACACACCAAGCCCTAAGGCTTCCTCCGGTGGCCGGCCAAGGCTCTCCTCTGAGAGATCTTCCAATATTCGGAATCCCCGCGACGAGAGGAATGCGTGAGCGCGAAGAAATCTCTGAGACTTCAATTTTCTCCGGAACCTCCGACGCCGTTCTTGGTTGTAAGTCCAAGATATCGATGTAAGTACTGCTCACCTGCAGTAAGAGGCGGTTTTCTGCAAGATTTTCCCGTTAGAAAGTAAAAATGCAATTTTCCTTAAAGTTTATGATTTTGCATGTAATCCTAGGTTGATCCATGCTTGTATAAGTTTGATTAAGCACCCTATATGAGGTTAGGGGCTAAGAAAAGTTATGAGAAAAGAAAAGAGAAGATAAAGATAAGAAAAGAAAAGGCCAAGGCCTTAAGAAATCCCCAAAAGTCAAGACTTAGGGATTTGGGCACACAAGGGGCTCGTTAAAATGCCAAGGCATTTAAAGATAAGAAAGAAAAGAAAGAAAAACTATTTTATTTTCTAAGGCCAGTACCCGGCGTCCAAGGGCGTCGTTAAAGAAATCCAGGTGTCCAATTCCAAGGTCTTGGCCCTGGTAGACCAAGGTCTGCTCTATTAGGATTGGTGGCTCGCTACCCCAACCTTTTAGGGAACGCGCATAAGATGGTACTTACGTCTTAAGTGGATCCAAGTGAGATATTATTTTCAAGTATATGCTTTAGCAAAGTTTTTCTAAAGTTTAAAGAAGTTTTCTAAAAGTTAAAGAAAAACTTAAAGTTAAAGAATTGCTAAAGTTCAAGTTAAGCCAAGAACAAGTAAGTTGAGACTTATTAATGCTTGAGTATACATGGTTTAGTTTTCTTTGAAGCATAAAAGTATCTCATGTGATTTCACATTGTTTAAAAAGCATGTTTGCACATTTTCGAGATTTTGTGAGCTAGATAGTACTTACTAAGCTTTTTGCTTATTAGTTGCATTTCCTCTTACTGCAGGTAAAGGTAAAGGCAAGCAATTCTGAAGGAAGGCGACAAGGCGGTGCTGAGTGACGTGTGTGTGGTGGCTGACCTTGGAGAGGTCCTTGGGACAAGATGAATAAAAGACTCAAAGTGTATTTATTATAAAGTCTTAGTTTGAGTTAGATCATATAGCATTTATCCAAGTAATTGTATTTTAGATACTTTGCATGTCTTAAAACCATGAGTAAAGATTTCATGTCATTTTAATTAGCATACATATCCTTATGATGGCATTGGATGAGTATGAGTGTGAGTAGTTTTGAATATTGATACTTGATGGAGCTATTTGATGCATATGCCAAGATATTGAGAGTTTCCCTTTGAATCAAGTTATTATTGCTATAAATATGCTTAGAGAAGTTGCATTACATCCCAACATGCTTTAGTGAGGTGTAGAACATGTGTTTTGGTACTATGAATGCATAGGAGTTAAGTTTGCTACAAAACATTAGTTAAAAGTTCATATAGATTTTCATAACTTAATTACTTCCGCAAAAGTTCTAATTTCGAGTTTATGAAGTTGTTTTGATTGGCTAAAATGTTTGGGAAACTAGTATAGAGTACAGAAATGGTGTTGTGTCTTTGTATGGCTTGAAACTATATGTTTTGTGGACTTTTGAAACAAAGTTCGAATCTGAATTCCAGGTTTTTCAGGCGTGCCAGTCGACTGGTTCAGTATCAGTCGAGTGCCCTATCGAACAGTAGCTTCTGTTCGATGCATCAGTCGACTGCCAAGAGGCCAGTCGACTGGTGCCGCGCCCAGAAACTTTCTGTGGCCGATACCAGTCGACTGGTTAGATCGCAGTCGACTGGCATTGCAGAGAAGTCCTATAGATGAAAAGAAGTGTGCCATTGTATCATGCATGACTACTAGAGTTAGAATATCATCCCTAGATGGATTTAAAAAAAAAAGAAGTTCCGCATTCTTAGTCGTGCATTAGAGTCAAGAAGTAGATAAAGTAGCGGACCGTCTAAGGTAGAGAAGGCGGGTCGCTACAGTTGGTATCAGAGCAGTTCCCATTCTCCAGCATCACACACACATCAGCATCTACCTTGCCGTCTTCAAGTAAGAAAGCTTTAAGTTTCAGTTTTTCTATTGCTCCTTTATTTAATTGCAGTATAGAGAAATGCTTAAGTACTTACTCACATGTGCATAGAACAAGGAAGCATGTTTAATACCTTAGTATCACGGAATCATGTTTAATCCCTAGAATGGATATTAGGTTACTAAGTGAGAAGACAAGTTTATACCTAGAGAGGTAGTAGTGATTTCTTGTTCCCTTATGCATTATCAAGATGGCAAGAAGAGGCCGAGCTCCTAATGCAAGGAACAGAACTCCAGTTTAAGATAACAATGAGCCTGGCACAGAACAGCCAAACTTGATGGCAGTCATTGCTCAAATACAAGCTCAGATTTCAGAGCAACAGAAGACCATCGCCACACTGATGGCAAATCAGCACCTAGTGCCCCCTACACCACCCACAGCAGGAGTGGAGGACGTCCTTCATGTTGTGATCTTAGTATAGCAAGACCAAGGTCTTGATTTGCCCAAACACAAGGTTTGGAGGATTTTGGCATGTAAGGTGTCCGATAAAGGTTCTGAGTAAGACCAAGGTCTTACTAAGCCCAAGAACGAGCTATAGCCCAAAAACAAAACACATAATGCAAAGGAAGGCTTTGACAGTTCATGTTCGGGGCGCCCCCATGCTCCCGGGCGCCCCCAGGTGAAGCTACCGAAGCAGCTCCAGCGAAGCCAAGAGGATAAGAGTTTGACCTGGTCAATCTGGGCGCCCCCAGCGTCCCGGGCGCCCCGGTCAAGATATGATCCCGAGTTTGAAGGGATCAGAAGCTGACCGAGTTAAAGGCGGATCGGCCGACACGTGGGGGGGCGCCCTCGACGTTCCGGGCGCCCCCAGGGCCTATAAAAGGGTCCTCGACCCCGAGGCTTCAGACAACGAATTCTTTCAATGCTTCTACGCTCTTTTGCTTCTGCGCTCTGCTCCAGCAACCTCCCGACTCGAGATACAAGCGCCGATGACGTCCTACTGCTCCGAAAAAAGTAATCTACATCGGACATCGGTAAAAAGAAGAGTTTAATTTCAGTACTGCACATTAACTGTAATTCCATTTCTGTAACTGATTTTGCGCGATTATAGTATGTCCGCAGTAAACGGTCAGCGACCGTGGGCCTTGGAGTAGGAGTCGCCTAGGCACCGAACCAAGTAAAAACCTTGGTGTTTGTGTGTTTTTGTTTTTAATCTTCCGCTACGCATTCTCATTTCAAATCCGAACGTTTAACGATATTCACCCCCCATCCATCGTTTCTCTCGATCCAACAAGTGGTATCAGTGCGGGGAAGTTCAAATTTGGTGCAACCACCAGTTTGAAAATTTTTTGAATTTTTTTTTCGTTCGAATTTCTTCTAATATTTTTTTTCGAATTTCTTCTCGTTGATCGAGGTTGGTGCAACACCCCTCGACGAATATTTTTTTCTTATCCCGCACTACTAATCCAAGACCAAGTCTTGGGATATTTTTTTTGTTTAGTTTATATTTCAGATAAATGGCCATGTAAAAAGGCTTCAGCACCGCACGACCACCTCTCTTCAGTGGAGAAGACTTCTCCTACTGGAAGAGCAGAATGGAAGTCCACCTGAAAACTCAGGTGGACATGTGGATAATCATCCAGTCTGGACTAGAGATTCCGAGAAATACTGAAGGAGTACCTCAAAGCTACACAGAGTGGGACACCGCTCTGAAACGAGGAATTGAAGCGGATGCAAAGGCGACCTAAACCCTTCAATGCGGCTTAACAAAAGAGGAGTTGAACCGGGTGGGCCCTTTCAACAGTGCCAAGGAGCTGTGGGGAAAACTGATCGAGCTGCACGAAGGGACATCGGACACTCGGATCAGCAAGAGAGATCTGCTCCTGAACAAACTGTATACCATCAAAATGGCGGACAACGAAACAGCAGCCCAGCTTCACGCACGAATCCAAGAACTGATGAACGGTCTTCACACTATTGGTCACAAGGTAGAAAACCGTGATCTAATAAGTTATGCGCTAAATGCTTTCCCTAGAAACACCTTGTGGGCATCTATGGTAGATGCATACAAGGTTTCAAGGGATCTTTCAAAGATTAAATTAGACGAATTATTCTCTGAGTTAGAATTACATGAACAGACTAACTGCAATTTGGTCGAGAAAGGTATTTCCCTTGTTGCAGGTAAAACTGGAAGGTCAACAAAGAAGAAGCCTCAACCTGAACCCGAGTCTAAATCAGACTCAGAAGATGAAGAAGGAGATAGACCTAAGCTGGTCCGACTGGCAAAAAACTAATACAAAGAACTGAAAAATCAAACCAACAGAAGGAAAGCCAACCGAAGAAAGGACGAACCAGTTGAACCTGCAAACGAAAAGAACAAGCCCAACGTGACCTGCTACGAGTGCAAGAAGAAGGGTCACTACAAGACGGAGTGTCCGAACCTAAAGGAAACCAAGAAGAATAGAAGGAAGAAGACACTTCAAGCAACGTGGGACGAGTCCTCCTCCTCCGAAGAAGAAGAGGTCCCACAGTCGAACCTACTAGCACTAACCGCCTCAGAGAAAGTCGAGACTGAGTCAGAATCAGAACAGGATGACGGCAGATTGACCTTCTCAGAGGACGACGAAATTAAGGTAAGTAGATTTAATAGATGTCAATTAATGAACTAATTTCGTATCTTTCTCGAGATTTGGCGAAAGCTAAACTCCGAGCCGAATCCCTCCGACAGGAAGTAAAACTCCTGAAAGTGGGAGCTGACTCTAAACCCTTAACCGAAAAGGTTCAAGAAGGAACTCCTACTCAAGTTGAAAAACTTGAGAAAGAGAACTCCTCCCTGAAAATTCAAGTTAAGGATCTTAGATCAACTTTAGAACGATTCACTTCTGGTTCCAAGGGTCTTGACATGATTCTTGAAAATCAGAAACTAGTTCTAAATCGATCCGGACTTGGCTATAGAACCAAATCTAGACAAAGATCTTACTTTGCTGTACTGAATCAGTCCAGAAGTAAAGTTCAGGCATGGGTAGCTAAACTATACCTGAACAAACCAACTGGATCAAATCAGTATTGGATCCCCAAGGACAAGATTCACATCTTGCCCAATCATTACCGTGGCTTTAGTCCAGGGGGAGCCAAATTAAAAACTATATTTGAAAAACTAATCTAGGATTAGCAATCACGTTAGTCTTATAGGTTTTGTGAGACAGGTTTTGGTAGGTAAAATTATTTTGAAAAAATTATGATTTAATTTGAAAAACTTGAATTTATTTTGAAAACAATTGAATTTATTTTGAAAAGAGAGTTTAAGTCTACAAGTAACTGAAAATTTGTGTTAGATTTGAATTTGACAAAGAATAATTTGAATTTCAAAAATTGGCTTCTAGGTCTTGGCGAGGCACTAGGCCTTCTTTGGCCATAGCCTTATTGGATCATCTACCCTTTCCTTGACAAAACCTTTTAATGGAATTTCATTTTCAAAATTAATCTTTGAAAAATTCTGGTCTAACTAGTTTGGGTCTTGGATCGGTAGCTTCGGCTAGTTTCACCAGTCCAAGTATACTTGATCTTATTAGAATTGGTTTCCCTAACGTACTATCATCTCACCTCCACCCAATACTATGTTGTCAAGTTTCAGTTAAGTTTGTCCAGTCATTAAACTAACCATTCCTAAGTCTAAGCATGGTAAATTACAGAAATTAAATAAACAATCAACCAAGCAATTTGCAATCAAGAATTAAATTCTATCTAACAATAAATATAGTTTTTAATTTGGCTTCCCCTGGACTAAAGCCACGGTAATGGTTAGGCAAGATGTGAATCTTGTCCTTGGGGATCCAATACTGATTTGATCCAGTTGGTTTGTTCAGGTACAGTTTAGGTGCCCATGCCTGAACTTTATTTCTGGACTGATTTAGTACAGCAAAATATGATCTTTGTCTAGATTTGGTTCTATAGCCTAGTCCGGATCGATTTAGAATGGATTTCTGTTTTCCAAGAATCATGTCAAGACCCTTGGAACCAGAAGTGAATCGTTCTAAAGCTGATCTAAGATCCTTAACCTAAGTTTTCAGGGAGGAATTCTCTTTCTCAAGTTTTTCAACTTGAGTAGAGGTTCCTTCTTGAACCTTCTCGGTTAAGGGTCTAGAGTCAGCTCCCTCTTTCAGGATTTTTACTTCCTGTCGGAGGGATTCGACTCGGAGTTTAGCTTTCGCCAAATCTCGAGAAAGATAAGATATTAATTCATTTAATTGACTTCTAGTAAATCCACTTACCTTGATTTCGCCATCCTCTGAAAAGGTTAGTCTGCCGTCGTCCTGTTCTGATTCTGACTCGGTCTCGACTTTTTCTGAGGCGGTTAGTGCTAGTAGGTTCGACTGTGGGACCTCTTCTTCTTCTTCTTCGGAGGACTCGTCCCACGTTGCTTAAAGTGCCTTTTTCTTCCTTGTCTTCTTTGCTTCCTTCAAGTTAGGGCATTCCGCCTTGTAGTGACCTTTCTTCTTGCACTCGTAGCAGGTCACGTTGGGCTTGTTCTTTTCGTTTGTGGGTTCAGCTGGTTCATCCCTTCTTCGGCTGACTTTCCTTCTGTTGGTTTGGTTCTTCAGTTCCTTGTAGTAGCTTCGGGCCAGTCGGACCAGCTTAGGTCGATCTCCTTCTTCGTCTTCTGAGTTTGAGTCTGAGTTAGACTCGAGTTCAGGTTGAGGCTTTTTCTTTGTTATCCTTCTAGTTTTACCTGCAACAAAGGCAATACCTTTCTCGGCCAAATTGCAGTTAGTCTGTTCATGTAACTCTAATTCAGAGAACAATTCATCTAATTTAATTTTTGAAAGATCCCTTGAAATCTTGTATGCATCTACCATAGATGCCCACAAGGTGTTTCTCGGGAAAGCATTTAAAGCATACCTTATTAGGTCACGATTTTCTACCTTATGACCAATAGTGTGTAGCCCGTTCATTAGTTCTTGAATTGAAGCTGAGCTGCTATTTCGTTGTCGGCCATTTTGATGGTATACAGCTTGTTCAGGAGCAGATCTCTCTTGCTGATCCGAGTGTCTGATGTTCCTTCATGCAGCTCGATCAGTTTTCCCCACAGCTCCTTGGCACTGTTGAAAGGGCCCACCCGGTTCAGTTCCTCTTTTGTTAAGCCGCATTGAAGGGTCTGGGTCGCCTTTGTATCCGCTTCAATTTTCCGTTTCAGAGCGGTGTCCCACTCTGTGTAGCTTTGAGGTATTCCTTCAGCATTTCTCGGAATCTCCAGTCCGGACTGGATGATTATCCACATGTCCACCTGAGTTTTCAGGTGGACCTCCATTCGACTTTTCCAGTAGGAAAAGTCTTCTCCACTGAAAAGTGGAGGTCTGGCTGTGCTGAATCCTTCTTGCATGGCCATTTTATCTGAAATGTAAACTAGACACACAAAAAAAGGAATATCCGAAGACTTGGTCTTGGATTAGTAGTGCGGGATAAAGAAAAAAAATATTTGTCGAGGGGTGTTGCACCAACCTCGATCAACGAGAAGAAATTCGAACGAAAAAGAAATATTAGAAGAGTTTCGAACGAAAAAAATATTAAAAGAATTTCGAACGAATAAAAATAAAAAAATATTTTAAACAAATCCGAAAAATTTTCAAACTGGTGGTTGCACTAAATTTGAACTTGCCCGCTTTGATACCACATGTTGGATCGAGAGAAACGATAGAGGGGGGGGGGTGAATATCGTTAAACGCTTTTCGGATGAAAACTAGAGCAAGTACGCAACGGAGAAAAAAAAACAATCGCGAACACAGGTAGTTTTACTTGGTTCGGAGCCTAGGTCGACTCCTACTCCAAGGCCCACGGTCGTTGACTGTTTACTGGGGGCAATTCTATATGTGCGCAATAATTCTTACAAAGAGATTACAGTAGTAGTATAACAGAAATGAAATGACAGTTCTTCGTTACCGACGTCCGGTATGGGATGTTTCTCGGAGCAGAGGGACGTCGTCGGCGCTTGTGTGTCGAGTTGGGAGGTTTTTGGAGCAAAGCGCAGGAGCAGAAGAACGTAGCAGCGTTGGAAGTAGTGTTGTTTGAAGCCTTGGGGTCGAGGGTCCTTTTATAGGCCCTAGGGGCGCCCGGAACGTCGGGGGCACCCCCCCACGTGTCGGCCGATCCGACTTTCACTCGGTCAGCTTCTGATCCCTTCAATCTCGGGATCAGATCTTGACGGGGGCGCCCGAGTCGCTGGGGGCGGCCGCATTGACCGGGTCAAATCTTATCCCTTGGCTTCGCTGGCTTATGGTTCGTAGGCTTGCACTGGGGGCGCCCGGGAGCATAGTGGGCGCCCGGGAGCACGGGGACGCCCCGCCCATAAGCTGCAGAAGCTCACTTTGCTTTGCTTTGTTTTGTGTTCACCTTGGGGGCGCCAGGGACACTCCGGGTGCCCTGGTCAGCTGCTGCCTCACTCCTTTGAGGCTCTCTGAGCTGCAGTCACTCGTTCCTTCGGTCCTGCATCCAGGGTTAGTCCAAAACAACATAAAACAATAATATGTTAGTTTATACAGCCTTAGCTGTCTTGGTTCTGACTTTGGGCCTCCCAAATGGAGCCCTAGGTCGAACCGATGCCTACTGTTCTCTCGACGGGGAATGCGTCCTCACCTACTCCTCTCGGGAGAATTTACCTAATGCCAACCGGCTCCTCCGATTGGACTTTTGCCTAGCGGTCATTCGCCAGGTCTTGGATACCAAGCTGTCGCTCGCATGGTGCCTAGCATTCCTTCGCCAGGTCTTCAGTCCCAAGTTGTCCTTCGCCTGGTGCCTAGCAGTCCTTCGCTAGGGCTTCAGTACTCTGGCATTCCTTCGCCAGTAGCTAGCAGTCCTTCGCTAGGACTTTTTACCCTGGCATTCCTTCGCCTGTGCCTAGCAGTCCTTCTCTAGGACTTTTCCTGCACACTTGAGTAGCATGTTAGATAAGAAATAAGACTTAACTTTTGAACCCTTTTGCCATTATCAAAACTCAGGTTCGATTTGGGTGC
>JAGFNQ010006408.1:0-34166 GCA_024364735.1 Boesenbergia rotunda
TACGAGCAACTGGAGTTTATTAATCCAGAGGTTATTATCCCGATAGCCAGGTACACCCGAAAACCAACCAATCACAACAACTATCCAGGGCACTCAATCCTAAGATCACTGGTGTCAAGTTTATACTCCGATCCGCGAACATAGAATGTTACATTCATAAGTATCATCCGAGTATCCCAAGTCAATAACATCCTTCAAAACATCACAAGTCATATATATTTATATATAACCTCCACTAAACCGTTAAAAGATAACATATAATTTAAAGATTGTTCCAATATGTCGTACCATATGCTGCTATCAATAACAGACTTCCTAAACAATCAACCACCCAAAGGATCATTTATCCACCCAATGATCCGTCGAAAAGCTACAAATCTAGTAGGTCCATGTCCACTACTAGAATCCTTAAAACAAAACATAACATAGAGATTCATCAATCTCAATCCACCTCTTAACACCATAACGAGTCGTACATCCCGATATACCATCGAGATTATCTAACCACGAACACTCGATCTATGAGTCAAAATCCCTCATAGAATCACGTACAATGAACGAGTCGACCAACCATCGGCTCGTAACCCAATATTCTCCGATTCCTTCACTCAAGGTTCAGAAACCTCCGAGTTCCAACTCCATAACATACAGACACGCTATCTCTCATGAGTATCTCAATATACTCATAAAGTCATTCCTTTATTTTCCCACAGGTCGTCCGCGATAATATCTAACTAGAGGTGACCTAGTCTTGTAAGTGATTTGCCTCCGTGCAAATCATAAGTCCGTAGATACCCTCTTGGTTATTTAGACCAAGCAAAAGCAATGACCCATAAATGTCAAGCAACTAGCTTCACACTTTTCCGTATCGGCTCAAGTCACATATCAAACTGCACCGTCTAGGTCATCAACCAGGTACGCATGATCCATGGTCAAAGTCCTCATCGAATAGGATGTATCAATCCTCTACTAACGATGATAGCATATAGCTAATTCTACCCTTCTACATCCATGTAGGTCAGAAACCCTAGTCGTGCCGTCCAGGTCACCTAACTAGGCACATGCAACCCAAATGTCTGAAACTCCTTGAACTAGGGTAAGTTGATCCTACACTGATTGAGCCAACTACGATAACTAACCCTAGTTCTCGCTTAGCTAATAATAGCTAATACACGTACTATGAATAATAAGGTCTAGGAAAAAAACAAAAATCCTAAACCTCCAACAGATTGTCGACAAATTCGACCCTTGCTTTCCGACAATCGGTGCTACTAGAGAATTACCATTCCCCAATCCAATATCTCATCCACAACCTGTCACTAATCGCTCACATGAACGATCATGAATAAAATAGATTGACAACATGTCAATCCAACTAAAACCAAGTCCACGAACATCTATCCATCAAGTATGTATATAAGATCCCACCAAGCTGGGATAGTCTAACCAAGTTACTAGATGGGTATAAGAATAATAACATTATCCGCTAACATGAGTGGAATTTTAACCATACCTAAATATACATGAATGGACACATAATCCCATGACATAAGAGAATTCCTAACCATACTAAATACAGGAATGATAACATGGTCCCATAATATGAGAGAATCTCTAACTATACATAACTATACAGGAATAACAACCTGATCCAATGACATGTAAGAATTTCTATCCATCCAACTAGGATAAGGGATACAAGAGATTAGAAGAAATACCTGTCGCCGGAAGAGGTCCCATCGCACCAAGTCCCAAACAACCACATCGAGAAAACAAATCCGACAAGACTCGTAAAACAAGTAGGCATCACAAACCTACGCTCTGATACCAAAATAAATTGGTATCAGAGAAACACTGAAAAATCCGCAAATACCCGAGGTATCTCGCAACCTAGGCTCTGATACCAAAATAAATTGTCACGCCCCGAGACCCAGGAGCCGCTGATCCAATAGAAAATCGGACAGCACCTCCCCTGTCCGGCGGACAATTTACACATACACAGAACACGACCACGCAGTTTAATTGGCCTCAGGCCTCAAAATATAGATAGACACAATATAAAACACAAGACAACTAAGTAAATCATACCTGACTACGGACCGGTCCGACTTACGACGAAACAATCAATACAAAAACCCCTTAGGGCACATGACACTCATACGACATATACAAATCACTAACAGAATATAAAACAAGTGTACTACAAGTACAAGGCAAAAGTATGTCGACGCGATGGGTAGGGACTGGCTGCTGGGCTCTTCTGGCGACTCCAAGTATCTCAACCTGAAATAAAAATATATGGCAACGGTGTGAGTCCATAAACTCAGCGAATACCCAGTAGATATGCGTAGTATTTTATAATAACAATAGAAGTCTACGCTGATACAACCTCATATGAACAATAGGAAGAAAGGGTATACTGAAGATACTGAATAAAGATACATACCAGAATCCATCTATCCTGCAGAGGGTGAAATAAATCCCTATGAAACAAGTATAACATATAAACCAAGGTATACAGGTATCCAGTATATGCATGTCAATCAAGTGCAGCAAATAAATGCAGCAAACACAATCAAGTGCACAATGCATCGTATGCATATGATGCAATGTCATGGTCACCCCCTAACACCAGTCAAGTCACCAAGACAGGCGATACTGTGTCGGCCGAGTGGGTAGAGCTGTGACATTGTACGCACCCTGCTATCACTGCTCCTGAGTGACCGAGTGGACAGGATGCTGGTGGAGTGAACACTCCGCCCCATATATATATGGGGGAGATATCTCTCTCATCTTCTCTGGTCTATGGGAAGAGAAGGGATCCCTGCTTGCTACCATGCTCCAAAACCACTACCCATGAGCGGTTGAGCGGAGCAATACAGAGCAAATGCACACACGCTACGGTATCCACTAACTCATGAGTGGCCGTGTGTGCCTATCATGTGCCGGAAAACGATTAGGCTCAACCACAAGGGAGTCGCTGATCGCCGGCATGCAACAATGCAAGGATGGTGTATGATAGATACACATACCTCCCTCCCAAGTCCTCAGTATACTAGGTCTCAGTCTGAATCCTATAACAGGAAATACAGTTAACCTACAAGGTATACTGGCTGAAAACTACAGATCCCTCAAGGTCAAAGGCAGGAGATACATCACGATCTCTAAGCATACATCTAGATATGACACTACCTGATACTGTATGGAACTAACAGCATAATAACTCAGGGATAACTAACAAGTATCCAGAACGGACATAATAATTAAGGGATAACTAACAAGTATCCAGAACAGACATAATAACTCAGGGATAACTAACAAGTATCCAGAACAGACATAATAACTCAGGGATAGCTAACAAGTATCCAAGTCAGGCAATATAACTCAGGGATAACTAACAAGTAACCGGTTCAGACATAATAACTCCGGGATAACTAACAAATATCCAGAACAGACATAATGACTCAGGAATAACTAACAAGTATCCAGGTCAGGCAATATAACTCAGGGATAACTAACAAGTATCCAGTTCAGATATAATAACTCAGGGATAACTAACAAGTATCCAGATCATGCATAATAACCCAGGGATAGCTAACAGGTATCCAGGACAGGTATAATAACTCAGGGATAACTAATAAGTATCCAGAACCGACATGATAACTCAAGGATAACTAACAAGTATCCAGTTCAGAGATAATAACTCAGAGATAACTAACAAGTATCCAGTATAGACATGATAACTCAAGGATAACTAACAAGTATCCAGGACAGGCATAATAACTCAGGGATAACTAACAAGTATCCAGATCATGCATAATAACCCAGGGATAGCTAACAAGTATCCGGGACAGGTATAATAACTCAGGGATAACTAATAAGTATCCAGAACAGACATGATAACTCAAAGATAACTAACAAGTATCCAGGACAGGTATAATAACTCAGGGATAACTAACAAGTATCCAGAACAGACATAATGACTCAGAAATAACTAACAAGTATCCAGGTCAGGCAATATAACTCAGGGATAACTAACAAGTATCCAGTTCAGATATAATAACCCAGGGATAACTAACAAGTATCCGGTTCAGACATAATAACTCAGGGATAACTAACAAGTATCCAGAGCAGACATAATGACTCAGGAATAACTAACAAGTATCCAGGTCAGGCAATATAACTCAGGGATAACTAACAAGTATCCAGTTCAGACATAATAACTCAGGGATAACTAACAAGTATCTAGATCATGCATAATAAGTCAGGGATAGCTAACAAGTATCCAGTATAGACATAATGACTCAGGGATAACTAACAAGTATCCAGGTCAGGCAATATAACTCAGGATAGCGTATAAACTTACTGCTATCTATAACAGACAATGCATAGCAATATGACAATATCTAAAAGATAAGTCAAAGGGTACCCGCCTCAATTGAAGATACTCGTATCAGAAAGAACTTCCCGTCTGATAATCAGCAATGCTAAATCCAAATCAATGCCCTGTATCAAAGGCATAATGTTTAGCTACAATAATATATAATCTATAGCTAAACGAGTTTTCTCAATTAATTAGGATCGTCCTAATTATCCTGTTTCATTTAATTAATCACAATTAAATGAGTAACCATTATTACCCCAAGTTACCTAGATTAGATTCATGTTAGGTTTTCGGAACCCAAATTATCAAGTTTAGGTTTAATCTCCCAATTAACCCTAATCATGCCATAAACTACTAGATTAGGATTTTAACAACTGAATGGATTTATTCCCACTTTGAAATGAATTAATTGATTCGAGTTCAATTAAGATAACAAAACTCCCTTAATCACTGTTTTACCCCATTTCACATGGCTAGGATCATTATAAGTCAATGAAACTCTCAATCGATCCATTATCAAATCCTTCAAAGATGAGAGAAACCAAACAGGATAATTGTGCTACATATAATCCAACTTCAATTCATCCAAGTTACCATTGAACCCAGAATAATAATCAATACCAACAAGAATTTTAATTCACAGTAGGATGCATTACCAATTTAAAGGGACTACTCAAGTCTTATTACAAGCTCAAAAAGATCAAGGATCATACCCAACACAACACTAAACCCAAGGTTCACATAACACCAATCGAAAACCAAGATCAATCCAACATCCAACTCTAACGATCCTAATCACAAGATCTGCAATCGCACATGAAGGATTAAGAGCTTAACCAACACAGAGCACACGCAAGAAACAATTTGATTAGAAAATATCAAATCTAAAATCCCATAGCACAGAGCTAAACTCACATCCCATTCCCAGATCTGAGACATTACCCCTACTGATCAACAACTCCCAGTGGCGTAAGAATCCAAACTGACAACGCATCACCATGAACCAATAACTATAGATCTTACCTGATCGCTGGGCGAAGCACAACCAACCACAGCAATCCGGGAAAGCCTGAAGCCTTCCAACCTCTGTAATGGAAGCAGAATTGAGGAAGAAGCACCACTCCCGCTGTGATTTTCCCCTCTGATTGGTTAAATCCAGCGATCCCAGCAGAGAGCCAATCACCCACTCCAAACCTCAAAGAATCCCGAAAGAAAAGCTACAAACGGAAATGGATTTAAGGTTGGCACGAACCCTCAAGCTCGGGGTGATCCAAAATGTGAAGGTCTTACCTTTTCCGTTGCAACCCGTCGAGGATTGGAGGACCATCAGAAGTATTCGGTGTGATCCCTTGGCATCGATGCGAGCACAGGGAGAGGATCGGGTGTGGCCGTGGCTAGGGCACGCGCAAAGGAGAGGAAAAAGAAGAAGTCGCGAGGTGGGTTGCGGCTAGGGCTCACGCTGGGGAAGAATGAAGAGAGGCGTTGGCGTCTAGGTCACGCGAGGGAGAGACGACAACGGCGGAGAAAGGGGGTGGCTGCGTTTTAGGGCACGCGGAGGGAAGATAACTCGGGCGTGTGGCTGCGCGTGAGTAAAAGAAAGGAAAAGAATATATATATATATATATATATATGGGGGGAGACTTTTTGCAGAAAAGTCCCTCAATTCTTCAGAATCCAAACATTGTCCTTAGGATAAGGTTTTCTACATATTAACCCTTCTAAATTTATATAATATACCTCAAGTCTATAAAGTTAAATAGTTTATCAATTTAACCCCTTCACTTTAGGTAAGTTTTCATAAGCAAACTTATTTGAGGTTTTCTTTTATGAAACCCTTGATAAGTTTTTAAATTTTTACAATAAAGCCCCTTGGGCTCCTACCGTAAGGCCGGAAACCCTAGACTCTATCCGGAAAAATCCCGAAAAATTTTCTGGTCCGAATTTTCGAACCACCGTATTTTACATGACCAGGTTTGACTATATTGACTAGGGTTGACTGTGTTCATCAAGTTTAACTCAGTTGACTATGTTTGACCAATTAATAACCAAATCAAACAAGCCCTAGATTCTATTTAAAATGAGTCTATTGTGATATTTAACATGAAATTCAATATTTTTTTAAAAAAAATAGAGATGAAAAAGTAGGGTATAGTAAACTGAATTAAATTTTGAATAAATTTGAAGGCACTTTGAGTTTTATTTAAGAGGATAGTGACATATACTCTTAGGTCCTAGATATCTCACCTAGTTCTATGTGATCAAACATGTTAACCTTATGGATTTTGTGAGATAAATATTTTAATAGAAAGATTTATTTTGAAAAGACCATGATTAATTTTGAAAAGTTAAATTAATTTTTTAAACCCAATTTAAATTTATTTTAAAAAGAGATATTTGAATCTAAAATTAACTGAAAATTTATGTTAGATTCGAATTTAACAAAGAGTAAATTGAATTTGAATTTCAAAAATTGACTTCCAGGTCTTGGCGAGGCACAAGGCCTTCTTTGGCCGTAACCTTATTGGATCATCAACTCTTTCCTAGACAAAGCCTTTTAGTGAAATTTCATCTTCAAAATTACTTTTTGGTAAATTCTGGTCTAACTAGTTTGAGTCTTGGATCGGTAGCTTCGGCTAGTTTCACCAGTCTAAAGAGACCAAGTAGTGTATACTTGACCTTATTAGAAAAGGCTTCCCTAACGTACTATCATCTCACCTCCCCCAAATACTATGTTGTTCAAATTTCAGTTAAGTTGGTTCAGTCCTTAAACTAACCAATCCTAATTCAAAGCATAATAAAATAAACAAGCAAGAAAAGTAATCAACTAAGTCATGTCATAATTGTCATGATATTCTGGGTTTTTAGAATTAACAAGATTGTGAATTAGACTTTCTAGCATTTTGACCTTATGTTTCAATATTTCATCTTCTTGTTCCAATTTACTAATGTTTGCTTTAACTAATTTATAAGGTTCAATCATATTATTCAAGGTAAATAATGGATTTTCAAATATTGTAAATTTACCTTTAGATTTCTTTTTGGAGGTCTCCCCCTTGATTTTAGTCATCTTTCTTTTGCTTGATTGTTTCTTCAGTATTTTGTAGTGGTCACGAGTCAACCGGACTAGTTTGGGTCAATCTCCTCCATTGTCTTCTGATTTCGAGTCTGAGTCGGACTCGGGTACAGGTTGAGGCTTCTTCTTTGGTGGTTCTCTTGGAGCTTTTCCTGCAATAGAAATTACACCTTCCTCGACCATTACAGTATTTGTTTGATTACTTAATTGTAATTCAAAAAAAGATTCGAAATTGGTTACCATTTTTGTCTCAGTCAATTCGTCTTCTGACTCTGGTTTGGATTCGTGTTCAGACTCTGACTCGGCTGTTTGTGCTTGGACCGAGAGTGCAAGACAGCTTACTTGATCTTCTTCTTCTTCTGAGATCTCTTGATGAAGGTTAATCAATTTTTCCCAAATTTCTCTCGCACATCTGAATGGACCTACTAGTTCGAGTTGCTCCTTGGTTAGGCCACATTGTAGGATTGCAGTCGCCTTTGCATCTGTCTCGATCTTCCTCAGAGTTGGTTCGTCCAATTTATCCCAGGCGATCGACATTCCATCTTCTGTAGGTACTGTAAACCCCGTTTGGATTATCATCCATAGCTCTAGATGGGCCTTTAGGTGGGATTCAGGTTCTGAAGTTCTCGCCAGAGAATAGAGGCGGACGAACACTGTTCCATTCTTGATTGGCCATTAAGGATAATTCTTGCACACAAAGAGAAAATATAGAAATGTACCAAGACTTGGCCTTGGATTAGTAGAGCGGGAGAGAGAGAAACAATAGCCCAACAAAAATATTGTACGAATTTCGAGGCAGAATAATAAAATAATAATAAAAGCTTTTGAGATAAATTTTTAGAAGATGAATATTCTAATTAATGAAAAAATAGGAGTTAAAAAAAAGGTTGCTCGAATTAAGGTGGCACGAATTTCGAGAAAAAAATATTAAAATAATGGTAAAAAAATTTATGACAAATTTTTAAAAATTGATCGTTTTATCAATTCTGACTTATGGTAAAAAAATGAAAATTTAGAATTGAAAAAGGCTTAAGAATATTTTAAATCCACCTACAGATATTTTTTATTTGAAATAAAAGGCGAATAAGATCAAGTGGTGTTGCACCAATCTCGATTAACGAAAAAGAATTAAAAAAAATCGAAGAAAAATCCAAAAAATTCTCAAATTGGTGGTTGCACCAAATTTGAGCTTCCCCGCTCTGATACCACTTGTTGGATCGAGAGAAAACGATAGAGGGGGGGTGAATATCGTAAGTCATTTTGGATTAAAAAAGAGAATACGCAGCAGAAAAATTAAAACTAAACAACACACAAACACCAAGATTTTACTTGATTCGGAGTCGCAGTCGGCTCTTACTCCAAGGCCCACGGTCGTTGACCATTTACTGCGGGCAATTCTATATGTGCGCAAAAAGGTTTACAAACAGATATTACAATTGCAGTATAGTAAACTTAAAAGGACAGCTCTTCGTTACCGACGTCCGGTGTGGAATGTATCTCGGAGCAGAGGGACGTCGTCGGTGCTTGTATCTCGAGTTGGGAGGTTTCCGAAGCAAAGCGCTTGAGTAGAAGAGCGTATTGGCGTTGGAAGCAGTTGTTGTTGAAGCCTTGGGGTCGAGGGGCTTTTTATAGCCTCCCGGGGCGCCCTGAACGTTGGGGCGCCCCCCCCCCCCCCCACGTGTCAATCGATCCGGATAGTGCTCGGTCAGCCGTTATCCCTCCAGGATCGGGCTGAGGTTTGACCGGGGGTGCCCGGGATGCAGGGGCGCCCGGGTTGACTCGTTCCGCTGGCTTGATTCTATCCGTTTCGTTGGCTTGAGCCCAGGGCGCCCGAGGCATCCGAGGTGCCCGGGAGCACGGGGGCGCCCAGGAGCATGGGGGTGCCCCGCCCAGTGAGCTTCCGAAGTGTACTTTTGCTGAACTCATGTTTGGCTTGTACTTAGGGCGTCCGGGTCCTTCCGGGCGCCCAACCCAGCTGCTGCCTCACTCCTTTGAGGTTTTCTGAGCTGCAGACACTCGTTCCTTCGGTCTTGCATCCAGGGTTAGTACCAGACAAGATAGAGCAAATATGTTAGTGAGTCTTACAGTCGTAGCTGTCTTGGTTCTGACTTTGGGTCTCCAAAATGGAACCCTAGGTCGAACCGACGCCTACTGTTCCCTCGACGGGGAACGCGTCCTAACCTACTCCTCTCAGGAGAATTTACCTGTTGCCAACCGGCTCCTCCGGTTGGACTTTTGCCCAGCAGTCCTTCGCCAGGTGCCCAGCTGTCCTTCGCCAGGTCTTTAGTACCAAGCAGTCCTTCGCCTGGTGCCTAGCAGTCCTTCGCTAGGGCTTTGTATCCTGGCATTGCTTCGCCAGGTGCCTAGCAGTCCTTCGTTAAGGCTTTGTATCCTGGCATTCCTTCGCCAGGTGCCTAGTAGTCCTTCGCTAGGGCTTTGTATTCTGGCATTCCTTCGTCAGGTGCCTAGCAGTCCTTTGCTAGGGCTTTGTATCCTGGCAGTCCTTCGCCAGGTGCCTAGCAGTCCTTCGCTAGGTCTTCGATTCCCAGCAGCCCTTCGCTAGGACTTTGTTTCCTGGCAGTCCTTCGCCAGGTGCCTAGCAGCCCTTCGCTAGGACTTCTTTCTGCACACTTGAGTAACTTCATTAGATCACCAATAATACTTAACTTTGAACCCTTTGCCAATATCAAAATAAGGTTCGATATGGTGCTTCCTGCACCAACATAGTGTATAGGCACTACCCATAATTAGGTCTTGGACGTACTGATCCTGGGGGGTTGGGAACCAAGTAAAATTCCGCTTGTCTTCTGTGTTGTTTATTTTCGTTCTTTCTATTTTTCGTTGCGCGCTAACTCTTTGTCTAGAACGAACAAACAACGAGTTTTCCGAAAGTTTTTTCGAGTCGATATTCACTCCCGCCCCCTCTATCGACGGCAACGGTCCTACATTTGATTCCCCTACACCCTAAGGGCATACATAGGCAACTTAAATAAGTGCAAGCTCTTTTTTTAAAAAATTTTATATTTTGAATTTAATTTTTTAAATTTTAATTTTTTAAATATAATAATCTCAAACCGTGGTGAACCGTGAACTGTAACCGTCTTGGGCGGTTAAGGTTAACAGTCGACTTTCCACGAATCGTCGAACCGGCGGTTCCAAACCGTGGTCGGGTCTAGTCCCAAAGAGTCGTAAGTCCAATAAAAAAATGGACAGCATTTTACCTATACGACAGACGTTTGAATCATGTATATAAGGCCAACATGGACACACAATAATCCTCAGCCCACACGACTAACAATAACAATATATAAGAAAGACAAATAGCACATCACAACCAAACTTGTTGGGGATCGTGCGGTCGGCAAGAGGGGATGAATTATCCCTAGAAAATAAACTCAATCTTTTGTCGACTTAAATAAAGATAACAACAGTTAGAAACACACAAGGAACATAAATAGATTAATAAATCAATAGAATGAAAAGAGACATAGAATGCTTTACTTGATTGAAACCAGGAAGGTTATTAATCCAAGACAATGGAAAGCTTAAACTCCAAATCTATTCCTTATGGGCGAAGAGCCTGTTACACAGTTAAGAACTCAAAAAAAGAATAAAGAACAGCTTACAAAAGTCATGTACAGTTCAAATTGATGAAATTAACTGAGTTTAGGGATTTATTTATAGCCCCTATGAAATTTTATCGATGTGTTGATGTAACGCTTCTCGAGCGCCCAAGTACACATGGGCGCCTGACACGTGGCCAAGGCTTATCCACATCTCAACGATTATTAAATGGCTAGTTCGAGATAGGGTTTGGACACACGGGTGCCCGAGTCAGTTTGGGCACCACCATTCATGGATGACCGAGATTGACTAGTTACCAATTTGTTGACTAGTCTTCCAGCGTGCTTCCTTCCGGCTTCTAGGAGATCTTGGGTCTTCTAGAGTTGGGCTCACCTGAACCCTTCTTCGGCCTTCTCCTCGTGTATGCTTCCTCTCGATTTCTCATCCCTTCGACGTCACGTGCCTCCTTCTCACTCCACTGGTGTGCTCTTCCGCAAATCTCCGCGTCCCTCGATGCACCGAGCCTGTCGACTCCCTTCTAGTGTCATCCTTCTCGACCGTTGTGTCTTCCGCTCGACTTCCTGTGCTTCTAAGCTCCGACACACTTAGACATAGGGGGAATAAACATTGACTCGGTTGAAAACATCAAAACATACCCGAGGCACTTACAATATTACTCTTTTTGATGTGCATCAACCCAAGTAAGGGTTAACCATAAAAAAAATTGAATAAAAAATAAGTGATAAGATTTGCAATTTAAAGTGATAAAATTTATAATTTAAACTTAAATCTTATCTCTTCCCCTTTGATCATATCAAAAGAAACATATTAAGGGCAAAAAATGACTTAGAGAATTTTTTTTTAAAACTGTATGTATGAAAAAAATCATAGAAAATTAACTTCTCATTTAAAATTTTTAAGAATTTACAAGAATATTCCAATGTGAATGGTTAGTTTCCAAAAAATTCAGTTGATTAAAAATCGGTAGGAAATTATTTTTAAAATTAAAAAACTGATTATCGATAAAAAATTTATAAAAATTTATCTCTTAGTCGAAAAATACTCAAATTTTTATCAAACATATAAATATAGCAGATTCATCTCTGTAAAAATTGTCAAAGTAAAATAAATTTTCTAACTATAAGAAAATAGTTTTGAATAGTTGATAATTTTTAAAAAGATAATTTTTAAAATTAGATTTTGACTCAAAATAAATTTAAAAATTTTTCTTAATGTTAAAATGATAGTCTATAGATCTCAAAAAATTGAATTTGGTAAAAATTAATTTTAAATATTTTTAAAATTTAAAAATTGATTTTTGATTGAAAATTCATAAAAATTTATTTAACAGTTAAAAATTTTGGTTTTTTTTGTATAACGCTATCAAAAAAATATAAAAATAAATTTTCTTCAATAATCACATATTCGAAAGAAAATTTTAAAAGATGGTAAATAAAGCATTAATTAACAATTAAAAAACATTAATAATTACCAAGAAAATTTAACATTTTAGTATAGTCTTAGAAATTCAAAATAAATTCCTGCCAATAGGATTTATTATATATTTCGAAGAAATAAAACTTTTGGATACTTTTACAATTTGACCCCTATGATTTCTAAGGTACCAGTTAAGTCTTTCATGAAATTTGATTTTTGAAATTTATTTGAGCATGCAACACATTTCTTTTCTAAAGTTTCTATTTGTTCTCTTAATCTCGAATTTTCAAGTTTTAGCTTATCATATATCTCTAATGGGCATGCAAAAGCTAATTTCCATTAACTTTACATTCTTAAATTTCAATTTACATAAGGATATGACTATTGCTTTAATACCACAATATAGTTGATCGGGAGGTAGAAGACATACCTCACTTAACATATCATGTTCAATGCCTAAAGCTCCTCCTTTGTCGATGCTTTCCTCTAAGTTTTGGTATCTTGTTTCGTTTTGTATGATCACATGTACATGCATACATACACGTATTTGTGTTTAACAGTTATCGAGTTTTATATATTCCATCGATGTTTGTGTTGGCTTTAATTGGTTTTGATGTCAATTAATTCTTGCATTGTCACTAGGGGTACTATTCGGTTTGGCGGACAAATATACCCTCGGACCGTGACCTTGTGGCTATGCAAGATGAAGCTAAGCAGTTGTGGTATGCAGATAACAAAGTCTAATACTCATGGCTATGCAAGCTGAAGTCAAACACTCATGGCATGCAAAATAACCAAGCCCAATACTCGTGTCTATGCAAGATGAAGCCAAGCATTCATGACTATGCACATAACACCAAGAAAACATGAGTGACGACCCTTCTCAATCACCAAGGAGCCAAGGATCGCTCGCATGCAATTACACCAGGAATATGATTGACGACCCATCTCAACCACCAGGGAGTCTAGAGTTGCAAGTATGCAGCAATACTAGGAATATGACTGATGATCTATCTCAACTACCAGAGAGCTAAGGGTCGATAGCATATACAACAATACCAAAAACATATTTGACAACCTATCTCAACCATCAGGGAGCCAAGGGTTGCCAACATGCAACAACACCAGGAATATGACTGACGATCTGTCTCAACCACTAGGAAGCCAAGGGTCAATAGCATATACAACAACACTAGAAACATGTCCAACAACCCATCTCAACCACCAAGAAGCCAAGAGTCACTAGCAAGCAACAATGCAATGACGGTGCATGCTACTAACACACCCTACACTAACCAGATCATCAACCATACAACAGTATGAAATGTAAATATCCAAAACATGTATCATGCTCTATAATCATGTAACTAGGTATACAAATAAAGTATATCTAGTGGTCAACCAAAAATGTCAGGTTTAACACAATAGTCACTCCTATATAACACTAATGCACATGACCCCAACCAGATCAATAGCTATATAATGGTATAATAAACATGTACCCAACAAGTATCATGACCAATTAATCATGTAACTAGGTATACAGGTAAAGTATATCTAGTGACTAACTATATGCTAGATATAACACCACAATCACCCCTATGTACATGCTCGCACATGTATACTCTATAAATCAAGAGTATCAATTTGAGATTGTATAGACAATAAGCAAATTATCTCAAAGGCTAAACAACCAAGTCTCAAGTAGTGAAATAAGATAGAATAGAGTCAAGGTAAAGCAACTTACTGCATATAACAAAACTAACAATGAATAAAGATCAATGACTAAAGAGCACAAGAAAGAGGTACCCGCCTCCACAGAAGTTCGTATATGAAGAGAACTCTCCGTCTAGGTATCTAAATCAAATCAAGTCAATGTCCTGTATAAAAGGACATAGTTTCTTAGTTGCCAAAACAAATGATAATTAGATCAAATTACCCTAATAAAACCATCCTAAAAGTAGTGCCCACTAATTAATCGGAATTAGTGATTAGTTTACACCTAGTCCAAATCTTGATTCATTTTAGGTTTAGCCCAAGCTTAACCCATGTGATCATCCCTTTACCACGGTTAGGTATAATCCTCAACAACCTTAATCAAATCATGATCTTGCTAGAATAGGTATCCATGTGGCAAGGCTAAACTCCAACGCCAACAAATTAATCACCCAAAACAAGATCCCTTAATACAAATCTAATACCTATTCAACTCACGGCAAGAACTCAAAGTGCTAAGCCCACTACATTCCACAACAATTAGTGTCACCCTCAACAACACAAACCATACACTTGCTAGCTTCCAAGACCCAACAGATTTGCTTCCACGATTGTCCACCTCAAATATAACTACCAAACCCCCACGGCAGTGTAATGCCTAGTGAGCTTGGTAAGCAATCAAGAACCCCCAACAGCCCAAACCCAAACCACCTCAAACTCCAAGATCCACCTTTCATGAACAACAAGGTTGATCCCCACAATGATCAACACTAAACACAAGTTTGTTAACTTAGGCAAAACTCAAATCCAACAACCCCTCACGACATAAACAGTGTTCACAGAAATAGAACTAAACACATCTAACCCAAATTCATTCAACCGAATAGTGTTTTGTTGGCTTATTTCCTCGATCAAAAATCATAGGAACAAATTTGATCTAACTCTATTCTTAGTCTCATTGAAATGGCAATCCAAACATTCAAATCCTAACCTGAATGGTGGTCGGCGATCCTTCCCCTCCTCAGGATTTGGTGCAATCCAATTGGTTGAGGAAAAAAATAGCCGAGTGTATCAACAGAGCACCATGTTTCTCCTAATCCACCCTAGAAGCTCCCCAACACCCCCTTCTTGTCGAGAATCCAGGGAGACTCTTGGAGGTTGAAGATGGAAATCATGGATGGATATCTGAGATAACCCGTGACCAAAAAACAAGAGCCCAAGAGTGGGATGGCGAGAAACGGAGGAAATCAGCGCTGGTGGTAGAAAGATGGTGCTCAAAGGGGGAAGGAGAAGATCAGCCTTCTTGGCCGAGTTGGAGGAGGCATTGTGTGTTGGATCGGCAGAGGGAGAGGCTTGGCCTCGAGCAGAGATCGCAAGGAAGAAGGGCTAAGGTGCATTTGCAATTTAGCCTTCCATTTTAAGTTATCATCCCCTCCCCCCCAAAGTTTATTTTATTAAAACCAGACCATCAAACTTAGGTTTAAAGTGATTTAACCTTTAAACATTTTGGTGTTAAACACCTCAACCCCTCAAACTTCATCCAATGGTCCAAAAAACCTAAAATCAATTAGGAAAAATTTTCCTAAAATTTTCTAAATCTAGTTTTTATTTTACCATATTTAACAATAAAAATCTCTAAAAAATTCACAAATATTTATTTAAGATTATTTCTTAATTAATCTTTATTATTTAATTATTATCAAGGGTTGATTTAAAGAAAGTTGCCTATCATCCTTATCTACTCAAGTAGTGATTTATTTACCTGTAGACAGGAATGAAACAACTAGCAAAAGGCTAAAGCTATTTGAATGGGGCATAGTTCAACTCTAGAAACCTATGATATTTGGATTCTTTGAGGCATTACCACACTAGGACATTGTCGTCTGCATGCTAACATCATTTTCTTTTCCATTCCATTAAGAAGAAGAAGGGTTGTAGGTACGATGAACCACCACTTTCTGAATCTTCTCATAAATTTCTGTGTTTAACCCTAAACCTCAATATCCTATGGCTGTGCACCCCAATTGAAAAAAAAATTTCTACAAATACGTAATAGATAGGATTGAATCACGGTGCTTGGGTGACAACTTGGTGTCACACCCTTCCATGCACCCTATACCCTAGGGAAAATAAAGTAATAGGTTTGTTAAATAATTTTTAAAAAATTTAAAGGGGTGTTATGAGAATCAAACTCACAGTCTCAACCACCCAAAGCGAGAATCATACCACTAAACCAAACACCTAGATATTTCATGGGTCTATGAAGAATTAACTAGTATCAAAAAGTCTATTTAAAGTGATGTGAAGAATATGATGGCGTAAGTAGAGTTTGATTTAAAGAAAATTTCCTACCATCTTCATCTAGGGGTTAGCAGAAGGTTTGTTAAACCAAATTAACTGACCTAACCGGTTGGAGTTAAAAATTTGATAAATTTGGAAATTAATTTTTTCCCCTTTAAAATATCTAGTTTTTGGTCAAATTAGTTCGGTCTTGATTTTAAAAGTCTAAATTCAATTAAAACAAATATATTATTTAACAATCATTCAATTGATTGTCAATCATCAATTGATTTGATTGTCAATCATCAATTGATTGATGATGAAAAAATCAATTATTTTGATTTTTGACTGAATTAATAATATTTAATTAGTTCAACTTATTTGATATTTTTTTTTTTGTTGAAAAGTTTAGTCTAGTCAATTTTGTCGGAAAAAAAATGCGATTTGTTCAGTTGCAATCTAAACAATGTGATGGATCCGATTATTAATTGATTACTCACCCTATGTACATCTACTCATCAATGATTCTATTTATCCATAGATAAGTAAAATAACAAGTAGAAAAGGCTTCTCCAAAGTCCTTATTTTTCAAAAAATATACCGATGTAAGATAGAGTTTGATTCAAACTTGTTTGCCATTATCATCTACTCAAAAAGTCATGGTTCTATTTACCTATAAATAGGGAAAAATAAGTAGCAAAAAGCCTATTCAAAGTCATAATTTTTACAAGGAATATTATGATGTAAATCAATGTTCGATTTAAACAATGTTGGCAATCATCCTCATCTACTCATCAGGAAACAGTGATTCTATTTACTTATAGATAGGGAAAGAAACAACTAGCAAAATGCTAAAGCTTGTTGAATGGGGCTACAGTCGAGCTCTAGAAACCTGGGACGCTCGGATTCTTTGAGGTGTTACCTACGTTAGGACATTGTCGACTGCATGTTCACATTGTTTCTCCTCCATTCCATTAAGAAGAAGAAGAAGGGTTGCAGGTACGTTGAACCACAACTTTTCTGAATTTTTTCATAAATTTCACTGTTTAACTCTAAACCTCAGTATCTCATGGTTACACACTATATTTGAAAGAAAAATTTCTACAAATACACAATAACTAGGGATCGAATCGCGATACCTAGGTGACAACTTGGTGTCGGGCCCTTCCACTACACCGTAACCTCAAGGGCAAATAAAGTAGTAGGATGGTTAAATAATTTTTACAAAAATAAAAAATAAAAAGGGTTGCAGGTATGTTGAACCACAACTTTTTGAATTTTTTCATAAATTTCTATGTTTAACCCTAAAGCCCAGTATCTCGTGGTTACGCACCACATTTGAAAGAAAAATTTCTACAAATACACAATAATTAGGGATCGAATCGCGGTACCTAGGTGACAACTTGGTGTCGTGCCCTTCCACTACACCGTAACCTCAGGGCCAAATAACGTTGTAGGATGGTTAAATAATTTTTACGAAAAAATAAAATGGGGTGTTGCGAGAATCGAACTCACGACCTCTCGCACCCAAAGCGAGAATCATACCACTAGACCAAACACCCAGATGTCTTGTTAGTTTATTAAAAGTTAATTAGTATGAAAAAGAATATTTAGTCATTTTAAAGAAGAATACAATGGCGAAAAGTAGAGTTTGATTTTAAAAAAAAATTCTATCATCATCATTTAGAAGTGAGCAAAAGGTCGGTTAAACTTAATTAACCGACTGAACTGATTGAAATTAAAAGCTCGGTTAATTTGCAAATTAATTTTTTTTCTTTAAAATATAGATTTTTTGGTCAAATTAGTTTGTTCCTGATTTTAAAAGTCTAAATTTGATTAAACCAAATAGATTATTTAACAAATGTTCAACTTGATTGTCAATCATCAATCGATTGATAATGAACAATCAATTATTTTGATATTCGATCGAATTAATCAATATTTTATTAGTTCAACTTATTTGATATTTGATTTTTCTTGAATAGTGCAGTCTAGCTATTTAATTAGGTTGCAAAAATCGATTTGTTCAATTTCAATTTAAACAATTTGAGAGATTTGGTTATTAACCGATTCCTCACTCCTATCTTCATCTACTCATGTGATTCTATTTATCAATTGGTAGTCAAGAAAAATAACAATTTGAAAAAGCTTATTCAAAGTATTTATTTTTCAAAGAATATGATAGTGTAAGACAGAGTTTGATTCAAAGTTGTCTATCATCGTCATATACTCATGAGAAAGTAGTGGTTCTATTTACCTATAATTTGGGGAAAAAAGTAGCAAAAGGCTTATTCAAAGTCCTAATTTTTACAAAGAATACGATGACGTAAATTAGAGTTTGATTTAAGAAATTTGACTATCATCCTCACCTACTCATTAGGAAGTAGTGATTCTATTTACCTATAGACAGGGAAAGAAACAAGTAGCAAAAGGCTAAAACTGTTTGAATGGGGTTGCAGTCGAGCTCTAGAAACTTGGGACTCTTGGATTCTTCGAGGTGTTACCTACGCTAGGACGTTGTCGATTGCATGTTGACCTTTTTTTCTTCTCCATTCCATTAAGAAGAAGAAGGGCCCCAGGTACGTTGAACCGCAACTTTTTGAATCTTTTCATAAATTTGTGTGTTTAAACCTAAAGCCTAGTATCTATGATTACACGCCTCATTTGAAAGAAAAATTCCTACAAATACACAATAACTAGGGATTGAATCGTTGTACCTGGGTGACAACTTGCTGTCATGCCCTTCCACTACACTGTAACTTCAGGGGCAAATAAAACAGTAGGATTCGGTTATTAACCGATTGCTCACCCCTATCTTCATCTACTCATGTGATTCTATTTATCAATAGATCGACAAGAAAAATAATAATTTGAAAAAGCTTATTCAAAGTATTTATTTTTCAAAAAATATGACAGTGTAAGACTGTTTAATTCAAAGTTGTCTGTCATCGTCATATACTCATCAGACAGTTAGAGGTTCTATTTACCTATAAATGGGGAAAAATAAGTAGCAAAAGGCCTATTCAAAGTCCTAATTTTTACAAAGAATATGATGACATAAATCAGAGTTTGATTTAAAGAAAGTTGCCTATCACCGTCACCTACTCATCAAGAAGTAGTGATTCTATTTACCTATAGAGAGGGAAAGAAACAAGTAGCAAAAGGGCAGGGGCGGATTTATACATGGGCTGGGGGCCATGGTCCCCCCCCCCCCCAGCCCACGTGGAAATTTTATTAATAATAATATTATTATTATTATTTATAAATAATAAATTAATTATTTAAGAAAGGCAAAACCTAAACGATTTGGGTAAAAAAGAGTGTGACGCGCCGACGCGGATTGCGGAAGTCGGCGACGGCGCTGGGATTACTCGCTTCGCAGTTCGCAACTCCGGTGGTCCGTGTGGAGGTCTTGTGCAAAACTACGAAATTCTCAACTTCGATTCGAGAGAAAGGTACCATTTCTCTTTTCCTTATGCCTTATCTTAGCAAAATTTTCTCCCTCTGGAATCTAGGCAATTAGGCATCTAGGGTTCATTGTGGTTAGGGAGTCATTCTCCGGATTGACCAGGCACATAGCACACTGTTAAGCTCGCTCAATCAATCAAATATCAATCAATTCATGAGCTTGCTTCTTAAATTTTGTCGAACTTTGTTCGCCAATTGAAAGTTTGGAGTTTTCTTCATTTTTGCGATATATTCCATTTTATTCTGTCAACACTAGTCTTGGTGGTTGTGCCGATACAAAATAGCAAGTCAGATAGCTTTGTTTGTTTCAGCGATCATCACCATCCATGTCCATTTGAGGACCTTAAAAAATAAAAATGCAGAACGTTCTACAATTGCAGACTTTATTACCCAGTTAGTTGCCAATTTGCATATCTTTTAGTAACCTGTATTTTTTTTGGGATCAAATGTGACTACACTAGCACACTGTCTATTGGAGAGAAAATATTCTTTAAAAGATGGAAATAAGGGGTGAAAAAATGTTGCTTTGGTCATTTATCATTAATAGTTGGTGATCATCAAATAATGTCCTTCAATCTCTTTTCAATTTGCCTAAAATCATAGATCACTAGAATTTGATTCACAAATCAATTTAGATAGATAAACGTAACTCGTATTATATTTGATTCTTATTCTAAATACAAAAGCAAGTAGATAAGGTGATTTAGTCATAAGGTGATTTAGTCATGATGTCATAAATTGTTGTTTAAATTAATTTATCTACCAGTTTGTGCCTGTATCTATCCATACATTATATCCAGCCACTATTTCCATACAGGTTGTATTCTTTATCCTCTTCCCTTTCATGTTCATTTTCAATTTTCATGATATCCTTCTAAGTTTTTCTTTAGAAATTTACTTCTTTAGGAATTATTTGGAAAATCTTTAGAAATATTTTTTTGTCTTTTTATCTGTGCTTCTTTAGAAATTTGCTTCCCTTATATGTATAACAAGATGAATTGCCATGAATTCTTGAGCTAAGTTAGATGCATGCATATTTTTCTTGTAAATGTTCAATAACAGATGTGAGACTAAATAAAATTTGTATAAAATTTACATCAATTTTGCAACTGTACAAGTTTATTAATCCTTTCAATCTTTTATAAGTGACTTAATGTTTGGTTTAATATTGTTTTATTAAATATTATTTACTTATTTGAAATGATTCAAAATTTCCATTGTTAAAGGTTTCATATACTTCCAATGAGAAAATCTATTACGATTGATAGATTTTTTCAAAAGAAGAGAGCAAATGAATTTGATTTAGCTACTGCTGTAACTCCTTCGACAAGCTCAAATGACAATGATCTTCCATCTGAAATTCCTCCTAAAAGATTTAAAAATACAGAAACTGAAGAGGTTGATCTCAATTCTTTAGAGCGTGATCCAGGATTGCGTCGACAAATTTGGGAATATCATCCTAACCAACAAGAGGAAATTCGTCGAGCTTATTTAAATCTGAAAGCATATCAGCCAATTCTTCAACAATATCCATTAAATAAAAAAAATTAAGCATCCTCGAAGATTTCAGTCTACTTGGTATGATCAATTTCCTTGGTTAGAGTATTCATCATCTAAAGATAAAGCATATTGCTTTCCATGTTTTATCTTCAATAAGCCATCAGGATGCTTAAATCAAACTACATTTACTGTTGATGGATTTGATAAGTGGAAGAATGTTCGAAATGGAAAAGATTGTGCTTTCCTAGGTCATATAGGAAAAGATAATGTATCTTCGCCCCATCGTAATGCTGAAAAGGCATGTGAGGATTTGATGAACCAAACACAACATATATCAAGGTGATTCGACGGTTTTAATGATGAACAAGTCGCAACTAATCATCTTCGATTAAAGGCTCACATACATGTGGTGTTGTTGCTTGCACTGTTGGTGCAAGTTGCATCAGTGATGTTCCTCTTTAAGTGTTTTAATGTTTGACAATTCACTTAAGTCAGTGATACAATGAATAGACAAAGGGGAGCAAAAGTGAAGTGACCAAAGCTGAAGGAAAGTCCTAGTTAATCTAGGCATCGAAACCCTAAGTCCCAGTGAAGGGCTGCTGGGCACCTAGCGAAGGGCTGTTAGGTATTGAAACCCTAAGACCTAACGAAGGGCTGTTAGGCACCTAGCGAAGGGCTGCTAGGTATCGTAACCCTAAGACCTAGCGAAGGGCTGCTAGGTATCGAAACCCCAAGACCTAGCGAAGGGCTGCTAGGCACCTAGCGAAGGGCTGCTAGGCATAGAAGACCTAGCGAAGGGCTGCTAGGCACCTAGCGAAGGGATGCTAGGTAATGAAGTCTTGGTCCAAAGTGTTGGGAACGAGATGGCTAGAGAGGGGGGGGTGAATCTAGTCAATCACAATTTCTTGCTCTTTGATACTTCTGCGTGATCAGATTAGTAGTAGCGGAAACAAAAACACAGAAGCAGAAATAAAGAACAGACAGCAAAACCCAAAGGGAAGAAAACCGACGCTAACACCTCGATATACAAGGTTCGGGGATAACTTGCCCCTACTCCTTGGCGTGCCCGTGAGGTGGGCGATCCCTTGATCGTCGGCAGATCAAGCCCCGGTGAACCCGGATAAGATAGAGCCTCCTTCTCGGTGGAGAAACCTCTCCACAGATCTCACGGATGATATGATTTAAGTACAGGAGATCACACAAGAAGGAACACTCACAAAGCTCTCGCAGGAATGCAACAAGCTCGCTCAAGCACAAAGCAACAAAGAGCACGAACACAACCCAGCCAAACTTCCCAAGTTTCTGTCTTGTTCGCTCGCTCCTCTGCATCCAGCTTCGTCTCTTAAGCTCCTGCTCAACGTCACCAGCTCCATCAGCACCACTGACTCACACTCTTACCCACTGACCTCTCTGAGCACTCAGTCCACTGGACACTCCTCCAGCTGAGCCTCCGTCAGTTGCCAGCCGCGCCTTCCTCAGTTGCCAGTTGCGCCAGACGTCGTTGAGACCTGAAAACACAATAGATCCAAACCTGCTCCAAGGAAAGCCTCTCATTGACCCTCCTTGAGTGTTTGAATCACCTGCTATCACCTGCACACTCCAACAGAGGCTTAGCAATGCATATCAAAGAGAAATCAGCAAGTAGCAGAGAATCGGCAGTGAAAACAGACTTCTGACAGCATATTTGAATTAAAGTTCTGCTCCTGATCGGTCCCCAGACCGATCAGGGAGGAGCCTGATCGGTCACCAGACCGATCCAGCAGCTTCTGCACACTCCTGATTGGTCCCCAGACCCATCAGGCTCCTGCCTGATCGGTCACCAGACCAATCAAGCTCCTGCCTGATCGGTCACCAGACCAATCAGGCTCCAGCCTGATCGGTCACCAGACCAATCAGGCTTGAGTGAACAGTGATTCTTTAATCAAATCATAAGTCTCTGATCGGTCACCGGACCGTTCTGGACCTGATTAGCAAGGGAACTCAACTCACTGTTCGCTCCCTGATCGGTCACCAGACCGATCAGGAGCTGTGCAGTGAGTGAAACATACACTCCCTGATCGGTCACCAGACCGATCAAACATCGTTGGATCGGTCACCAGACCGATCCACGAAGGAGCAGCGTGCCAAACTCCCTGATCGGTCACCAGACTGATCCAGGGACTCAACCTAGCCCTCCAAGCTAGGATTTCATCCACCCTAGCCCTCCAAGCTAGGGACCTAACCCTCCAAGTCAGGATTTCATCCAACCTAGCTTCACTCACTAGAACCTGGCTTCACTCACCAGGGTTTTTCACCTAACCCTCCAGTTGGGACTTTTCACCTAACCCTCCAAGTTAGGACTTTTCACCTAGCCCTCCAAGCTAGGACTTTTCACCCAACCTTCCAAGTTAGGACTTTTCCACACCTAGCCCTCCAAGCTAGGACCTGGCTTCACTCACCAGGATTTCTTCTAACCTGGCTTCACTCACCAGGACCCGGCTTCACTCACCGGGATTTCCACCACCTAGCTTCACTCACCAGGACTCGGCTTCACTCACCGGGATTTCCAACACCTGGCTTCACTCACCAGGACCCGACTTCACTCACCGGGATTTCCAACACCTGACTTCACTCACCAAGACCCGGCTTCACTCACCGGGATTTCCAATCACCTGGCTTCACTCACCAGGACCCGGCTTCACTCACCGGGATTTCTCCACACCTAACCCTCCAAGTTAGGACTTTTCACATGCCAGCGTGCGATCTCCCGATCCACCTGGACTTAATCCGAATTCAACCAAACTTGAATCAAACTTAAATTAGTGTCAAACACCAAATCAACAATCAGGGTCAGACTGCATCAACAATCTCCGCCTTTTTGTTGTTTGACAACCCGATTTAAGTTTAGACATTGATGATCAATTGAAGGTAGTTCAATTATTGTAAGGGAATCAAGATCTTCCCCCTACAATAACCCTAAACTTAATCAACCATTTTCTCCCCCTTTGTCAAACATCGAAAAGGGTATGGTTATTAAGTTTGAACATACCTCCCCCTCAAACACGGGTCTCTCCCCAAACCCAGAATAATCAAAGGATAATTTTTGAATTGCATATGAAAACATATACAGAATAATATCATGGTCAAACATGTATATGTTTCATATGACAAGTAAGTCAAAGGATGATTTTGGAATTGTACATGAGAGGCATATACCATAAATGTATCATGGCAACAATGTATATGCATCATACGACAATAAGTGTGAACTTGCACATGAAAACATATACAGAAATATATCAAGGTCAAACGTGTATATGTTTCATATGACAAGTAAGGAATGCATCTGTATCTGACATATAATCCTGATTGGTCTCCGTGACCGATCAGGGTCGTTGATTACTTGATACAGAAGAATTTATGATTAGTCTGGGGAGCGATCAGATTTCAGAAAAATTCCTGAAACTCTGATACATTCCTGATCAGACTGCATTAATAATTGACATTCCATAACCGGGGAGTAGACTCTATTAATATTCGATATTTCAGAAACAATTCCGAAATACGACATTAAGAATAAGAGTCACGACTCAACAAACCCTTTCTTATGAATCTGAACATTCCAACATAGGTTTGTATCAAATCACTATTAAGTACTATGTTTGCATCACTTGAACAAATTTGTGCTTCCTTAGTACCAGGTTTGTACCAATGGAAGATCAAGTATATTTCAATTGTAATCAGTTTGTATCAGATTTGTGTGTTGTATGATCATTAAACTGATACAATTCGACAAGACGATATTGGTTTGAGGAGGTTTTAGATCAATTTGGAACGATCTGAGAGTTCCTTGATCAGAGTTGGTCTGATCGGTCACCGGACTGATAGAGGGATACCTGATCGGTTTGTGGACCGATCAGGTTCGGCACAGGATGTTTTCTGAGTTCCAAATTTCAGAAACCGATTTCAGAAACTCTGAAATCAAGTTTGTTTCAGTTCTTAGCCGTTCCCAAACCCTAACTCAATTGGTTTTAATTTGTTTGATTCTAAAGAAGGGTTTCCCTTATTACAAATAAACAACATGGTTTATGTCCTTTAACTAAATCAAGATTCATCAAGGCATGATCAGTTTTTGCTAAACATGAACTTGAAATCAGTCAAGTGGAAAAACAAGCAAGTCATGGAACTTAAAACATCATAAACTATGTGATCATGTTGTTCTTAACCAAAATGGGCATGTCATAGATTAATATCATCCAAACACCAAAGTCATGGCATACTCATCTAGGTTCATCTCCAAAATAATAAGAAAAGCTTAAGCCTAGGCCTTAAACTCATGTTCTTTGTCTAATCATGTATTGTGAGATTTTCATAGTGATTTTCACAAACCATGTGTTCTTCATGTTGGCATAATACATACAAGAAAAACATGGCATACTTGATCATGGAAGAACTTAAACACTAAAGTAGATTATACCATGACTAAGCATTTTAACACATGAATATCATAAAAATCACTAGCCAAGAGATTATATTGTCATAAGATCTAAAACAATGAAGCTCAAAGCATTTAATTCGAATTTTCCATAACCAATCATGTGAATGACAATTTTTTCTTTGGTCATGGGTTTGGAGCACCCAATATCAACCTCCCATGTTGATAGATGCTCCCCCTCAAATAGTGCTTATACAATTCGAAAAATGGAGGTTTTGGGTACCCAAATTTTGGGACCTAAGGAATCTACAATGAAAGACTTTGGTACTCATGCCTTAGTCTTTTTCTTTCTAACCTTTTGAACCCTAGAGTCATTTGATGATCTAAATTGGGTTCTTGACATTAATGATACAAAGGTTGGTTCTTTAGGTAGGTAACCTATACCGGCCCTATTGTAAACCGCCCTTTGGGAGTTTAAGATCATGTCTAATGTTTTAGAGCTAGTTGAAAACTTCTCAAGAATATTCTTGAGATCCTCAATTTTGCTCCTCAAGTCCTTATTGTCAATTACCTCATCCTTAGAGGTTTTCAATTCCTTTACTTCTAATCTTAATGATTTAACTTTTGCCTTGGATTTCTTAAGCAACTTAGTTAGGCATGCGATAGCTCTATAGCACTTATCTAATTCGGGAGAAATTACCTCTTCATCATCCGAAGATGATGAAGGCGCGGTTGAGGAGTCACTTGATTCATCACTCTCCTCCTTTGACTCTTCTAGTGCCACTAGAGCCACATGACAGTGGTTGTCCTCCTCCTCCTTGTCAATCTTCTTCCTTTTGTTTCCTGCCACAAAAGCAAACCCTTTCTCCTTGGGGCCTTGGTTAGAGATCTCATGTAGCTCCATCTCACAAAATAAATCCTCTAACTTAACAAAAGATAAGTCCTTGGAAACCTTGTAAACATCCACCATGGATGACCACAAGGCATTCCTATGAAATGATTTAAGGACATACCTCACTAGGTCTCGATTTTCTACCTCTTCACCCATGGAATGGAGACCATTCAATATTTCTTTAACTCGACAATGAAGCATACTTACAGTTTCACTTTCTCCCATTGTCAAGTTCTGAAGTTGGCTGTGAAGGAGATCCTTCTTGGCAGTCCGGGTGTCTTGAGTTCCTTCATGGAGCTCAAGAAGTTTATTCCATAGATCTCTGGCAGAGGTGAAAGGGCCAACCTTGATTAATTGTTCTTTGGTCATCCCACATTGCAAGGTCACGACAGCTTTGGCATTTGCTTCCCCCTTCCGGATTTGCTCAGGCGACCACTTGGAGAACTCAAGCTCCTTTCCTTCATTATCCTTTGGAAGGGAAAACCCTTCCTTGACAGTGAACCACAAGCTCATGTTTGTCTTCAAGTAAAACTCCATTCTTGACTTCCAATATGAAAAATCAGTGCCGTCGAAGAATGGAGGTCGGTTTGTGCTCATTCCTTCTCTTCCAGTCATCTTGCTGTAAGCTCTCGGATGTTAAGCCGTGTACAGAGCCCCAAGCTCTGATACCACTTGTTGGGAACGAGATGGCTAGAGAGGGGGGGGGTGAATCTAGTCAATCACAATTTCTTGCTCTTTGATACTTCTGCGTGATCAGATTAGTAGCAGCGGAAACAAAAACACAGAAGCAGAAATAAAGAACAGACAGCAAAACCCAAAGGGAAGCAAACCGACGCTAACACCTCGATATACAAGGTTCGGGGATAACTTGCCCCTACTCCTTGGCGTGCCCGTGAGGTGGGCGATCCCTTGATCGTCGGCAGATCAAGCCCCGGTGAACCCGGATAAGATAGAGCCTCCTTCTCGGTGGAGAAACCTCTCCACAGATCTCACGGATGATATGATTTGAGTACAGGAGATCACACAAGAAGGAACACTCACAAAGCTCTCACAGGAATGCAACAAGCTCGCTCAAGCACAAAGCAACAGAGAGCACGAACACAACCCAGCCAAACTTCCCAAGTTTCTGTCTTGTTCGCTCGCTCCTCTGCATCCAGCTTCGTCTCTTAAGCTCCTGCTCAACGTCACCAGCTCCATCAACACCACTGACTCACACTCTTACCCACTGACCTCTCTGAGCACTCAGTCCACTGGACACTCCTCCAGCTGAGCCTCCGTCAGTTGCCAGTCGCGCCTTCGTCAGTTGCCAGTTGCGCCAGACGTCGTTGAGACCTGAAAACACAATAGATCCAAACCTGCTCCAAGGAAAGCCTCTCATTGACCCTCCTTGAGTGTTTGAATCACCTGCTATCACCTGCACACTCCAACAGAGGCTTAGCAATGCATATCAAAGAGAAATCAGCAAGTAGCAGAGAATCGGCAGTGAAAACAGACTTCTGACAGCATATTTGAATTAAAGTTCTGCTCCTGATCGGTCCCCAGACCGATCAGGGAGGAGCCTGATCGGTCACCAGACCGATCTAGCAGCTTCTGTACACTCCTGATTGGTCCCCAGACCAATCAGGCTCCTGCCTGATCGGTCACCAGACCAATCAGGCTCCAGCCTGATCGGTCACCAGACCAATCAGGCTTGAGTGAACAGTGATTCTTTAATCAAATCATAAGTCTCTGATCGGTCACCGGACCGTTCTGGACCTGATTAGCAAGGGAACTCAACTCACTGTTCGCTCCCTGATCGGTCACCAGACCGATCAGGAGCTGTGCAGTGAGTGAAACATACACTCCCTGATCGGTCACCAGACCGATCAAACATCGTTGGATCGGTCACCAGACCGATCAAACATCGTTGGATCGGTCACCAGACCGATCCACGAAGGAGCAGCGTGCCAAACTCCCTGATCGGTCACCAGACTGATCCAGGGACTCAACCTAGCCCTCCAAGCTAGGATTTCATCCACCCTAGCCCTCCAAGCTAGGGACCTAACCCTCCAAGTCAGGATTTCATCCAACCTAGCTTCACTCACTAGAACCTGGCTTCACTCACCAGGGTTTTTCACCTAACCCTCCAGTTGGGACTTTTCACCTAACCCTCCAAGTTAGGACTTTTCACCTAGCCCTCCAAGCTAGGACTTTTCACCCAACCTTCCAAGTTAGGACTTTTCCACACCTAGCCCTCCAAGCTAGGACCTGGCTTCACTCACCAGGATTTCTTCTAACCTGGCTTCACTCACCAGGACCCGGCTTCACTCACCGGGATTTCCACCACCTGGCTTCACTCACCAGGACCCGGCTTCACTCACTGGGATTTCCAACACCTGGCTTCACTCACCAGGACCCGGCTTTACTCACCGGGATTTCCAACACCTGGCTTCACTCACCAAGACCCGGCTTCACTCACCGGGATTTCCAATCACCTGGCTTCACTCACCAGGACCCGGCTTCACTCACCAGGATTTCTCCACACCTAACCCTCCAAGTTAGGACTTTTCACATGCCAGCGTGCGATCTCCCGATCCACCTGGACTTAATCCGAATTCAACCAAACTTGAATCAAACTTAAATCAGTGTCAAACACCAAAACAACAATCAGGGTCAGACTGCATCAACACAAAGGACTGAGCAACTTAGCTGAGCGATGACTAAGGACAGGAGTAGAGACGGGTCGGGGTTCGGGCGTCTCGAGATCCGGAGTAATCGGAGGCTAAGCAAAAGTCCACCCGAAGGACTGGGTGGCAACCGTCTCCTGAAAGGAGTAGGTGAAGGGCGAGTTCTCGGGGATAGGAACTCATGCTGGTTCGACCTAGGGTTTCGTGCAAATCCGAAGTCCGAACCAAGTCCCTAAGGCTAACATTATATGTATCCATGCTTTGTGTGTGTGTATCTTGCAGGTATCAAGAACCGGAGACAAATCAGTTAAATCAGGCTAAAAGGTGTTGGAGGCCCTAAGCAGGGCGCCCCCAGCAGTGGGGGCGCCCCCATGCAACCAGGGCGCCCCCAACAGTGGGGGCGCCCCCAGGCAGTACTAAAGAGAGCAGCCTTCGCTGCTGTGAGTCCGAAGCACAGGATAAGGGCTCAAGAGGGCGCCCGGGATGTTCGGGGCGCCCTGCTCAAAGGTCTTATCACCTGCAACGAAGTAGGCGCAAGGATAAGAGTTGACCGAGTCTTCCGGGGCGCCCCCAGCGTCCGGGGCGCCCCAGCGTCCGGGGCGCCCCAGGAGGCCTTTATAAGGGGCCTCGACCCCTCTGCTTCAGACACGACTTCCAAGAACCATTCTAAGCATTCTGACCGACCGTAACATGCCAAAAACGAGGCTCTACGACCGGGAGGCTCCAGGAGGAAGTGCGCGGCACTTCGGAGGTCCAGATCGCCCGAGTTTCAAACTTGTTCTATTTCGGTTTGCTTTAATAATACTGCAATTATTTCTTATTATATTTTGATTGTAATATTGCACTGTAAGTCGGGTTTCTCCGCCTCCGGAAAGTCCGGAAAGGAGACCAATAGTGGACGGGCGGTCCCGTGCATAGGCCTTGGATGTACTGACCTTGGGGGGTCGGGAACCAAGTAAAAATCCGCTGTGTCACTGTCTTGTTTCTTTTCGTTCTATTTATTTTCCGCTGCGCTACTAACACTTTGAGTCTAGAACGAAAGTATTACGAGATTTCCGCGAAAGATTTTCACGATCGATATTCACCCCCCCTTCTATCGACGGCACCGGTCCTACATGCACTTCAAGGAATTCCGTCTAGAGGACATGATGAGAAATCTAGTTCATCTAATTGTGGCAATTTTCTTGAATTTTTGGATGTGCTGACCATGCACAATGATGAACTTTCAAAGGCAATTGCGAAAGCTCCAAAAAATGCCAAGTATACAAGTCACGATATTCAAAAACAAATACTTCATGTGCTTTCGGTGAGAGTGAAAAATGCAGTTCATGAAGAAATTGGAGTTGCCAAGTATTGCATAATTGTTGATGAAGCCCGAGATGAGTAAAAAAGAGAGCAAATGTCTATAGTATTGAGGTTTGTTGATACTCTTGGATTCATTCAAGAACGTTTTTTTGGGCTTATTCATGTATCTGATACTACAGCTTTGACTTTAAAGAATGCTATATATTCTGCTTTGGCTCACTACAATTTGGATGTTCAAAATATTAGAGGTCAAGGCTATGATGGTGCTAGTAATATGAGGGGTGAGTTTAATGGATTGCAGGTTTTGATTATAAAAGATTGTGAAAGTGCTTATTATGTTCATAGTTTTGCTCATCGATTATAATTGGCTTTAGTAGCAGCATCAAAAAATGTGATACCTATTCATCAATTTTTTGATAGATTAACTTTTATAGTTAATATTGTTGGTTCTTCATGTAAGCGTAATGATGAATTGAAGAATGCTCATGCAGATGATATTGCACATTTGATTGCTATTAATGAACTCGAGACAGGGCGTGGACTTAATCAGATAGGTACTTTACAACGAGCTGCTGATACACGCTGGAGTTCTCATTTGAGATCATTGAAAGGCTTAATTAAGATGTTTAGTGCATCGTGTACGGTATTACTCAAGGTTATGGATGATGGACTTCCTTCTCAACGAGCAGATGCAACATCTGTTTATGATGAAATGACTTCCTTTGATTTTGTATTCATCTTGCATCTTATGAAAGAGATTATGGGGATCACAGATATCCTTTGCCAGAGTTTGCAAAGTAAGTCTCAGGATATTATAAATGCAATGGAGCTTGTATTATCTACTAAACATTTACTTCAACAGATGAGAGATAACAAGTGGGATGATTTGCTTATAAAAGTGAAATCTTTTTGTGAACTTCGAAATATTGACATTCCTGATTTTAATGCTCAGTATATTAACAGACGAGGTCGAGCCCGTGCTCGTCAAGACAATTTCACAATTGAGCATCATTATCGGATAGACCTCTTTTATGCTTCAATAGATTCACAGTTGCAAGAAATTAATGGTCGCTTTAGTGCTGATGCTATGGAATTGCTCTTTCTTAGTAATGCCTTAAATCCTCAAAATGCTGTGGAGTCTTTCAGAGTTGTGGATATATATAAATTAGTTGAAAAGTTTTATGCCCAAGATTTTACAAGAGATGAAAAAGAGCAATTGGAGATGCAATTAAAGCATTACGAGTATAATGTAGTCAAAGGGCCTGACTATAAAAATCTTTCAACCATTTTAGAATTATGTCAATGGTTAGTAAATACTAACAAATCTGTTACATACAACCTCATTTTTAGAGTGATCGTACTTGTGCTTACTCTTCCAGTTTCCACTGCTACTTCAGAACGATCATTTTCTGCAATGAATATTGTGAAAACAAGACTTCGGAGCAAAATGGAGGATGCTTTTCTCTCAGACGCGTTAATGGTATATATTGAGAGAGAAATTGCTAGAAATGTGAGCATAGAAGCCATCATTGAAGACTTCGAAAATTTAAAAGAACGTCGAATTCCTTTTAGTTAGGGAATTGTATTTGATACTTAATTACATGCACATTAACTTTATGTTTTTGAACCATGTTTGATCACAATACTGCCTATGATTCTTTTGGTTACCATTATATTTTTTATTGTATCATAATTATTGTTGTTGCATCATATTCGTTGAATGCCTTAGCGATCTCAAAAATTATGATCAATAATTTTGATCGCTAGTTGTGTTTTTTCTTGGAGTATGCGGCCCCCCCAATAAAAAATCCTGGATCCGCCCCTGCAAAAGGGTAAAACTGTTTGAATAGGGTTGCAGTCGAGCTTAAGAAACCTAGGACACCTGGATTCTTCTAGGCGTTACCTACACTAGGATGTTGTTGACTGCATGTTTACTTCTTTTTCTTATCCATTCTGTTAAGAAGAATGGTTGCAGGTATGTTGAACCACCACTTTCTAATTCTTCTCTTAAATTTTTGTATTTAACCCTAAAGTCTAATATCCCGTAGTTGCCTACCCCATTTGAAAAAAAAAATTATATGCAATAGCTAGGGATCAAATCGTCATGCCTGGGTGACAATTTAAAGAAAGTTGCCTATCATGCTCACCTACTCATTCGGAAGTAGTGATTCTATTTACCTATAGACAAGGAAAGAAACAACAAGCAAAAGGCTATAGCTGTTTGAATGGGGCTATAGTCAAGCTCATGAAACCGAGGACACTTGGATTCTTCGAGGCATTACCTACACTTGGACATTGTCGACTACATGTTTACTTCTTTTTCTTGTCCATTCCATTAAGAAGAAGAAGGGTTGCAGGTATATTGAACCACCACTTTTTGAATATTCTCTTAAGTTTTATATTTAACCTTAAATCCCAGTATCTCATGGTTGCGCATCCCATCTGAAAGAAAAATTCATATAAATACGCAGTAGCTAAGGATTGAATCGCGGTGCCTAGGTGACAATTTTGAAAAATGGACAACTTATTGTTCCCCATTTATAGGTAAATAGAACCACGTACTACTTTTTGATGAGTAGATGATGATGACAAACAACTTTGAATCAAACTCTATCTTACACCATCACATTCTTTGAAAAATAAGGACTTGAATAAGCCTTTTCTACTTGTTATTATTCTTGTTTATAGATAAATAGAATCACTGATGAGTAAATGAAGATAGGGGTGAGCAATCAGTTAAAAACCAAATCGATTGAACTGTTTAAATTAATTTTTCAAAGAATGTGATGGTGTAAGATAGAGTTTGATTCAAAGTTGTTTGTCATCATCATCTACTCATCAAAAAGTAGTGGTTCTATTTACCTATAAATGGGGAACAATAAGTTGCCCATTTTTCAAAATTGTCACCTAGGCACCACGATTCAATCCCTAGCTACTGCGTATTTATATGAATTTTTCTTTCAGATGGGATGCGCAACCATGAGATACTGGGCTTTAAGGTTAAACATAAAACTTAAGAGAAGATTCAAAAAGTGGTGGTTCAGTATACCTGCAACCCTTCTTCTTCTTAATGGAATGGACAAGAAAAAGAAGTAAACATGTAGTCGACAATGTCCAAGTGTAGGTAACGCCTCGAAGAATCTAAGTGTCCTTGGTTTCATGAGCTTGACTGTAGCCCCATTCAAACAGCTATAGCCTTTTGCTTGTTGTTTCTTTCCTTGTCTATAGGTAAATAGAATCACTACTTCCGAATGAGTAGGTGAGCATGATAGGCAACTTTCTTTAAATTGTCACCCAGGCATGACGATTTGATCCCTAGCTATTGCATATAATTTTTTTTCAAATGGGGTAGGCAACTACGGGATATTGGACTTTAGGGTTAAATACAAAAATTTAAGAGAAGAATTAGAAAGTGGTGGTTCAACATACCTGCAACCATTCTTTCAATAGAATGGATAAGAAAAAGA